>OY755204.1:29583535-30183535 GCA_963576765.1 Draba incana | reverse complement strand
GGTGTGATTCTGAGTAATACCGATTAGTGGGTCGCAGCATGCGATACATATCAGCTAGTGAAGGCTGAGCATCGGGTTCCAAGTGGGTTGATGCAGAGGTAGCCCATTCTAGAGCGGAAGTGGGATATGATTATGATGGATTTCGAGGTGGGATTACCTAACTTGCGGACGTTTGATGTTATTAGGGTGATGGTGGATCGTCTGATTAAGTAGGCACATTTTGTGGCTATTAAGAAGACCGATGGAGCAGCGGTTTTTGGCTACGAAGTATGTAAAGGAGATTGTGAGGCTGCATAGAGTGTCATCCCGTATTGTTCATACAGGGATCCTAAGTTACGTCAGAGTCACAGAGGGCAATACAAACATTTAAGGATTGCTGAGGATGTGTCTTTGGATTGGGGTGGTCGTTAAGTGGATCACTTATACATGGTTGAGTTTGCTTCTAATAACAGGTTTCAGGCGAATATCAGGATGACTCCATATGAGGTTTTGTATGGGAGGTCGTGTAGGACACCGTTGTGGTGGTCCCAAGTGGGGGACCAGAGTATTTTTTGTGCGAGTTTTGTTTAGGAAACGACGAAGAAGATCCGTATTTTTAAGCTGAACATGAAGGACATGATCGGCAGAGGAGTTATACTGATAAGAGGAAAAAGTAACTTGAGTTAGAGGTTGGAGATCGTGTGTATTTTAAGATGGCTATGTTCAGAGGTTCTATCAAATCCATTTCGGAGAATAAGATGAGTCCGAGGTTTATGGGTCAATTCCCGGTGATAAAGCAAGTTGGACCGGTAGCGTATCGGTTAGAGTTACCTCCGATTATGAAGGTGTTTCATTAGGTGTTTCATGTGCCGATGTTGAGAAAGTGATTGCATACCTCGAAGGAGTTAGTGGCCAAGATTCTGAGGGATCTTCAGCCTGATTTGTCTATGGCGGGGAGACATGTGAGAATTAACGAGAGGAAAGTCAAGGTGCTGCATCAGAAGAAGATTCCATTGTTGAAAGTTTTATGGGTTTGTGCTGGTACGGAGGAGGAGACTTGGGAGCCTGAGGCAAAGATGAAAATGTAGTTCAGCAAGTGGTTCGACAAGCAGGTCGCTGATAAGCTCAAATTTAACCCTGAGCTACTCTCTCAAATTAAGAGATCGTATATTACTTAGGGATCGAATCCACAAGGAAAAGAATCACAAAGTAAAATTCCAAATTCAAATTATGCTAAGTGGGTAATAATGTGATGAAAAAGCAAGTAAATAAAGCAGGCAAACGATGATTGTTGTTCTTTAAATCAATAAGACAAAGCGCTAGGCATCGGGTAATTCGCAGGCATGACTTTAAATCGAAGCACTAAATTACTGTCTGGATATTTATTAAGAACTGTTCTTAAACTCGAAATCAATTGTAAAACTAATCAACTTTCGTTGTATAGGTTATCTATGATTAAATCCTAGCAAACCAAATTTCTTTGCGAGTTCTATAAATTTAATCAATCATTAACGAGCAGTTTCGATATGTTCACAAAACCACTAGACCAAATTCCTTTGCGAATAGTTATTTTGCTCACCAATGATATTGTTCCGGGTAAGTAATAATGCTTTCGCATCTATCCATCAACCTAACATGTCTAATTCAGGGTGATCAATCCTAAAACAGAATTAAAACTATCAAGGTGAAGAACACAAGTAGATTGATCCTAACAGTAATAAAGTTCTAGCAATTTATCATCAGCCTTTGAAAAACCCTAAACCTAACAAATAGATTACTCAGACATGATGATTGAAACAAGCATAATAATTGAATAATACTACATTAAAAAGATAAAGATAGAGATACAAAAGGGTTCGAAGAAAATCTCTGAAAAGAGTCTGAACTTGTCTCCCTAAAAGCTCTGAATCAAATCTCTCTGCTAGGTAATCCTCTTCCTTCTAAAAACCTAAGTAAAACTATATATAATACAGGTAAAAGTCGGTTTGGACTTTAGGAAAAACGCTTGGAAACTTCGGCCCGAAAAAGGAATTTCTTCATTAAACACCCGTGTCGATCGACAGACAGGATGCATGTCGATCGACAGTAGACTCACTGGGAAAACTTCACGTCTCATCACTACCCGTGTCGATCGACATCAAAGGTCTCTGTCGATCGACGCTTCCCCTCCTGTTCGAATTTGACTTGATCATTCATCTTCGATACTCCAAAAAGTTCCAAAAGCTTCTATTTGACTCCAATCGAACATTTACCTGCAAAGACTCTAAAAACACCAAAAACACCAAAAGACTATACAAAAACGACTTATACCGTGGTCTTAAATGGGTAAAAACTACGATATATCAGTCGCGGCTTGAACTTGTTTTATCTTTGTGGTTCCGGTTTCAGAGTTAGGACAGTTATACTCGTCATTCGGGAAGAAGTTTCAAGAGCGGTCCATCCTTGATTTCAAATGTTTGGAAGCTGAATCAAGTCCTGCGATTACCAACGCCCTTGACAAGAGATTAGAGTTCATTAGGGGCGGGGTCTTTGACATCCTTTCTGGCGTTCTCCAGAAATCTGAACTCGCTCCGTTAAACTGATCTACTTCCAGTTACCCACCTTGTAAAACCAACCAACTTGCAGCGGAAATGGTCCTTGAGTGCTGTTCAAAGTAAGTGGAAAGGGGGAGCTTTGACACGTATAAAAAAAAAACGAATAAAAACAGGACTGACTCAATAAAAACTCAAAACAGAACACAAAAGTTAGCGACTACCTCCTCCAGACTTAAGTAACACTGTCCGCAGTGTTAAATAAATCTGAAGGTGGCAAAAGAAATCAAAGGAAAATTGAACGTGATTGAAAAGAGCAATGTTTACCTCGATGGGAACCTCGTCGATTGACAGAGTTAATTCCTGTCGATCGACTCGGTTGTTGCTGGGAGAAACGTTGTGAAGTTGTGGTATCCGTCGATCGACAAAGATAATTCCCGTCGATCGACACGGACATCACTGTTGAATACCGCAGGGTTGGAAAACCGTTTCAAAGGTTTCTTGGTGTTCATCAAATGTTCAAGCTGCATCTTCAACAAACTAAACAACCGATCAAGAGGAAAACACAGGGTAATCTATAAAAGATGTCATCAAGTTCAAAATCCTAAAAGAAATCAAAACAAACTTATTTAAAAGAAAACATGAAAAGAAAATGAAAAGAAAATAAAAGGATAAACAGAGATAGGGATCTAGTCTTCCTCCTCGTCAGATGGGGACTCATGGGCCTGTGCTGGAGGTGGAGATGGTGTACGAGGACGAACACAGACGGACCTACACGATAGTGCATCCCATGTCGCCTGAAGAGCGCGAGTTTGCCACTGAAATCGTTCCTCCTCATTCACGTCACCGCGGGGAGCTGAGGGGAACACATGCTGGTGCGCTGGCTGCTGAAACGAGGTCTCTGAAGTGGTAGCCTGTGAATTACCGGGTCGTCTAGTTGTCACTCTTCTGGTTCCCTCGACTGGTCGAAGCAAATCAGCTGGTGGATCGAAAAAAAGCAAAGCAGGATCCTGAGTGACCTTCATCAGGTTCTTCACACTCCTAATCTCCACCATCCTGACCTGGCCCAATGTGACAGGTAAAATCCAAGAGAGAGGATGATCGATCCTTACCCAATGCGCGTTCTTCATGTACTCCATATCCACAAACGCAAGGCTACTGATAGATGAATACCGTGCAAAGGCAACCTTACATGCTGAGAAGATCGGTGTAAGCAGGTTGCCCACGGTGAACTGCTTCTTCCCAAATGTAGTTGCCGTGAGTGGAGTGTGCCGCAATGAGTGAAGATAGTCCATGAAAACCATCGCCAAATTGGGTTGAAACCCAGTGGTCCAAGTCTCATTGGGAATGAGATCTCTCAAGGCATAAGAAAGCAGAACCAACTCATGCTTCCTCACCTTCCCAGGCTCTAGCTTGCAAAGGATGGTCGTGGAGAATAAGCGAATCAGATATCGGACCACCGGGTGACGAATGTCTGAATGTGTGGAACTCCCAGCAATAAACGGTCCTGTACTGATACGACTCCAAAGTGTATGTACCCCTCCATCAATATCCGATGGGAGATCCCCAGCTGGAACCTCAGGAAACCCAAAAATTCTGCAAATCGCCGTAGCCGAGATCGCATACCGTTTCCCGTTCGCCATAAAGCTCATCTTGAAAGAGCCGAGATCTTGCTTTTCCTCCTCAGATGTTGCATCGTTGTATAGTCGGACCGAAGCAAAGAACTGTCTCACTAGATTGGGCCACAAAACCGCATCAAGGTACACTAACTTCGTCAAATCACTCCTCTGCAACAATGCATCCACCTCCTCCTGGATTCCTAATCGGGCCATGGCTAGATGATGTGGAAACTTGGTGGGCGTCATAGGCACCTTTTGCCATTCATTGTAGAGTAACGAATTGAAGTCATCCCACCTAGGGCTAAGCTCCCTAGCATCCACCTCCTTGCTTGTCAATACTTGTCTCAGCGTCTTCTTCTCGAATATGAATTCCACCGCGAAAGGTATGTTCTCATCCCGTGGCCAAACCGGTGAAGAGTGGCGAAGGATTTGGTAAGGGGGATCTTGAGAACTCGAACCCTGATCTGTCCGTGGTCGCTTTCCTGCACTTTTATCTGCCCTTGGTGCCATCTGCAAAACCACAAAAGAAACAAACACAAAACCCGAAATCAGAACAAAAATCTGGAACAGCACTAGGAGCGTCGATCGACAACCATAGATGGTGTCGATCGACACCTCTGAAAATCATGCACAGTCAATCAATTTCAACAATTACCAAATCCGAATTTTGATTCATGACCAATTTACTCCAAAATCGCAACCAAATCATCATTGATAACCCCAATTCATCATCCAATTCAACCCAATTCATGCTAAATCAAGGATTCATAAAATTTTTTATCACAAATCATCAAAATTCCAAAACAAGTGATGAACAACTCAATTCGATCGCATGGGTTTAACAATTTCACTATCAAACAACCTATTAAGGCCGAAGTTAACGAGATAAACAAGTGAAAAGAAATAGATTTTGAATTTCAAACCTTCGCGCCACAATGGAAAAGAGGGGATTTCGAGACACATACCTTGTAGATCGGAAAAACGGTGAATAGAATCGGAAAGAGGATGAAAATCCAAGTGAAATAGGCTCAAAATCACTTGATTTGGTGAAAAATCAAGAGAGATAGGAGGATTTGAAAAGTTTTAGAAAAGTTCGGTTTTTAGAAAAGAATGAACAAGTTTCGGGTTTTAAAGGAACTTACCTCGTGCACTCTGAAACCCGTGTCGATCGACATGGGTGTTTGTCGATCGACAGGGCATCCACTGTCCTAACTCGTGTATTTTAAAATCCGTGTCGATCGACAGGGGTATTTGTCGATCGACACACCCATCTCTGCCATAGTTTTTTTTTTTTTTTTTTTTTTTTTTAAATAATAATTGTAACACTAACGTAAAAATGTTAGTAAAACAAAACGAAAAATCATAATTTAAATATACTTACCAGTGGGTTGCCTCCCACTTAGCGCTCGTTTTCAGTCATTAGTTTGACTGTGTCGGGTTTTTAGGCGACGGGTGCATCATCCAGAGGAACAATGTATCCTTCTGAAATCTCGGCTTTCGCCCAATAGTGTTTCACCCTTTGGCCATTGACCGTGAACTCGTTGCCTTTTGAATTAGTTAGAACAATTGCTCCATGGGGCCTAACCTCCTTGATTGTAAAAGAACCAAACCAATGAGAACGTAATTTTCCAGGAAACAAATGTAAACGAGAGTTATACAGGAGTACCTGGTCATTTGGCTCGAACTTCCTGGAGATGATGTTCTTATCATGATAAGCCTTAGTCCTTTCCTTGTATAACTTGGAATTCTCAAAAGCGTGATGTCTTATCTCATCCAGTTCGTTCAGCTGAATCAAACGCTTCTCTGCAGCCGGCTTATAGTCGAAGTTCATCTGTTTGACTGCCCACGCTGCCTTGTGCTCAAGCTCCAATGGAAGATGACAAGCTTTCCCATAAAGTAAATGGAACGGCGTTGTTCCCAAAGGTGTCTTGTAAGCTGTCCTGTAAGCCCAGATCGCGTTATCAAGCTTGTTTGCCCAATCCTTCCTTGTAACTCCTACTGTCTTCTCTAAAATCTCCTTGATTTGTCGATTCGAAACTTCGACTTGACCACTTGTGTGCGGATGATAGGGAGAAGCCACTCGTTGTTGAACACCGTACTTGCTGAGCAGATTAGCGAACACTTTGTTGATAAAGTGCGGCCCACCGTCACTGATTACTATCCTGGGTACTCCAAATCGAGGGAAAATAATGGTCTTAAATAGCTTAAGAACCACTGCAGAATCATTCTTTGGACTAGCAATCGCCTCGACCCATTTGGACACATAATCCACAACAACAAGGATATACTCGTTCCCATAAGACGATGGGAAAGGGCCCATGAAATCGATACCCCAGCAATCAAAGACTTCAACCTCAAGGATGAAGTTTTGTGGCATCTCATGTCTCTTGCTAATCTTCCCTCTTCTCTGACAAGCATCACACTTAGAGATAAAAGTGTTGGCATCCTTGAACATCGTAGGCCACCAAAACCCAGCTTGTAGAACCTTAGCGACCGTCTTGAACGTAGCAAAGTGACCAGCATATTTTGAACCATGACAGTGAAAGAGTATGTCTTGAACCTCAGCCTCTGCAACGCATCTTCTGTAGATCCCGTCTGAACAGTGCTTGTAAAGATAAGGTTCATCCCAATAGTACCTTCTAAGCTCTCGCATGACCCTCTTCTTCTCGTATCCTTTAAGATCAGTAGGTACATCTTCTGCAGCTAAGTAGTTGGCGATGTCAGCATACCATGGTCGATCAGACATTGTAAGAGCAAAGACAAGGCGTTTCAAAGTCTCGTTGACGATTTTCGGAAGATTTACCAAGTTATGGACCCGGTGTCGATCGACAGTCTTGATAGTGTCGATCGAGACCTCTCGTTCTGTAACATCGGGACAATTGTGAAAAGTGGGTGTCGATCGACACTCACTCCTAGTGTCGATCGACACTGAGTCCTGCGAACCACTTTCGACGAAATTAACGCGTTCTTCCGACAAGAAATCATCAATGGAGACTTCTTCTTCTATTCTGATTCGAGAAAGATGATCTGCTACACCATTCTCAACCCCCTTCTTGTCTTTAACCTCAACATCAAATTCCTGAAGAAGCAAAATCCATCGTAATAGCCTTGGTTTTGCATCCTTCTTCTGCATCAAATACTTGAGCGCTGAATGATCCGTATGCACAATGACCTTAGACCCAATCAAGTAGGGGCGAAACTTCTCAAAGGCGAACACCACAACTAACAACTCCTTCTCAGTAGTCGCGTAATTCCTCTGTGCTTCATCAAGTGTTCGACTTGCATAGTAGATGGCGTGAAGCTTCTTGTCCTTTTTCTGTCCTAAAACAGCACCGACTGTGAAATCAATAGCATCACACATGATCTCGAATGGAAAATCCCAGTCAGGAGGTTGCACTATAGGAGCACTCACTAGAGCCTTCTTAATCTGCTCAAAAGCTGATAGGCATTCTGCAGAAAACTCAAACTTGATATCCTTGCAGAGCAGAGCAGTTAGTGGCCTCGCGATCTTGCTGAAATCCTTGATGAATCTCTTGTAGAAACCAGCGTGTCCAAGAAAACTCCTCACAGATTTAACATCCTTAGGCGGTTGAAGACTTGTCATAACCTCTATCTTCGCGCGATCCACTTCAATCTCAGCTTCTGAAACTCTATGTCCAAGCACTATGCCATCTTTCACCATAAAGTGACATTTTTCCCAGTTCAAAACCAAGTGCTTTTCCTCGCATCGAGCTAGTATCTTCTCTAAATTATTCAAACAGTCCTTGAAAGAAGATCCGTACACTGAAAAATCATCCATAAAGACCTCCATGTAGTCTTCTATCATATCCGTGAAGATAGACATCATGCAGCGCTGGAAAGTTGCAGGAGCATTGCACAATCCAAAAGGCATTCTGCGATATGCAAAAGTGCCATAGGGACAAGTAAACGTCGTCTTCTCCTGGTCGTCTGGATGAATACGGATTTGGAAGAATCCTGAGTAGCCATCCAAGAAGCAATAGTATGGATGATTCGCGAGCCGCTCCAGCATCTGATCAATAAACGGCAAAGGAAAATGGTCCTTCCTAGTGGCTGCGTCAAGCTTCCTATAGTCGATGCACATCCGGTGACCAGTGACTGTCCTTGTAGGAATCAGCTCGTTCTTCTCGTTCTTTACCACTGTGACACCTCCCTTCTTAGGAACCACATGAACCGGACTGAACCAAGCACTGTCTGAGATGGGATAGATAATCCCTGCTTCCAAAAGCTTCATAATCTCCTTCTTAACAACCTCAGTCAGGTTCGGATTCAGTCGCCTCTGATGCTCTATTGATGACTTAGACTCGTCTTCTAAGTGAATCCTATGCATGCACAAATCTGGAGCAATACCTGAAATGTCATCAAGAGAATAGCCAAGAGCTTTGCGAAACTTGCGCAGCCTCAATAGCAATAACGTGAGTTCTGCGTTATTCAAAGAAGCATTAACAATGACATGATAAGTGGAATTAGCACCAAGAAACGCGTACCTTAGCCCTGCAGGAAGTGGTTTGAGATCGATTTTAGGAGCATTCTCCTCGCTCCAATCGCTAAGCTTTGCAGCTTCCACAGGAATCTTAACCAGTTCCTTAGTAGCTTCCACTTGCAGTACTAGCTCATTAGCGTTCATCATCAATGCATAACCCTCAGTAGTCTCATCCAGATATTCTATCTCTGATGTAGAATTGACCAACACCCTCTCCAAGGGATCTGTAGAGCGCATCTCATGGAAGTAATCCTCTGCAAGATGATCCAAAGTATCAACATAGAAGGTCTGACCATCTATTGTAGGCTTCCTCATGAGCTTATCCATGTCAAACTTCAAATCTAGATCGCCCACATTCAGCGTAATCCTTCCTCCTTTAACGTCAATCATTGCTCCAGCTGTAGCCAAGAAGGGTCTTCCCAAGATAAGAGGGTCCTTGGGTTCCTCACCATATTGCAGAACCACAAAGCCTGTTGGTATCATGCATTGTCCAGCCTTAATTGGAACATCCTCAAGGATTCCTTCAAGGATTCTCACCGTTCTGTCTACTAGGATAAGAGAGATCCTAGTGGGTTGAAAATCAGTCATCCTGAGGCTGATTACAACTGAAAGTGGCATCAAGTTGATACTAGAACCCAAATCGCATAAGGAACGTGGAAACCTCTCAGTGAATATCAAGCAATCCAACACAAAACTTCTCGGATCTGTGAGTTTTTCTGGAATTCTATTTTAAATCACCGCACTAACCTGCTCCGAGATCATCGCACATCCCTCTTCAAGATTCAAACTCTTGGTGACCATCCTCTTCACATATCGTCGAATAACCGGAGTTGATCGTATTGCATCAATCAAGGGAAGCTCAACAGTGATTTTATCCATGATAGCCTTGCACCTAGCATCCTCTAGGTCCTGTTTAGACTTCTTATTGCTCCTAGGATAGGGAAGCTTGGGCTTGTAAACTCTTTCCTCTGCCTTTTCTGAAGATTTGGAAGAATTTGGGCATGTTCGACTCGCCTGTCGATCGACAGGAACAGGTGTGTCGATCGACACTTGAGTCTCTGGAATTTCTGGAGTTTGACTCGTGATCCGTGTCGATCGACAGCCATCTCCGTCGATCGACGGAGAGGCCCCTGGAAAAATTTCTTCATCTTCATCCTGCTCAAACTCCCCCGACTGCTCTGCACTAAGTCCCTTCTTCAGAATCGGTTCCAGCTTCTTTCCACTACGTGTCATGATAGCCATAGCATTGCATTTGGGATTCGTATCTGTTCTTGAAGGAAGAAATCCATCCTGCCTCTTCACTGATTCTACAATCTGAGCAACTTGCGTATCGAGCTTCTTGACATGAGTGTTGAGAGCTTCAAATTTCCCATTTAGATCCCGATACATATCATCCATCTTCCCGTTAAAGCTAATGGTCATCTTTTGCTGACCTTCCAAAAGTTGTTCAAGCATGGATTTTACCTCGCTATTCGGAGTCTTAGCAGGAGGCGTCTGGTAAGAAGAAGAACCGTATGTCCTTGTGTAGTTGTTGTTGCTGCTCTGGAATGGCTTCTGAAAGTCGTTCTTCTGGTATTGCGGGCTTGAAGGTCTCTGATAGCTGTTGTTGAAGTTACTCGGGTAGCCTCTGTTCCCTTGCTGATTCCCATACCTCTGATTCTGAAATCCAGTTCCGTTGACATAGTTCACACCTTCTTCTTCATTCCCAACCTCTGGTTCAAATGTCTCAACCTCCTGAGCAAAGTGAACTGACTTCTTTCCTACTAGAAAGTTATGTACATCGTCGATCTTAGCCTTAACCTCTTGAGAAAACTGACCACTACTGTTTCCACTAAGCTTCTTCCTCTCAAAATCGGCATTCTTACTGCTGTTTCTTGAAGCCAAGTTTTCAATAAGCGCGATAGCATCTCCCGGAGAGTTAGTCGTGAAATTTCCACTGCTTGCAGCATCCAATGTCATCTGATACCTCCAATCCACTCCATTAAAGAAGATCCTGAGCAGTTGGATATCGCTGAATCCATGATGGGGGCAATCTCTCTGGTATGACTTGAATCGCGCCCATGAAGCCTTAAATGCCTCAGTATCCTGCTGACGGAAAGTAACAATCTTCATCCTCAAGTCTTCTGATCTTGCATCGTCGAAGAAGTTGTTGAGGAATGCATTCTTGGTGTCCTCCCAAGTAATCAAAGATCCCGGCTTGAGTTGCTTTAGCCAGTATGAAGCATCACCTCCCAGTGAGTAAGGAAAGAGCTTGCAGTAGAGAAAATCGCTTGACACTCCATGTGCCTTAATGCTCGATGCCAAGTCCTCGAACTTGTCAATATGATCCATAGGGTGTTTGTGTGGGAGCCCATGGAAAGGATGTTGAGCCACAAGGCTGAAGAATGCACGCTTCAGCTCAAAGTCTTTTCTCTGAAATGGAGGTGGGCGAATTGCAGCTCGGTTGGCATAAAACTGGTCCGGACGGTTGTAATCGCCCAAAGTCTGACCATGTCCATTCCCAGCTTGCTGGTGTCGAGCGACACCTGCCTGAATAGCCTGTTGGACAATCACGTTCCCATCTTCATCAATCCTCTGTCCAGCTGCATTGTATCTAAGCCTTTCTGGATCACGTAGAACCCCATCTGCTCCTGTTATAAAGATGATCGGCGGTACCTCTGCTATCTTAGATTTTCTAGCTACTTTCTTGTTCGTACGTTCTAAAAGAGCTAACGTGTTAAGATCAAATCCAACTAATTCCTTGTCTGTTGTGCTTCTTGTGACGTGTCTTGGCATGCACCTGAAACCCAAAACAAAAAGCAAACAAAAAGAAACTAGTTAGTAGATTAAATACAAAAGAAAAACTTAGACAAAATTCTATAATTGAAATTCTAATGATGATTTCAAGTCCCCGGCAACGGCGCCAAAATTTGATAAGCTCAAATTTAACACTGAGCTACTCTCTCAAATTAAGAGATCGTATAGTACTTAGGGATCGAATCCACAGGGAAAAGAATCACAAAGTAAAATTCCAAATTCAAATTATGCTAAGTGGGTAATAATGTGATGAAAAAGCAAGTAAATAAAGCAGGCAAACGATGATTGTTGTTCTTTAAATCAATAAGACAAAGCGCTAGGCATCGGGTAATTCGCAGGCATGACTTTAAATCGAAGCACTAAATTACTGTCGGGATATTTATTAAGAACCGTTCTTAAACTCGAAATCAATTGTAAAACTAATCAACTTTCGTTGCAGAAGTTATCTATGATTAAAGCCTAGCAAACCAAATTCCTTTGCGAGTTCTATAAATTTAATCAATCATTAACGAGCAGTTTCGATATGTTCACAAAACCACTAGACCAAATTCCTTTGCGAATAGTTATTTTGCTCACCAATGATATTGTTCCGGGTAAGTAATAATGCTTTCGCATCTATCCATCAACCTAACATGTCTAATTCAGGGTGATCAATCCTAAAACAAAATTAAAACTATCAAGATGAAGAACACAAGTAGATTGATCCCAACAGTAATAAAGTTCTAGCAATTTATCATCAGCCTTTGAAAAACCCTAAACCTAACAAATAGATTACTCAGACATGATGATTGAAACAAGCATAATAACTGAATAATACTACATTAAAAAGATAAAGATAGAGATACAAAAGGGCTCGAAGAAAATCTCTGAAAAGAGTCTGAACTTGTCTCTCTAAAAGCTCTGAATCAAATCTCTCTGCTAGGTAATCCTCTCCCTTCTAAAAACCTAAGTAAAACTATATATAATACAGGTAAAAGTCGGTTTGGACTTTAGGAAAAACGCCTGGAAACTTCGGCCCGAAAAAGGAATTTCTTCATTAAACACCCGTGTCGATCGACAGACAGGATGCATGTCGATCGACAGTAGACTCACTGGAAAAACTTCACGTCTCATCACTACCCGTGTCGATCGACATCAAAGGTCTCTGTCGATCGACGCTTCCCCTCCTGTGCGAATTTGACTTTATCATTCATCTTCGATACTCCAAAAAGTTCCAAAAGCTTCTATTTGACTCCAATCGAACATTTACCTGCAAAGACTCTAAAAACACCAAAAACACCAAAAAGACTATACAAAAACGACTTATACCGTGGTCTTAAATGGGTAAAAACCACGATATATCAGTCGCGGCTTGAACTTGTTTTATCTTTGTGGTTCCGGTTTCAGAGTTAGGACAGTTATACTCGTCATTCGGGAAGAAGTTTCAAGAGTGGTCCATCCTTGCTTTCAAGTGTTTGGAAGCTGAATCAAGTCCTGCGATTACCAACGCCCTTGACAAGAGATTAGAGTTCATTAGGGGCGGGGTCTTTGACATCCTTTCTGGCGTTCTCCAGAAATCTGAACTCGCTCTGTTAAACTGATCCACTTCCAGTTACCCACCTTGTAAAACCAACCAACTTGCAGCGGAAATGGTCCTTGAGTGCTGTTCAAAGTAAGTGGAAAGGGGGAGCTTTGACACGAATAAAAAAAAAACGAATAAAAACAGGACTGACTCAATAAAAACTCAAAACAGAACACAAAAGTTAGCGACTACCTCCTCCAGACTTAAGTAACACTATCCGCAGTGTTAAATAAATCTGAAGGTGGCAAAAGAAATCAAAGGAAAATTGAACGTGATTGAAAAGAGCAATGTTTACCTCGATGGGAACCCCGTCGATTGACAGAGTTAATTCCTGTCGATCGACACGGTTGTTGCTGGGAGAAACGTTGTGAAGTTGTGGTATCCGTCGATCGACAGAGATAATTCCCGTCGATCGACACGGACATCACTGTTGAATACCGCAGGGTTGGAAAACCGTTTCAAAGGTTTCTTGGTGTTCATCAAATGTTCAAGCTGCATCTTCAACAAACTAAACAACCGATCAAGAGGAAAACACAGGGTAATCCATAAAAGATGTCATCAAGTTCAAAATCCTAAAAGAAATCAAAACAAACTTATTTAAAAGAAAACATGAAAAGGAAATGAAAAGAAAATAAAAGGATAAACAGAGATAGGAAAAACGCCTGGAAACTTCGGCCCGAAAAAGGAATTTCTTCATTAAACACCCGTGTCGATCGACAAACAGGATGCATGTCGATCGACAGTAGACTCACTGGGAAAACTTCACGTCTCATCACTACCCGTGTCGATCGACATCAAAGGTCTCTGTCGATCGACGCTTCCCCTCCTGTTCGAATTTGACTTGATCATTCCTCTTCGATACTCCAAAAAGTTCCAAAAGCTTCCATTTGACTCCAATCGAACATTTACCTGCAAAGACTCTAAAAACACCAAAAACACCAAAAAGACTATACAAAAACGACTTATACCGTGGTCTTAAATGGGTAAAAACTACGATATATCAGTCGCGGCTTGAACTTGTTTTATCTTTGTGGTTTCGGTTTCAGAGTTAGCTTAGTGCTAGTGTTGCTTTTGAATTCATGTGTTTGGTTGTAACGATTATACATATTTGGAGATGGTGGTTCTCCTGTGTACTTATGTTGGAGATGGTGGTTCTCCTGCGTACTTATCTGGGATGGTGGTTCTCAGTATAGGTATTGAGTGATGGTGGTTCTCTCGAGGGGATGGTGGTTCCCCCTGTCCACCAGAGCTCAAAGGATGTGATCCTGCGAGTGTGAGGGTGTGTTAATGAGTTAAGGATAATAAATGTCTGAAATGCGCGTATAAACGTGAGATTAGATGTGAGCCTCTGAGATCATAGCGTTGATCTCGAGTGGTGCTAACCGGGTTGGGTCAGAAGTTCTGGTCTATGGTAGATGGTTTTGCAGATTCGAGATTGAATCCATTGTTAGTGGGGGAGAGAACATCCGTAAACCAAATTTTGGGAATTTGGTAAGGGTGTCGATCGACACCAATGTTATTTGATTCAAATCGGTTCGATTTTAATCGTCGGTTTGGCTTGGTTTAAGTGTCGTCTTCATTTCCTCCTTTCAGCTCTCTGATTTGGTAGTTTAGTGCCAATGATTCTGTTAGTAAATAAGGTTGAAGCATCCAGTTCCTTGTGTTGATGAGGTAAGCAAACTTTAAAGTAAATTGTTGTTGTTGTCTCTAAGGTTTCTTTTAGGTGTGTATGAATGGCTCTATTAATATATTCTAAGTTCTTAATCAGGTTTGGAGTGGACTTGTTTAGTTTCTCGGCTTTCAAAAAATGGATCGTCATTTAAGGGGTGTTCCTCATCTTTGGCTCGTCGATTGTTATTGACAAAGTCGAATCCTCGGTATGTGTCCATTTTGACCAATTCTATAGTCGTCAGTTACTTGATTGTGCGTTAGTTTGCTTATTAACTTAGGTTTGTTTGTCGTCGTCCTCTAATCTCTTTAGTCGATATATACTTTTTTTGTAACGTTTTTTAGCTAGTAATCCATTGTCTTGTTTTTAGTGTTGTTCTGCGTTGCATTTTTCATTATGTAACCGTTTCATCGGGTTTTCCGCTTTTAAAATAATGTTTTTCTATATAAAAAAATTATTATTATAATTAATGTTTTTGTGTAAAACTTTATGAAAGTATTATTAACCAGTTTATTTGAGTAATCCAATTAATATCCTCATTAATAATAGCTTTTATTGAGTTTTCAATTTTTTAAGATTTTGTAGAATCCACCGAATTGGTCCGGATTTTATATACACATACATCTTTGTTTAGTGTCTTTTAATTTTCGTAACATCCCCTTTTTAGTAAAACTTAGTCCCCTAATTTGAGATATATATTTGTATACTACTAGTAGTTTTTAAAAGGAAAAGGAAATAAACAAAACAAAATAAGTAATATCACAATCCATGCAGGCTAACGTTCAGTTGACTAGCAGCGATAAAGCAGCTAATAAATTCTCCATTAACATTATTCATTAAAAGAAAAACCCCACCTCTCTCTCTCTCTTCTCTCCTCTCTCTCTCTCTCTCTGCAAAAACCCTAAATTTCCTCCGATTTCGCTTTCTCCATCTCGTTCCGGGCGGACCTAGCCTGTTTACTCGAGAACCCATTTGCGATTATAATGATTGGAAGAGAAATAACCCGAGTTTTGGGGGAAAACCCCTAAAAAACGAAGCTTTGATCTCTCCGAAATCGGAGTTTTTGTTTGTTTGTTTTGAAATCGAAGAAATGTACAAGAATCAGCTACAGGAGCTGGCTCAGAGAAGCTGCTTTGGGCTTCCTTCTTATACTTGTATAAGAGAAGGTCCAGACCACGCGCCTCGATTCAAGGCTACGGTTAACTTCAATGGCGAGATCTTCGAGAGTCCTCACTATTGTTCTACTCTCCGTCAAGCCGAACACTCTGCTGCTGAAATTGCTCTCAGTGCTCTCTCTAATCGTGGCCCTTCTCACTCTCTCGCCGCTAGGATCTTGGTTTGTCTCTCTCTTTCTCGCATTTTACTCCAGATTTTGGAATTTCTGTCCAATTTGCATGTGCGATTCATGGGTTTAGTTCGGTTTAGTCCGGTTTAGTCTATGGTTAGGTAATTCGCCGACGGGTCGGAGCTCAGATCTTGTTAGGGATTTGTGTTTTGTGTTATCTGATCAGAGAGAATGGTTTTTGGATCTTGCCCATTAATTGATTTGCATGCTTTCCTTGTGTGGTACTTGTCCCTGCTCTGATTTTTGAATGCCGGTTGATGTAGGATGAGACGGGTGTGTATAAGAATTTGTTGCAAGAGATAGCTCAAAGAGTAGGAGCTCCTCTACCACGATACACGACCTTCAGGTCTGGTCTCGGCCACCAACCTGTGTTTACCGGGACTGTCGAATTGGCTGGAATCACATTCACCGGAGATTCTGCTAAAAACAAGAAGCAAGCTGAGAAGAATGCTGCTATGGCTGCTTGGTCTTCCCTTAAACAACGTCAGTGTTTTTTCCTCCCCCGGTTTCTTCAGTTTTGATATGGTTTTATGTTTGATCGTTTATGTTTGTTCTTGTTTACAGTGGCGAAAGAAACTTCGAGTTCTATGCCTGAGCCGGAGAACATTGACGAACTTGAGCAGGTGATTATAGCAAGAGCTTTGATAAACTATCGTACAAAGGAAAATATCGGCATGGGAAGCTCTTCGAGTGGCCCGGTTCCATTTGCAAAGAAGTTTTTTATGCAGAACCCTAGACCAACAAGTCCACAACATTCTCCTGCAACAACGTCGAGAATCTTACCCTTTATATGCCCCAAACCTGCTTCTTTGAGAAGCAGATGCTTACCAGGTGGGGACAGAACCATGACATCGGCTTTGGAAAGCCGTAGCTACCATCGGCCTCAGCAGAGATTTGCTACTACTACAGGAGCAGCAGCTCCTTATGTTCCTATGAGGCAATTTAGATCGCCATGCCACGGGATGGCTCCACCTGTGACAATCAGAACCGCTGTACCGGTCTTTTCTGCACCTCCTCCACCTTCTTCAAACACACAGCTACCTTCAGCGTATATCCCATCGCTCATGTGGTCTGCACCGCCCGTGAGAATCGCGCAGCCTGTCACCATCAGAACCGCGGTGCCCGTTTTTGCTTCTGCGCCTCCGATTAGAAAGGAAGAGCCTTTACCAGTTAGAAAAGTGAATATCCAAACCGCTTTGAAGCCAGAAGAGCCATTACCTGTTAGAAAAGTGAATATCCAAACCGCTTTGAAGCCAGAAGAGCCATTACCTGTTAGAAAAGTAAATATCCAAACAGCTTTGAAGCCCGTGGTTGAACCAGAAGAGGAGAGTAGTCCATTCTTGCCTGATTCTTTGGAAATAGGAGAAGCATTGATTCCGGAGAAGGAGGAAACATCGTCAAAGGATTCGAAAGGAGAACCGGAGAGAGCAAGAGAGGGAATGGAGAATCTAAAAATCTGATGATTTGGGTTTTTGATTTTTTGAGGTTGGTTTCTGAAAAATTGTTACTTTAGTAGTAATCGTTATTATAATCAGTAACAGATTTGTATTATATTGGGAGTTTTAGGAGGTTGGCTTGGCGATCTCTCTTGATTGTAGAATTCTTGTATCAGTTTCGTCTCTCATATTTCAGCTATTTGTGTCTTAATTCTTTTTTCTTCCTTTCGTCCTTCAAGAGTCAAACTCATTTTGTCTTTTGCTTGCACAATAAAGCTCCATTTTACAACATCTACTGTAAAGTGTAAATACATTTCATGACCAATTAAGCCAACCAAACAAACGCTTATAAACCAAAAAGTATTCAAGAACCGAAGTTTCTTCAATCGTAGATCAAAGCCAACAAGTCTCGTCACTGTTCAACATAACGAATAAGGTCGTTGCCAACTACAAAACAATTCACAGTGTTCCAGTATCGGGTTTTCAGGATAGCTGGACGAAGAAGAAGAAACCGGTCACTATACACCCACAATTTTTCAAAGTTTTAATAATAATAATAATACACCGTGAAACACACATCTTGTGATTGCGAAGCAGCATCTCTTCTATATTATGTTGCTTTCAACGGGATGCAAGAGACCAGAAGTTGAAGAGGAAAGAGGGCAAAGCAGCAAACCAGCTTATGAAGGCTAATGCTGTTGATGTTTCAAACTGAACACAGTGGTTTTGTGAGCAGCTATTTAGATCGTTGTCTATCAAAACCGTTATCCCTGCCGATGCACAAGCCGCTGCAAATGTCAGCGTCGAAGTCACCTGCATTTCGTGTTAATATATTGCTTATTCATTCATCTTCTTTTTCTCAATACTACTTTAATAGAGCGGTTAAACAAACATAATAATAACTCACCCCATCACCAATTGCAAACAAGCTCACAAGTCGATGGTTCTGTAACGAGCGTTTGACCATAATGGCATAAACGTCAACCGTGGCTAGTGAGAGACTCCACAAACTCTGCAGACCAGTAGCTGCAACTAGATAGCTGATGAAAAGCAAACACATTAAACCATAATTAGCAAAATCTAACAGTCACCAAACTCGGTTGAAGCAAACAGATATAACCCAATATACTAGTACCCATCATATCCCCGGGATTATGACCACATTATTTCAACACAAAATTTGGATTTGATAGAAGAAAATGTTACCAGAAAGCAGTAACAGAAGGGAAATCATTAGTAGTAGCCATGACACAGAGTGAAGCAGCAGCAAACAAGAATTGGAAGAAACGAAGAGCGAGGCCGAGTAAAGTTCCGGGCATTCCTTCTATATCGTCCATCCTGACCCGAGGCGGATTATCTCCTTCTGTAGCTGCTGCTGCTGCTGGAGGATCTTCCACTGGATGAACCGATGCATGGCTCACATTCATTTCTCTCCTTTCCTCCCAAACCAAACACAATTCAACGCATTTCTCAGTTGATCTATACAACAAAATCTTAGAATCTAGTTACTGCTAATCTTAGAATCAGTTCATCAGATAAACCAAATTAGCCACAACTAATGATAGATAACCCAAATGCCTCAGGTTCTCAATAAACGAAGCAAAGCTACTTCTCCGACGATTTCAGATCAAACTTTCACAATTAGGGTTTTTGATCAACGAAGCTAGACCATGAGTAGTGAAAGCTTATTTGATTATCCATTCCGAATCTGGATTTTGTGGATTGAGGAGAAAACGATATCCAATCAAAGAAGATAACGCAGATCGGGAGTTTGTGTTACCTGAGAATCAAGCAGAGAGGGAGAAATCGCGTGCAGCCATGGAGATTGGGTAGAAGAAACGAAACCCTAAGAAGACGAAGACGAAGACGAAGAGGAAGAGGAAGAGGAAGAAGAAGAAGAGCAGATCGTGGAAAAGTTATTAAGGTTTATGAGAGTGAGTCATTGGAATTGTTGAACTCAATTAGGAAAGGCTTAACCACTGCTTAACCACTATTAAACCAAAAGCAAGCAAAAGGTTAAGTAACCACCACCTATAGTAGGCTGGGCACTATACCCGTCACCCATCTTTTTTTACTACCCGGCTTGTACCCGATTCCAAAAAAAAAGAGTCGTGTCATCTTCGAGTCGGATAAATAGTATTATAATCCAATTACCCGCAAGTAAGAGTCCGGTATCGGGTATCAAATTTATTTTAATTACCCATCATATTACTTACCTGGATCGTTACACTAGTATCATAAATCATTTTTATTTGATAAGTTTAATTACAAAGTAAATTATACAGTATATAATGCTATAGCATTTGAGTTAAAAATTTCTTTTTTTATAATAAATTTTAAAACATGAGCATATTTCTTTACAATATAAAATTTTATGTCAGTGAATTATGACTAATAATTTTGAAGATAATATTACAAGTTTTAAAATTTATAATTTATAATATTATATTAAAATATATATATATATGTTGTATGTTAGCGAAATTTGGTTTTACTGTAATGACTATTCATCTTTTGGTATATAAATTTCTTAATATAATAGTTTATAAATTAAAGTATATTATAATTATCAGATAAGGGTAAAGGGTCAGATACCCGGCGAGTCATCAATTTTTTACAGGGTACCCGTTTAACAGGATACTCGTTTTTTGCGGGTCGGGTACGAGGTTTTTTTTTCAAGTACCAGTTAGGGTCGGATTGAGTACCGGATACTTCAAAATCTCAAGGTACTCGTCCTATGCCCACCCCTAATCTATACTATATCTTTCAATCATACACCATGTATAAAATTATAACTAACTACAATCTCCAACACATACATTCATTTCTTTTTAACATTAATTATGTCTTTTAATTTATCTTTAATTTATGAAGGATATGTATTTTTCGAAAATATTATTTTTTTAATTTATTTTTGTATTTGGAAATCGTAAAAATTATATGTATTTTTTATTTAACACGATTCTGAAATACTATTGAAAAAATCGACAAAATGTGAACCAAATTAAAGATTAAGATCACTAACAAAGAGATTTTGAGTTGAGCACGGCTATGCAAATGACCTACTCTCTATATATGCATCCTTAATAGAATATGAAATGGGACAATTACAATATGCCACACAAGACCAAAGTTTAATCAAATATGCCACTGTTCCGAAATTCATTACGAGCGTACCACTTTTTTTTAGTTGGAAAAAGACAAAATTGTCAATTTCTTCCTCTTTCTCTCTCATAGATCAAGATATGATTTTTTGTTTGGATTTTTGTTTCTCTCTCATTTTTTTCCGAAATCTCTCTTTCTGTCTCTCCCTTTCTCTACAAACCAAAACTAAATCTGATTTTCAAATTCTCTCCCTCTCACACACTTAGATTCAGATATGTGTTAAATCTGTGAAAGGAAGGAAGAAAAATGAAGAAAAAGGAAGAAGGTTGAAGGAAGAAGAACAAATTTGAAGGATGAAGAAAAAGAAGAAAGAAGAACAGATTTAAAGGAGGAAGAGAATAATAATAAGAAGTCAAAAGATAAGAATCTTTATGTCTCTCTTTCTCTCTTTCTCTCTTATTCTTAAATCTAGTTTTTGATTTTCTACAATCTAATTTTATTTTATTTTTGTTGAGATATGAGTTTTTGGCTAGATTTTGGTTACAGATCTGAGTTTTGGTTATTTATTTTGGTTAGATCTTTTTTTGATGTTCTTCTAACTGATTTAGGGTTTTCCGTTTTTTATAAAGTTTTTAGACAGTTTTATAAGAGTTTTGTACATTTCATTAAAAACTAAACAGTTAAATAATTTATAAGGTTTTTAAAAGATTTATAAGATTTTATAAGGTTTATAATGTTTTTACAAGGTTTGTAAGATTTTATAAGACTGTTTAAAACGTTTATAATATTTTTAACAGTTTTATAATGTAAATGAAAACCCTACCTCCTTCCATCCTCCCAAATCTATACCCTAAATGCATAATAGTTAACCCAAACTAAAAAATTTACGGTTGTTTGTGTGTTTGAATTTGCTTTGAGATCTAATCTTCTTCTTCTTCTTCTACTTTTTTTTTCCTAAATCTGCTCGATCCAATCTCAAATCCATGTTCTTTCTCAACAACGTCTTCTCAAATCTTCTTAGAGAAAATCGCGACAGAGTTCAGAAATAGTGAAATCATAGACAACGTGAATCGAATTCAGTGATAGTGAGATCCGATCTTATGATGGCAAGAACTTGGGTGAGAGAAAAATATGTATCTGGTAGAGAGAGAGAGAAACAAAATCTAATAAGAGAGAAACAAAATATGATCTAGTTTGTAATAAGGGTAATCTGGAAATATTTTTTAAAAAATAGTGGCATGCTTGCAATGATTTTCAAACAGTGGCATATTTGAAAAGTGGCATGAGAAACGTGACATAACTCAAAATTTCTCATATCAAATTGGTATTATGTTGTTACATATCATATATTTTTTCTTCAAGTTTTTTCTTTGGGATTTTTTTTTTTTTTTTGCCGTCTAATTCATTTATAAGATCCAAAGCCACTTATAGAAGGAATGAAATTACATTGAAAATTAAACCCATAAGGAAGATTCAACGAAGATTAACAATATTAATTTTATGAAGAACATGTGGATAAGTCACGTTCTTCACCTAGCCACGGTCAACATGAAGCACCACCGGCAAGCGCCGTTGATCACCGCCAGAGTTGATTTGTCGCCACCAATCGCCTTGGACGATGAGGATCTTCCTCCTTTTTGCCAATCTCACACCTTGTCGATGAAATCGCCAAGATCTAATGGTTATATCAACTAGTAAACTGCTTCATAAAATCCTCTGAAATCTCCAAATTCTGGGAAACTTCATCACCGCCACACCCAATAATGATGTGAACTTAGCCATACATTACTCATGCGTCTTGAACAACTTGAATATGATGAAGATATTACTCCCAAACACTTGGAAAATCAGAGAGAAATTAGAAGAAAACATAGATTTTGACGTAACTAGGCAAAGGAAGCTATGAGATTGAAACGAAATAGAAGACCGGTCTTAGCCGGATTAGATCCGATCAAATCGGAAAGTATATCCGAACGAGTCGGAAAAATAAAATCGGACAAGCCGAAGAGCAGATCCGAAAACCGGAAACTAGCTACTAAAACCACTACAAGAAAACAGTCACAAATCCGACGGAATTTCCGACGGTAATCCGACCGATTTCCGACGAAACTGAAATTTTTCAATTCCGTCGGAAATCTGTCGGAATTATTTCCGACGGACAAGAAAACTGTCGGAAATCGGTCGGATTATTGGACCGTGTAACTAGCCGGTGCCGACACCGGCGGTGATTCCGGCTAGCTGTCGGAAATCCGTCGGAAATTATGCACCGTTAATATTTTCCGACGGATTTCCGACAGACACATAACTAGTTGTCGGAAATCTGTCGGAAAAATAGCCGTTATATAGCCGTTATATAGCCGTTATTATATCCGTTTGATTTTCGACGCTTTTCCGACAGATTTCCGACGGTCAGCATATTTATATATATGATTCCACACATCTTCATTCACTCACAACAACAACAACTTCCAACCAAACATTTCTTAGAAAAAATCGTCAAGAGAGTGAGATGTCATCTTCTAGATATTATAGATCGTGGATGGATGAAGAGATGTATGATCCGGAGTCGAAGACATTAAATGCAAGTTATGCACGAGGTATATGCGAGTTCATGGCGGTTGTCGGGAATCGAAAGGTGATAAAATGTCCATGTTTAAATTGTTGCAATTCGCGTAATGTTAATGTAGAACAAGTTTGGCATCACTTGTATACCAATGGTTTTATGCCGGGATACAAAATTTGGTTTTTTCATGGAGAAACTAATAATGATGGTGCTAGTAGTAGCAGTGCACCATAGGTTGCGGATAGCTTAGGCGAACATAGAACGGATAACTTAGGTGAACATAGAACGGATAGCTTAGGCGAACATAGAACGGAAGTAGATTTTGGTGTAGGTACTGCTGAGATGGTTCATGATGCGTTTAGAGAGAATTTGCCATTGATCGTAATAGGGGAGGATAGAGTAGAAGAACCAAATGAAGAATCTAGAAGATTTTTTGATATGTTAGACGCAGGGAAGCAGCCCTTATATGATGGGTGTCGAGACGGACATTCACCTTTATCAACTGCTAGTAGACTGATGACCATTAAGACGGACTTTAATTTGGCGGAAGACTGTGTTGATGCGATAGCAGATTTTGTGAAAGATATTTTGCCTGAAGATAATCAGGCACCTGCATCATACTACGAGATACAGAAACTTGTAGCTGGTCTTGGTATGCCGTATCAGGTGATAGATGTATGCATCGACAACTGTATGCTATATTGGAGAGAAGACGAAGACCAGAGAAGATGTAAATTTTGTCGTAAACCACGGTATCAGGAAACTGGTGGGAGAGTTCCAATTCCATATAAACGTATGTGGTACTTACCATTGACAGCGAGGTTAAAGAGGTTATATCAATCTGCGCGAACGGCAGAACAAATGAGATGGCATGCAGAACATCGTCAAGATGGAGAGATTACACATCCTTCAGATGCAAAAGCGTGGAAACATTTTCAAATGTTGTATCCGGATTTTGTATACGAGTCAAGAAATGTGTACCTCGGGTTAAGTACGGATTGTTTCAACCCATTTGGGAAGCATGGAAGGCAGTATTCTTTGTGGCCCGTAATCGTAACACCGTACAATTTGCCCCCTGGTATGTGCATGCGTCGAGAGTTTTTATTCCCGGCCCTGAGCATCCGAAGAGATCACTTGATGTATTCCTCCAGCCATTGATTTATGAGTTACAAATGCTATGGAGTCACGGTGTCGAAGCGTTTGATGTTTCACGGAAGCAGAATTTTCTGATGCGTGCGGTCCTTATGTGGACTATTAGCGATTTCCCAGCTTATGGTATGCTATCTGGATGAACTACTCATGGAAGATTATCGTGCCCGTTTTGCCAAGACAACACTGACGCTTTCCAATTGAGGAATGGAAGAAATCCATGTTGGTTTGATTGCCATGGAAGGTTTCTACCAGACGGCCATCCCTATCGTCGGTCTAAAAGATTATTTAAGAAAAATACACAAGTGGTTGATGCTCCAATTGATGAGATAGACGGTCGTACTATATTGGAGGAGTTGAGAGATTTTGGTGCTGAGAGGACTCCTGATTGTGGGGGTAATGGACATGAACCGCTTTGTGGTGTAGGGGAAGCTCACAACTGGCACAAGAAGAGTATATTTTGGGATTTGCCGTATTAGAAGGATCATTTATTAAGGCACAACCTCGATGTGATGCATATTGAAAAGAACTTCTTTGACAACATCATGAATACGGTGTTAAACATCCCGGGAAAGACAAAAGACAATGTGAAGTCTAGGATGGATGTTTCAAAGATTTGCTACCGTGATTATCTTGATCGTCTTCCCGATGGTACATATCATTTTCCTCCGTACCGATTGCAAATACAAAAGATAAGAGAATTTTTCCGGTGGATTAAAGACGAAGTTAAATTCACTGATGGATATGCAGCTAATATGGGTAACTGCGTAGACTTGCGATACCTAAAGTTTATGGGACTGAAGAGTCATGATTGTCATGTACTGATGCAGAGGCTTCTTCCATTTGCTTTTACCCATCTCCTTCCTCAAACTGTCCACGAAGCTATTGCAGCAGTTGGTGCTTTCTTTAGGGATTTATGCACGAGGACACTTACAGTTGAGGGGATCCGCAATTTAGATGCCAATATACTAGTGATCCTTTGCAATCTTGAGAAGATATTTCCGCCGTCTTTTTTTGATGTTATGGAACATCTTCCCCTACACCTCCCCCGCGAAGCCGAACTAGGTGGTCCCGTTCAATTTCGTTGGATGTATCCTTTCGAGCGGTACATGTTCCATCTAAAGAAGAAGGTCAAAAATTTGGCTCGAGTTGAAGGTTCTATTGTCGCACAGAGTATCAATGAAGAATCATCACAGTTTGCGGAATATTACTTTCCGCGGGAAGTTCGTACGAAGAGTAGACGTCCTGCTCGTCATGATGATAGAGGTGAGAGAGTCACGTATGCCGCGCTGGTCCCTGAGTTGTTTTCGCAAGTTGGCCGAGTGATTGGGAGAGGGAAGAGACGCTTCCTATCACAAGATGAGTGGAGTCACTTACATATGTATATCCTCACGAATTGTGAGGAGATGGCGGAGTACGAAAGGTAAAAACAGAACTTTTTTAAATACTTTTTTTTTTTTTATACCTAAGTAATATATAGGTTTCATATGTTATATATTGTTGTTTGCTTTCAGGATTTACATTGCATCAATACGTCGCTATTATCCGGATATGACAGAAGATGAACTTGGAGAATCTAAGGAAACCGAGTTTCCAAATTGGCTGCAATATTACGTAAGTTTTTAAAAAACGCTTATATATCTTAAAATTAGTGAATTAATTATGGGACTGAATAAAATGTTTGTTTATTAATTTGTCTAAATTATTATCTCAGGTTTCTGAAGGAATGAAGAATGGAGAAAGGTTTCTGACATGGTTACAAGAGATAGTTTATGGCCCAAGCTTCGAAGCAACTTCATACGTTCGGTATTGCACTAGGGGATTTGCATTTAGGATTCATGAAGAAAGGTCGAGGCCAACTGAAGATTACGGTGTTTCAGCTACAAGTGGTGATGTAGTCTACTACGGGATTCTCAAAGAAATATTGCAAGTGCGCTATCCAGGAATGTTGGGCATGAGGTGCATTGTTTTCTTGTGTGAGTGGTATGATCCGGCATATCCAGAAGGTGTTCAGGTGAGCCAATTTGGCGTCACTTCAGTAAATTCTTCTAGGAGACTGCAAAAGTATGACCCATTCATCCTAGCATCACAGGCAGACCAGGTTTGATTTTAAAATTTTATAATACGTGCGTTATAGATAAATAATGATATTGTAATTGCCTAAACTAAATATGTTTGTTTCAGGTATGCTACATTTCTTACACTAGGGTAACACCTCGACGAGATCCTTGATTTACAGTGACTCCAATTAATCCAAGAGGGAGACTATATGGAGTTGCTGAGCAAGATGCTATGCAACCAACTAGAATTACTCCGATGGCTCCAGTTGGTCATTCTTCAGCGGTGGACCTTTTTGTTGATTTCACTGAATTTGGTGATAATATAGTACACAGAATCAGAAGAAGAAGTTGGAGAATTTGATGAAGACGAAGACACAATTCCTTCGGAAGGATCAGACTCAGACTCAGATTTAGGATTTTGATATGTTTGTATTTGTTAACATAACCAAGAATTTCAGATAATTTACATTTTTCTATTTTTTTTTTTAAAAAAATAATATTCCGTCGGAAATCTATTTCCGACAGCTTTTCGACAGAAACTGATATTTATATAATTCTTATAAAAATTCATCTGTGTATATATTGTTTTAAAGGATGCGTCGGAAATCTGTCAGAAATATATATATATATATTTTCGACAGATTTCCGACGCAATATTCATATCATGCTAACCTTAAACGACGACACGTGTTACCCTTACATCTGTCGGAATTTCGAGAAGACAAAGTCTCGGCATACAATTCTGACAACTAAAGTGAAAGATAATTGAGTAAATAACCTTCTCGATGTTATACAGAACATGTTTTGCGATTTTGTCATGTTTCAACCAAAAGCGTTTCATACAGTTACATATACAAAACAATAGATGTTTACGAAAAAAATACTAAATGTTTAGAATTTGAAAGTAACAATGACCATTATCAAGTATTTTATCTTCCAAATATTGCTTCAACCATGCTATTAACTTGTAACTACGGAAACGGATCATAAACAAGCTTAAAACCCCAAATCTGTCGGAAATCTGTCGGAAAAATATATATTTTTCCGACAGATTTCCGACGGATTTGCCAATTTTTAGGTAAAAATATGTACAAAATGCTAACAATTTTTCCAAAATAAGCATTTTGGAAAAAATGTTAACAATGCTAAATATTGTTTAAAAATTACCAATGTTTTCCAAAATGCTAATTCATTAATTTCCAAAAAAACATTTCTTAAATTTCTTAAATTTAATAAACTAGAATTTCAGATAATTTGTATTTTTATATTTTTTTTTTAAAAAAAATGATTTTCCATCTGAAATCTGTCGGAAATATATATATATATTTCCGACAGATTTCCGACGCAATATTCATATCATGCTAACCTTAAAAGACAACACGTGTTACCCTTACGTCTGTCGGAAATCTGTCGGAAATATATCTATTTTTCCGATAGATTTCCGACAGATTTAGGGTTTTGTGGTCAAATGCATGAATTTAGAGAAGACAAAGTCTCGGCATACAATTCTGACAACTAAAGTGAAAGATAAGTGAGTAAATAACCTTCTCGATGTTATACAGAATATGTTTTGCGATTATTTCATGTTTCAACCAAAAGCGTTTCATACAGTTACATATACAAAACAATAGATGTTTACGAAAAATAGTAAATGTTTAGAATTTGAAAGTAAAAATGACCATTATCAAGTATTTTATCTTCCAAATACTGCTCCAACCATGCTATTAACTTGTAACTACGAAAATGGATCATAAACAAGCTTAAAACCCCAAATCTGTCGGAAATCTGTCGGAAATGTATTCATTTTTTCCGACGGATTTCCGACGGAATTGGAGATTTCAGGTAAAAATATGTACAAAATGCTAACAATTTTTCCAAAATAAGCATTTTGTTTAAAAATGTTAACAATGCTAAATATTGTTTAAAAATTACCAATGTTTTCCAAAATGCTAATTCATTAATTTCCAAAAAAAACATTTCTTAAATTTCTTAAATTTAATAAACATTTCTTAAATTTCTTAAATTCCTTAACCCTAAAACAACAAAAAAACATTTTAAAATTTCCCATACCCTAAAACCACAAATCTGTCGGAAATCTATCGGAAAAATGTATATTTTTCCGACAGATTTCCGACGGATTTGCCAATTTTTACCCGCGAAATGAAAAATAAACACCGCGAAATCAGTCGGTCCAAAACACGCGGCCCATTAAATTTATTTCGATTTCCGACGGATTTCCTACAGATTTAAATCCGTCGGAAAATCTGGGTTATTAACAGGCGTCGTCTTCTTCTTCCTCTCCATCCGTTGAAATCCTTCTCCTCTCGCCTCCTCCGATCCCAAGTTAACCCGGAGCCTCCGACCGCAGATTTCGCCGCTCCTCCTCGCCGGAATTCAACCCGGAGCCTCTCCTCTCTCTCGCCGCCGCCTCCTCCTCTTGCTCGCCGCCGCCGCCTCCTCCACTTCCTCGCCGCCGGAAATCGCCACTGGAAATCGCCACCCATGTCCGAAATCCCAAGTCATTTGTAAGTATCCTCAAACTATATATTGATTTTGGTTAGATTTAGGAAATGAGTTTGTGAATTGATTTTTGCTAGATTTAGGATTAGGATTAGGGTTAGATTTAGGGTTTTGGAAGTTATATTATGAAATTTGGAAATTGTTACTAATTTTATGAAATTGTTACTAAATTGTTAGTATTTTTACTAAATTGTTAGGGTTTTTAAATTGTTATGAAATTGTTAGGGTTTTTAAATTGTTATGAAAAATTAGATATGATTAGGAAAAATGAGGGAAATTGATTTAGGGAAATTGATTTAGGGAAATTATTTTTCCATAAATTTTTAGAAAATTGTTAGCAAGTTTTACTAATTTTTAAACAATTATAACGATTAATTTAAAATTTTAGAATTTTAATTTTTTAGAATTTTAAATTATGTAACAATTACTTAAGAATTTTAGAATATCGAAATAATTGTAAATTTAAAGATAATGACTTAATTTTTGAATTTATATCTATATTTTAAAGAATTTTAAACAATTAGATTTAGGAAAGTTATTAAAAGGTTTATAAGATTGTTTACAAAACCTTATAAAACTATTTAAAAACCTTATAAAACTATTTAAAAACCTTATAAAACTTTACAAAAACCTTATAACACTATTTAAAAACCTTATAAAACTTTAAATTTTAAAGTTTAGAATTTTGGAAATTTAAATTTTAAATTCCACCACAGAATTTTAAATTTTACAATTTCTCAAATTTAAATTTTAGAATTTTGGAAATTTAAAGCAATGTTTTTTTAAACCATTATATTTTTATATTTATAGATTTTTCATATATTTAAAATATATTATCATATAAATCTAGGGATTACGGTGGTTTCGCCACTGCATCTGGCAGCGGCCAACTACGTCGTCGTTGTGCGAGTAGATCTCGTTCGACTTCGACGGCTACACCTACACCGTCGTCTACACCTCTAGAGACGCCGGTGACACCAGCAACCACCACAGCACCGTCGCAGATTAGCGTCGAGGACTTCATGGGTCTTCATGGACGAGAGAGGTTGACTAGACTCCATCCAGACCAGCTCGATAGAGACAGATGGTAAGTTTTTTATTCCATTTCTGTTTTTTTTTTAACAAATTTAATTTAATTGCGACTAATGTTACATTTTTTCCCGTAGGTTTGGTGATTCTCGCAGCGGGATTTCGAAGTCCCTTAACAAGATGGAAAACTCTTTGCTCAGCCGTCCTTATGCGACGTACACCGCCATGCCACTGGAGGATCAAGAAATGTGGTTTCGCCAATTTGCGGTAAGTCATCTGTTTTCACAATTTTTACTTTCATTTAAATTATTATTATTTAAATTTAATTTTTCTTTTTGCAGCAAGAATTTAGGTGGGACCCACACATGACCGCTCTGGTCAGGCGGGAATTCGACTCTTATGCAGCACTGCACTACTCGAAGAAGGTGTTCGAGTGGAAGGATAAGTGGCTACACGGTGAGGTGCCAAAGGAGATGGTTGAGAAGCCGGACTTGTGGAACGGGTTCATCGCCTATTGGCAACTAGAGGCTACCAAGGAGAGCTCTACATATCACTCTAGCAACCGGAACAGCCAGCGCAACGGCAAGGGACCTTCCACCCGCAACCTTGGAGCTACCAGCAAGAAGACAAAGGCTAGGGATATGGTAAGTTTTTTATGTACGTCTTGATTTTTAATTTTTTTGTTTTGTTTTATACATTTATATTATCAAATAAATATCTAACAACTGCAGGCTAAGAAGTTGGGTCGGGATCCCAACAACTTGGAACTTCTGCTAGCAACACACACCGACAAGAATGGTGTCGTCCAGGATCAGGTAGCTCGGGAGATTCAGGAGAGCGTCCAAAGAATGGAAGAGGAGTACATTCTGTCTCAGCCATCCGTGGAAGGAACCCCTCCCCTCACCCATGCCTCGAACGACATCATCAACGAATTCGTCTTAAAGGTATGTAAAATTTAAAATAGTTTTCATGTCTTTTTCATTTACAATTTAATTTGTTCCGCAGGTTGCTCCGCAGAGCAAAGGGCGGCTTTATGGTCTTCCCGACGATGCAGGATCATCGGGGTCTTCTTGTTACTACAGCGAGAATTCCGACCTGAGAGCCAAGATGCAGGAAAAGGACGTCGAAATTGAAGGTTTGAAGACGACGGTCCAACAGATACGAGATGCACAAGCCGCCCTAGAAGCCGAGCGGGAGAAGGAGAGAGCCGAGCGGGACAAGGATAGGGAGATGATGCAACGGATGATGGAGTACTTGAGCCGCAACCCGGATTTTCCGCGGGGGCCCACAATTTAGATTTTTATTTTCAACGTTTTTGTAAAACAATATTTCTTTTTATTTCTACTTTTAATTTTATTTTAATTTCTACTTTTAATTTAAATAATTCAAATTTTAAATTTTAAATTTATATTAAATTAATTATTATTTAATTTATTATAATTTTTACGACTACGTCGGAAATCTGTCGGAAATGGATCCGTCGGAAAGCTGTCGGAAATAAAACCGTCGGAAATCTATCGGAAATAAATACGTCGGAAGTCTGTCGGAAAGTCGTCGGTTTACATGTAATCGGAACTCCTCGGGAATCAGTCGGAAACAAAACCGACAGATTTCCGACAGTGACATTTCCGACGGAAGTCCGACGTGGCGCCGGACTCCGGCAGGATGTCGGAATTCCATCGGAAATAAAGCCGTAGGAAAACTGTCGGAAATTTTTGACTGATTTCCGACAGAATTACCATTTCCGACAAGATAGAAACGACAGACAAATCCGTCGGAAATCTGTCGGAATATGCGTTTTCCGACAGACTTCCGACGGATATTTCCGTAGGATTCTCGCTGTTTTCTTGTAGTGAACTACTGCCTATATACAAACCACGATGTCGGCAAGAGCCGAACGTCGGGTTAACCACCGTCGATTTGCTTCTTTTACTTGCTTTGTGAGAAGGCAGAGAAAACTAAGAGAATGTCTTGTCTGGATCTTCAAATTTTTTCTTTGGAATAATTTTTGAAAAATTTCGGACTTAATTTAGTTTGCTGAAAAAATATCTAAACTTTTTTGGCTACTCAATTAATACACATACTATTTAACTGTTGAAATATGATGATTATTCATCATTAGACAAGTGTTACCATTATCATCTAAACACAACTCTACCACAACTAAAGTTCAAGTCTCATTGTTAATGATCATACAAGTATTGCCAGTATCATCTAAACACAACTCTACCACAACTAAAGTCCAAGTCTCATTGTTAATTACCATACATGTGTCATAATTGTATGGTTTGTAAAATACTATATATACAAGTCTCATAGGTGTGTGATGAGTTTGTACCATATCAATTTAAGTAAGAAGAATAAAAATCTTTCTTTACAAAAACACTACTTCACGATTAATCAAGTTTTTGTTTTACTAATTTTGTTGCTTGGATTACAAGTAAAGTATATAACCTCTCTTGGTTATTATTCACAACACGTTATCAGCACGAACGTCTCTTAAATCCGTACGCGAGGTAATATCTAAACTTATCTCATATCTAGATTTTGCAATATATTAGATTTGTTTAAAATAATATATCGTATATTCGGAGTGGAAGGTTATGCCCTCTCCTAATTAACTTTAATAATATACCGTTATAATACTTAATTTTATGAAAATATTTATATAAAAATAAAAATATAAATAAGGTGATAAATAAATTAGTAAAATTAATAACTTGATTTTTTGAATTATAGAGATCATGTCAAATTTAGCAAAGCTCGAGATTGCTGCCCTAGATATCACTGGAAATAATTATATGACATGGGCCTCAGATGCAAGAATGCATTTGAAAGGCAACAAGCTTCTTAATACTATCGATCGGTCAATAGCAACACCCGAAGAATTAAAAGCTAAGGCTATGATTTTCTTGCGTCACCACCTCCATGATCATTTAAAAATGGAACATATCACGAAAAAAAACCCGGCTGACCATTGGCAGTCACTTAAAGAAAGATTTGATCACCAGAAATATGTGATCTTGCCAAAGGCTAAGCACGAGTGGTTAAACCTCCGGTTTCAGGACTACAAAAGTGTAAGTGAGTATAATTTCGCTTTGTTCGGAATAACTTCCAGGATAATGTTATGTGGAGAAAAGGTAAGTGATCATGATATTATCGAAAAACACTCCGAACATTTCATCCTGGAAACGTAGTCCTGCAACAACAATACCGGGCATAAGGTCTCACTCGGTACTCGGAGTTGATGAAAATCCTCCTTGTAGCTGAGCAAAATAATGAAATCGTGATAATGAATCATCAAGTCCGGCCAACTGGTTCGGCTCCATTTCCAGAAGCGAATGTTGTAGCGTCCAGTACAAACAATTCACAAGGACGTGGACGTGGATGCGGTCGTGGTAGAGGCCGTGGTCGTGGTCGAGGAAGAGGTGGTGGACGAGGACGGGGAAGAGGATTCCAGTCAAATAATTCAAACGCAGAATATACCAATGAAGTTGGTCGCATTGTTAAAAATAAAAATGAGCACACTTGTTACAGCTGCGGCATGAAAGGACATTGGTTGCGTACGTGTCGTACACTAAAGCATTTGGCCGATCTGTATCAATAATCACTTAAGGCAAAAGGTAAGGATGTAGAAACAAACTTCATTTCTGATGAAGTGGGACCTTCCTTTAATGGCCTAAGTGAAGATGTTCATTACGATGTTGTTGATTTCCTCGTTGATCCAGAAACATCAACGGGAAACAAAAAGACCAGGATCGAGGATGCATGATCATGATCTTAATATAGTTTTTAAACCTTTTGTTATATGTTTATGTTATATGGTATATGTTTATATGACTTATGTTTAATAGGCTATCAATCTTTTGTTGTAAAATAAATAAATATTTTATTACATCTGTTTTAGTCTATTAATACAACATTTATTATAGAGTGACACCAGATGTTGTCACGACTTAAGATCATGGATGGAGATATATGTCTAGCAGACAGTGCAACAACGCACACGATACTTAAGATAAAAAGTATTTCTCCGATCTCAAATTAAATAACTCCGTTGAAAGCGTGAGTACCATAAGTGGTAATGCAAAACTTATTAAAGGCCACAGAAAGGCTAGTTTTTCAATGCCAAGGGGAACGAGATTTGAAATAAGTAATGCATTATATTCCCCAGATTCATACAGAAACTTGGTAAGTTTCAAGGATATTAGAAAGAATGGATATCATTTTAAAAGTATGAATAAAAATGGCATTGAATATCTTTGCATTACATCGGAGTGGAAACATACATTGGAAGAGTTGCCAATGATGTCCTCCGTATTATATTGCACAAGAATAAATATGACTGAATCCTATGTTACAGTAAACAAGAAGTTTACTAGTACATTTAAAGTCTAGCATGAGAGGCTTGGACATCCAGGATCAGTCATGATGAGAAGAATTGTGCAAAATTCGAATGGCCACCCATTGAAAAATGAAAAGATTTTTCAATCGGAAGAGTTTTCATGTAAAGCATGTTCTCAAGGATAACTCATAGTGAGGCCGTCTCCAGCCAAAATTGGGCATGAATCCCCTGTATTTCTAGAAAGAATACATGGTGATATATGTGGACCAATTCATCCACAGTGCGGGCCATTTAAGTATTGTATTGTATTGATTGACGCATCAAGTAGATGGTCACATGTGTGTCTGTTGACCCCAAGAAATACGGCTTTCGCAAAATTCGTCGCCCAAATTATAAGGTTGAAAGTACAATTCCCCGATTATGCTATAAAGAAAATAAGACTAGATAATGCGGGTGAGTTTACTTCTCAAGCTTTTGATGAGTATTGTATGTCAATGGGGATTGATGTTGAGCATTCAGTGCCCCATGTGCATACACAAAATGGTATGGCTGAGAGCTTGATAAAACGGCTACAATTAATCGCAAGGCCATTGATATTGAGAACAAAGCTCCCAATTTCTGTATGGGGACATGCAATAATGCATGCGGCAGCATTGGTCCAGGTAAGGCCAAGTGCATATAATGAATATTCCCCATTACAGTTGGCATCGGGCCAAGAACCAAATATATCCCATCTTCGAGTTTTTGGGTGAGCGGTATATGTTCCGATAGCGCCACCGCAAAGAACAAAAATGAGGCCGCAACGGAGATTGGGGATATATGTCGGGTATATGTCACCAAGTATAATAAAGTATCTTGAACCAGTAACTGGTGATATGTTTACGATACGTTTTGCCGATTGCCATTTTAATGAGGAAGAATTCCCTGAATTAGGGGGAGTAGTTAATCAAGTATCTAAAGATGTTACATGGTGTACTCCATCTTTGGTTTATCTTGATCCCCCAATAAAACAACGTGAGTTGGAAGTTCAAAAGGTTGTTCACCTACATAATATGGCAAACCAGTTACCAGATGCGTTCACAGATACAAGAAGAGTAACAAAATCCTATATACCTGTTGCGAATGCTCCATCAAGAGTTGATATTCCTTGAGAACACATGGATGGAAGCAAAGAGAATGAACCGAGTGTTCAATTAAAGCGAGGGAGGCCAATGGGCTCAAAAGATAAGAATCCCCGCAAGAAAAGAAAATTGGTTGAGCAAAGTAAAAAGATTCAAGAGGAATCTAATAATGAGATATGTCTAGAGGACATGAATGAAAATGATCTAGAGGAATCTGATATAGAGAAAGGTCCAAAAGACGTTGAAAATTTTGAGATATCCATCAACTATGCCCAAAGTGGAAAATTATGGGATATAAATGAAATTGAAGATATTGATGGGATATTCTCTTTCTCTATATCAAAAGAAATTGATTTTGAGGATGATCCAGTTCCAAAATCTGTAAAAGAATGTTAAGAAAGGCTTGACTGGGATAAATGGCAAGAGGCCATGAGAAATGAATTAATCTCTTTTAAGAAAAAAGATGTTTTTGGACCCATTGTCATTACTCCAGAAGATGTAATGCCATTTGGATATAAATAGGTCTTTACTAGAAAAAGAAATGAAAAAAATGAAGTCAAAAGGTATAAGGCACGACTTGTGGCACAGTATTTTTCTCAAAGACCGGGAATTGATTATGTGGAGACATATTCCCTGGTAATGGATGCAATCACATTCAGGTACTTGATGAGCCTAACGGCATCAAAGAATTTAGAAATGTACTTGATGGATGTTGTGACTGCATACCTGTATGGATCGCTTGATAGCGACATATATATGAAAATCCAAGAAGGTGTAAAGATCCCAGAAGGATCTAAAAGTTTAGAAATGCAAGATGCATTGTCTAAAGGGATTTGTTCAGTCAAACTACATCGATCACTTTATGGATTAAAACAATCCGGACGCATGTGGTATAATCGCTTAAGTGAATACTTGTTGATGAAAGGATATATCAACGATGCGATTTGCCCTTATGTATTTATAAAGAAATCTTTGTCAAGATTTGTGATCATTGTTGTTTATGTTGATGACCTGAATATGATTGGAACTCAAAAGGATATTGATGATGCAAGAACTCATATGAAAGAAGAATTTGAAATGAAAGATCTTGGAAAGACAAAGTTTTGTCTCAGGCTCCAGGTAGAACATTTCCAAGAGGGAATATTTGTGCATCAATCAAATTATACCAAGAGGGTATTAAAACGCTTTAATATGGATAAAGTGAATCCTTAGAGTAGTCCAATGGTTAATAGGTCACTTCAAGTTGAAAGTGATCCATTTAGATCTTGTGAGGATAAGGAAGAAATACTAGGTCCTGAAGTACCTTATATGAGCGCAATAGGTGCTTTGATGTATCTTGCGAATTGTACTAGACCAGATATAACCTTTGCTACTAATTTACTTGCAAGGTATAGTTCAGCTCCTACACGTAGACATTGGAACGGAATAAAGCACATTTATTGTTATCTGCAAGGTACAATTGATTTAGGATTATATTATGTTAGAAACTGGAATAGCGGTCTAGTTGGTTTTGCATATGCTGGTTACTTATATGATCCGCATAAAGCTCGATCGCAAACCGGTTATGTTTTTACAATGGGAGGAACTGCGATCACTTGGCGTTCTCAAAAACAAAGTTTGGTTGCCACTTCATCAAATTATGCGGATATCATTGCACTTCATGAGGCAAGTCGAGAATGTGTGTGGTTGCGATCCATGATACAAAACATACAAAGCGCAAGTGGAATAGACGCCAACAAAGAACCAACAATTATTTATGAAGTTAATGTTGCTTTTGTTGCTCAAATCAAAGATGGGTATATCAAGAGCGACAGGACGAAGCATATTCCTCCATGATTTTTCTCTTATACTCAAGAACTCGAGGAGAACAAGGAGATCGATGTGCAGTACATTCGTTCAAGCGACAATACAACAGATCTATTTACAAAGGCGCTTGCGACTACGGTATTCAAGAAACATGTTCAGAGTATCGGAATGTGCCATCTACGAGATATATAAAAGGAAGACTAGCCCCATCATTTCCAGGGGGAGACTACACTCTTTTTCCCTTGTCATGGTTTTTGTCCCACTCGGTTTTACCATGATAAGATTTTTAACGAGGCAGTCTGAAACATGACACTTGGAAGATGATGAATACTCAAGGGGGAGTATTGAAATATGATGATTATTCATCATTAGACAAGTGTTACCATTATCATCTAAACACAACTCTACCACAACTAAAGTCCAAGTCTCATTGTTAATGACCATACAAGTGTTACCATTATCATCTAAACACAACTCTACCACAACTAAAGTCCAAGTCTTATTGTTAATTACCATACATGTGTCATAATTGTATGGTTTGTAAAATACTATATATAGGTGTGTGATGAGTTTGTACCATATTAATTTAAGTAAGAAGAATAAAATTTTTCTTTACAAAACACTACTTCACGATTAATCAAGTTTTTGTTTTACTAATTTTGTTGCTTAGTTTACAAGTAAAATATATAACCTCTCTTGGTTATTATTCACAACATTAACATTATTATTTATATACCCAAACTTTTAAAATGTTTTGGTTTCATTACATCCTCGTTAACGATGTTAACCTGTTTAAAGCAAGTTAATGAGCTCTGTTTATTTTTAATGAATATGTGATTGCTACAGTAACAAAATTCGGTAGTAAACAAAGTTCATTTATTTTTGTTTCTGTTGCAATCACGTGTTTTCTTTCAAGTTTTGTCATTATAGCAATCATGTGTTAATTAAAAATAAACAGAGTTTATTAACTTGGAGACGGTTTATTAAATTAAATTGAGTGAGTCTAATGATGCACACATGTGAAAAAAATACTTACATAAAACACATAATTACATTCCTTGCTCAATATACTAAATTCAAAAGAATTACATTCGTGATTATGTTTAAAAGTGTTGTATATTTCCATTGTTTATGGACTGTACATACATCCTTAATATACCCATACCATATAATTTAATTTACCTTCTTTGCCATTATCGTTCATAATTCTCATATTCTATCTTCTTGGGGTCGAAATCCCTTATCTCGAAAACAACGGTTAGAAATGGTCTTGATGTTCGCAGTCCACACACACAAGCTGTTACATACGCGAATCCATGCAACAATGCTCCTATCGCTAAAGCAGTGTCGAGTTCAACAACATCATCGTATCTGTCTTCGCCCAGATGGGGCTTACGACGACATGAGTTAGCGAAGAGATGGATTTAGGCTATAGTGACAAGCCCACTAAAGCGGAAGTCCAATAGACGAAGCCCACATATTGTAGCCTACTTTGACAAAAGGAAAACCTTACGACTTGGGAAGTTTTACTTTTACTCTTTGTAATAGTTAAAAGAAAACTTCCTAAGTCATAAAGGTTTTCCTTTTGTCGAAGTCAACTACGATACGTGGGCTTCGTCTTTTGAACTTGCGCTTTTTTGGTCTTATCGCTACGGCCCAAATCCATCTCGTCGCTAAGTCATGTCATCGTAAACCCCATTCTTGGCGAAGAGTGATGGTTGTTGTTGAACTCGACACTACTTTAGTGATAGAAGCATTGTTGCATAGATTTGCGTACGGAAAAATTTGCGGACAATGAACTAGGACAATTGACCAACTTGGCAGAGCCAACTCCGTATGCAGTGAAATCGGCAGAACTTTTTCAAGTCGGCACTGTGAACTTGGCAGGAAAATTTACGATGGGACACGATTCCTCCTACGACATGATTCACAAACAGCCGCAAGGCAGTTTGCGAGTACATGCAAACAATCACAAGGCAGTTTGCGATGACATAAAATGAACTAGGCACTAATCTTCATCATTCCATGAAGGCCATATCTAACCGTTGTTCTTTAGAGAGGGGATTCGACCCCAACAGTTTTCTTATCAAATCCCTCATGAGAAAACAGTTGTTTGCGTATTTATTCTAACAGTTGTTTGCGTAGCGAAGCATTGGAGATCGAGCTTTGTATATCGGAAGTTAAATGAAGAGTAGTTCTCTCTCTCTCTTTAGGTTTTTTTTTGTTTTTAACCTTTTCTTTTTAAATATATATATTTTATTAATTCAACGGTTACAAAGATGAACAATGACATCTAGTTTTGGGAATCATATTATAGAAATATAAAGAGAAAGTCAAAAGAGACAAGACAATAAATCGAATCTTCCGCTTTGATTTAGTAGAGATTTTTTACGAGAGCTGAATTTAGCCACGAGCCCCTCTACCACGACCACGAATTCCACGTGAAGAATAGCCGATGTGAAATGTAGCTTCATGTCCTTAACCTTTGCAGAGGGTTTAACTGGTCTTTCTTCAGATTCCTATGAAGAACCTAAATAGGGGAACCATACGTGAATCTTCAGGTTAAAACCTAAATCTTTGCTAGATGATGACCTATGAATACCATGCTCCCCTGGGGTAGTAGGAGAAGAGACTTGCTTGGAAGTGGTTGGCTCTTTCGACAAGGCCAAAACAGGGGAGATGCTGATATATTTGGAACCATACGTGAAGGAGTGATATGGTTATTTACGGATGTGCTTTGTGGTGAAACAAGAGCATCTTGAGTTATCTTTTCCAGCCTTTCAGAGGCAATTTCCGTTGCTATAACATCAAGATGCATACGAGAAACAGAGGCCAAATTTTTGTCTTTGACCATATCATCTACTCTTAAGGCAGATTGAGTAATTTTGTGGCCTGATTGTCCATACTTGGTACATGTAGTAGGCAACGAAGAGTAGAGAACTTCAACCATAGTGACTTTACCACTTACATCCGTTAAAGCAACTCTTTGAGGGAAAGGTTTATCTAAGTTTACCTCAACACGGATTTTGGCTTTCCCCATTTGTGTGGGATCCAACCAAGGTTTCTTAATCAACATTGGTTCCCCAATTCCAGAAGCAATCCCATTGGTTCCAAGGTGTGAATACAATTGATCTGGGATGTTGTTGAGAGTCAACCAAACTGGAACTGTTGAGATTTCTGAAACAGCTATAATGTCTGAAGAAGACCAAGCAGAAACAAAATTAAATAGTCATCCATGTGCCACAAACATCTCTCTATCACCCATTTCCGAGTTAATTCGCCTGGAATGTGGAAGAGAAAGGTTGACTGTCCTAATATTCGAGCAAAGATTCGACACTTTCTTCCCCATATCTTAGTTACTATTGCCTGAATAAGTCCTCGAGAAGGAGCTCAACATCTGTAAAACTGACTCACCACAAAATTATTCTGATTCGCTAATCCACCAAGGAGCACATAGCTCGGTATTCTTACCCTTGTAGTTCCATCCTCCAAGTAATCATGAATGATTACTCTATGCAAGTTCCTTGTAGATTGATTCATCTTTGCCGCCCAAGGAAAGTTCTTGGAATAAGCCCTTAATTTCTCTGCCTCAACTTTTGAATCACCTATACTAGACAAGCACACAACTTCTAGTCGGGATCGGGAAGTAAATGGCAGTGGCTTTACCCAAGCTACTCTAGGTAATGATGCTACTAGAGAAGGAATTAATTCGGTTAACAAGAACCAAATGGGTACGATTAATTCGGTTAACTTTTGAAAAAAATTTCCCCAAAAAGAATAGTCTTTAATGGACCTACGGTCCAGTTGACCAAACCCAAACCCAAACCCAAACCCAAACCCGAACCCGAACCCGAGCCCGAGCCCGAGCCCGAGGCCGAGCCCGGCTCGGCTTGGTTCGGTGGTGGTGGTGGTGCGCGCGTGGGACTCCCTAGGTTCCTTAATGGTGCATATGTGTTCTTGACTTGTTTGAACACTTACACATGCTTAGCCTTATTTATACAACACTAAAATGTTTCCAACTTTGGATGTGGGACAATTTTAAGTATGCATTCATTAAACCAACACAAGAGGCTTTACCTCTTAGCCCAATGGCTTGATCTCATTTCACCTTCACATTTTTAGAACCCAATTTTCCATACCCAAATGTCTATACCAAGCCCATTTGATTATTTATAAAATTGGTTCCAACAATCCCCCACATGAATAGAAATGACCTCTAAACATATGACGACTCGATAAACTCTAAGACTCTATTGTTTAGACTAACTTATATGACTAGACAGACATACGAACTTTCGAGAGTATAACAAAAATTACTGTATCTGAGTTGGTAGCAATTTTTCAGCTTTGAACCACTCGTAGTTTGTAGCTGTCGGATTTACTTGGCTAGGAAGTGAACATGATGTCTTGAACCCCCCGGATTTTGATGTAAACCTAGACAACAGCTATAACACAACTCATTTTCTCATAGAACCTTGTTTTCCATAGTGTTCATTTTGGCATTGAACTTGCCTGGTTTTCATAAGTGAACTTGGAGAATATAGCCTTTCCTTCATTCTCCTAGAAACGACCCCATTTCACACTCACTAGGTGATCTTCATTAGCTTAGGATTAGAAGTATTCTGTAATACTATGTATTATAAGACTAAGTAATCATTAAAAGCCAAAAGCTTATCCTTATTCCATACCGATGTAACACTGTATGTCATCCTAGGAACTGGGTAGAGATATTAATCTCACAGTGTTCTTTCAGTTTAAGTTTGAATTTGTTGTCCCTTTGAACCTATTTCTTGGGATCTCCTGTCATGTAGATGGGGTGTCCATCAAACTTCAACTTTATTCATAGGCTTGTAAACCCATTCCTCTTGATGATTTGATTACTTGATCTCTTGCCAAACCTTTAGTGAACGGATCAACTAGGTTATCGGCATATTTGATATAATCTATCGTGAGTACTCCGGTGGAGATCAGGTTTCTAATGGTTTTATGTCGTCGTCGTATATGACGAGACTTGCCATTATAATGATTATTCAGTGCCTGAAAGATAGCCGATTGGCTATCACAGTGTACACGTAAAGTTGGCACTGGTTTCTCCTACATAGGGATATCTTCCAAAAAATTCCTAAGCCACTCTGCTTCTTGAGCAGTTTTGTCTAGAGCGACAAACTCAGATTCCATGGTTGATGTGGCTATCACGGTTTGTTTAGAAGATTTCCAGGACACTGCTGCACCTCCAAGGGTAAAGACATATCCACTTGTGGATTTTGAGTTTTTGGAGTCCACAATCCAGTTTGTGTCACTGTATCCTTCCAAAACTGCTGGTTCTTTACCATAGTGTAGTCCATAATGTTTGGTATAACATAGGTAATTCAATACTCTAGTTATTTCTTTCCAATGTTTATGTCCTGAATTACTAGTACAACGACTTAGTATGTTTACTGCATGTGCTAAGTCGGGTCTAGTACAATTTGTCAAGTACATCAGACTTCCAATTACTCGTGTATACTCAACCTGAAAAACTGCATCACCTGAGTTTTTAGTCAAGTGAATATGAGGATCAACTAGAGTTTTTGCAGTCCCACTTGAATAGTTTTTGAATCTATCAAGTATCTTTTGAGCATAATGTGATTGTGATAAGATAATTTCTCCATCATGTATGTGAATCTTAATACCGAGAATGACATCTACCAATCCCGTATCTTTCATTTCAAAGTTACTATGAAGTAAGTTCTTTGTTTGATTAATCATGTCATTAGTGTTGCCAATAATGAGCATGTCATCAACATACAAACATAGCAAAACATATCTGTGTGGTGTACATTTGATGTATATGCATTTATCACATTCGTTAATGCTGAAACCATTTGACATCATCACATTATCAAATTTTTCATGCCACTGTTTTGGAGCTTGTTTCAGTCCGTACAATGACTTGACAAGTCTACAAACTTTGTGTTCTTGTCTGGGGACAACAAAACCTTCAGGTTGTTTCATATAGATCTCTTCTTCTAAGTATCCATGTAGAAAAACAGTTTTGACATCCATCTGATGTATTTCTAGGCCTCTTAATGCTGCAATACTAACCAAAAGTCTGATGGAGGTTATTCGCGTCACTGGAGAATATGTGTCAAAGTAAACCAGACCTTCTTTTTGTCGAAATCCTTGAGCCACAAGTCTGGCCTTATACTTATCCACAAAACCATCAGTTTTCATTTTTGTTGTGAAAATCCATTTACTCCCTAGTGCTTTAGACCCTTCGGGTAGAACGATAATCTCATATGTATGATGTTGCTATACAGAATCGATCTCACTATTAACAGCTTCTTTCCAATAGGATGCTTCTGGTGTAGACATGGCTTATGAGTAAGTTCTTGGTGCGTTCTTTGTGAAAAACACCATCATGAAATCATCACCAAAAGATTTTTCCTTACGAGCTCTTTTGCTACGTCGAGGTTCATCTTCAACGTCTTTCACATCATGTGTTGATGTTCTGGAAGTGTTTGCCTCATTTGTTGAGAAACTTGTTTTCCGTTATTCAAATGTCCTTTTCTGACTTTGTTTTTCTTTACAAGGGAAAATGTGTTTAAAGAAAGACGCATTTCGTGATTCCATTACTGTATTCACATGAATATCGGGTATGTCTGATTTGTGAACCAGAAACCGATAAGCACTACTGTTGTGTGCATATCCTATGAAAATACACTCCACTGTTTTAGGTCCAATTGTGACCTTTTTCGGAGGTGGTATTGGCACTTTAGCAAGGCACCCCCACACTTTGAGGTATTTGTACGAAGGTAAAACACCTTTCCAAAGTTCATATGGCGTTTTGCCAGTAATTTTATGTGGTATCTTGTTGAGAATATAGTTCGTAGTAAGCAAAGCTTCCCCCCACATTGACTGGGGTAATCCAGATTCTTGCAACATTGCATTCATCATCTCTTTGAGAGTTTGGTTTTTTCGTTCCGCAACTTCGTTAGACTCAGGGGAATAGGGAGCTGTGGTTTGATGTATGATGCCATGTTGTTGACAAAAGTCATTAAACGGACCATCATACTCGCCTCCTCTATCACTTCGAACTGCTTTAATAGTTGTACCTAGTTGGTTTTCAACTTCAAGCTTATACTCTTTGAATTTTGATAAGGCTTCATCTTCGCTATGTAACAAGTATACATAACAATATTTTGTATTATCATCGATAAATGTCACAAAATACTTTTTACCGCCTCTAATTTGTATAAATTTCAGATCACATAAATTTGTGTGTATTAAACTAAGAGGTTTTGTGGTTCTTTGAACTTGGTGTGAAGGAGTTTTTGTAAGTTTGGCTTCTACGCACTTCACATTTATCCTTGTTTACTTTGCATTTTGGAATTAGGTTCAAATTCATTAATCTTTGCATAGATTTATAGTTGATATGTCCTAAACGTTTATGCTAAATATTAAAAGACTCAACCAAATAAGCAACAGAATTATTATTGAATGAATTGTCAGCAATTACAACATTAGCGTTATTAATCTTATCACTACGAAGGACTGTCAAAACACACAACTTGACAAGTCCTCCTTTCTCATAACCATTTCCCAAATACATCCCATTCTTCCAAAGTATCAATTTATCAGCTTCGAAGGTGACCCTGAATCCTGTCTTGCTCAATAGAGTTCCCGATACCAAATTCTTCCTCATGTCCGGCACATGTTTCACATTATTGAGTGTGAGTTCGCGTCCTGAAGTCAGCTTCAGAACCACTTTGCCGCGGCCTTCAATCTTCGATGAAGCCGTGTTTCCCATAAACAGCTACTCCTCCGATTTGATCTTCTGATAAGTTGTGAACATGGCCTTATCAGTGCAGATGTGAGTGGTTGCACTTGTGTCATACCACCATTCCATCGGGTTGTCATCGACCATGTTCACTTCATTGACGACAACAACCATATCCTCTTCAGTGAGGTTAGCTTCAGCCTTTCTGTTACCCTTGGGTTGGCTCCTGCATACATCAGATTTGTGGCCTATCTTACCACACTTGTGGCCTATCTTACCACACTTGTGGCACTTTCCTAGTTTTGCAACCTTCTTGAAGTTTGTTAAGGATGACAGTTTTAGGGACTTTTGCGGATATATCCGTTTCCCTTTACCCTTGCTCTTATGCTCAGCCACATTGACATTGTGTTCCTCTGGAGGAGAGAAACTAGCACGGTTCCTGTCTTCTATTTGGAGCCTCGTGATGACATCCGATAGTGACATATGCTTCTTCGTGTGCTTGAGGTAGTTCTTGAATCTTAGCTAACTCAGGGGAAGTTTCTCAATGAAACAATTGACAGTGAAGATCTTACAGATTTGCATTCCCTCACCCGCTATCTCATGGCACATCAAACTCAAAGCATAGACTTGTTCCATGATGGGCTTGGAGTCCACCATTTTGAAGTCTATAAACTTTGCAACAACAAATTTATGACAACCAGCATCGTCAGACTTGTATTTCTTCTCCAAGGCCATCCAGAGTTCCTTAGAGGTTCGTGCTTCCCGACTGTATACTTGATACAATGGATTAATGAGGCGGCCTAAGATCCAGCCTCGACACACAAAGTCTGCATGTTTCCATGCATCAACAACCGCAAGAAGGTGAGCATCCTTGTTTCCGAATGGAATGATCGGTGGATCATTCTTCAGAAACTTCTCGTAGTTTAAGTTACTCATGTAGAAGAGCATCTTGTTTTGCAATGTTTTAAAGCCTTTGCCGTGAAATTTTTCCGGCATTAGCCCGTGCGCCATGGCTGCGGATAATTGAGACATCATCTGATAGTTGTCTTGTGGAGCACTCGCCTGGAGATGAACTCCGAACAGATCTCGGGCCACCGAGTCCACATGCGTTTCAGTTTGTCCATCAGATGACTTGTTCCAAGTCATATCGACATCATCACCATCAATCGCCATCTGTTAACAGAAAAACAGAACGATATAAGAATATGATAATTGTTTCGCAAACTCACTTGTGGAAAGCGTTCACGGAAAAAGAACGAAGTAGGTGATAACTTTAAAATGTTCGTATAAGAAAAATTGATTCGCGAAATTTTTTTAAAAAATAATCGCAAATCCTTGAAAACTTCAGAAACGTTTTGCGGAAAATTTGAAAAATCTAATCGCAAACTTCATTAATGATTTTGGAGGGAAAGAAAAACAAAAACTTGTAGAAAAATGATTTCGCTGAAACGTTAAACGAATCGCGAACAAAAAACTTTCGGGAAATTCTCAATCCGACTTAGCGATCAACAAAGAACGGATTTTTCGAATTAAGATTGTAGGAACCGCGAAAACCGAATTGAGAAAAACGAAAGAAATGAGAATCCGAATTAAGAAGAAGAAGGAATTCTCAATGATAAAACAAACACGGAGTCGAGATTACTCTCTTTCCTTATTTTGAAAAATCGCCCGTAGGGAGACGGTTTGATACGATTATGAATCCCAGGATAAAAACGTGAGGAAGAACGATTTCGCAACACTCAAAATCGTAATCTGATGAACAGAATTGTACGTATACTCTCGAGACTTACTTTGTAAAGGATCAAAGTTTTTCCTGAAAAAAGAAAAAATTGCAGAGAAAAAAGGTTTTTCGAAGAAGACGATGGAGCGTCAATATTTAAAAGAACCAACCGGGTGCGAATTAAAGTCGCAATGGTTCGGTCACCATGAACCGAAGGGTTACGAGTTTGAGTCGCAATTGTTCGGACTGACCGGGTTCACCATTAACCGGGTGCAATTAAATTGGGTCGCAATTTTTTGGTTAACAAGAACCGAATGGGTACAATTAATTCGGTTAAATTTTTAATAAAAACTTTCCCCAAAAATAATAGTCTTTAATGGACCTACGGTCCAATTGACCAAACCCGAACCCAAACCCGAGCCCGAGCCCGGCTCGGCTCGGCTCGGCTCGGTCCGGTTCGGTGGTGGTGGTGGTGCACGCATGTGACTCCCTAGGTTCCTTCATGGTGCATATGTGTTCTTGACTTGTTTGAACACTTACACATGCTTAGCCTTATTTATACAACACCAAAATGTTTCCAACTTTTGATGTGGGACAATTTTAAATGTGCATTCATTAAACCAACACAAGAGGCTTTACCTCTTAGCCCAATGGCTTGATCTCATTCCACCTTCACATTTTAGAATCCAATTTTCCATACCCAAATGTCTATACCAAGCCCATTTGATTAATTATAAAATTGGTTCCAGCAGAAGAAGCCGCAACGAAGTTGTGAGTTTCAATTGGACCCTTCACTTGTGGAATTGGAGATGTCAACCACCCGTTTAGAAGCGGCCAATGGGGATCTTGGTCGATTTTTGTCGAGGAAGGAGAACTTACTGGACATAGCCGTTGGAATTTATACCGGTTTTATAACACTTTATAAATATTAATTCGAATTCAATTTCCAAGATGCGTGTAAATATTGAATCAAATCTAGACTATAGAATTTTAGATATTCCTGGATTAATTGCAGCGGAAAGATGAATTTGCATTGATCAAGGTTGTATAGCACTTCAAGCATCGTGCCTCTATCGGTATCCACACGCACACAAACTAGATCAAACGGGATGCTAGTGCCGTAGAGATCAAATCTCAAATAAAAACTTTTCTTAGGTTTTTATTTTCTGTGAAGCAAAAGAATTAGTCTTATCCCTATACACGTCTCACGTCTCTCTCTTTATATATGGTTGTATTATTTCCTTATCCCATAAGGATAATTAACTCAATTACTTGTGTATAAAATACTTGTGAATCAAGTAATTCCCTAATAAAAAAAGATAGCATGTGGGCTCGTGAAGCAATTAACATTTAATTGATTTGTTTCCTTTATCTCAAATATATATATTTTATAGAAAACCTCATATTAATTGGTCTAATCTATATTAGACCCAATTACATAATGATCTAGTTTGCTTAAGTGTGTGACTCTATAGGATTGCATAACATTAGTAATGGACTTTTCAGCCCATAAGTTATAAGCGGCTTCTAGCAAAACATTATAACCATCTGATATTATACAATTGTCAAGCCTTGACATTTCAACTTTAATAAGGGTAAAGTACAAATGATTTCAGAACATTTCCAACAATCTCCCACTTGTACTGAAATCATCTATTCCTATAATCCCTTCGTCTCTATATCTTGATCATAGCATAAGGCAAGAAATTGTCTCATAGTATGCCTAAGCACTGCCGTTATAATAATCACCTTTTACGGCTGATATTTGACATAGTCAAAACAAACTAATCCATGTATAAGAAATCATGATGAACTCAGGTCAAAGGACTATACTCTATAGTTGTGATGAGAAACTCTTATGATACTCATACAACATTCTTGTAGAGTTTTCATAGCGGGTCAATCCAATACTATGTTCTCCAATACATATCTATGTGACTGACTAAATACAACATATCAATGACTTCACGAAACATGGTCATCAATCACCTCACTTACTAGTGATTTATATTTATTAATGTCCCATCTTAATAACTTTGACTAGGGACAACAATAACTTACGTTATCTAGCACTTATAGGGTTTCATGATCAAGTCACGTACTTGACGACCTATAAGAATAACATAAATTATTTTGGGACTATTATTTAGTTATCCAATAATAAAATAATATTGAAACAAATTTCATTAATTGAAAATAAATCAAATGTATGTAAACATGAATATCATATCATAAAAGAAAATTCTCCCACTAGAATTAAGATCACATCTTAAGAAATTTAATGCCTATGGCAACAGTGTGACTTTCATGCTTCGGCCGTGGAAGAGGCTTGGTCAAAGGATCAGCAACATTTGCATTCGTTGAGACTCTACTAATCTTTACATCTCCTTTATCAACAATATCACGAATGAGATGATATCGTCTCTCTATATGTTTGGATTTTTGGTGTGATCTGGGTTTCTTCGCCTGAGCAATAGCTCCATTGTTGTCACAATAGAGATCCACCAAACCAGATATACTAGGAATCACACCAAGCTGAATAATGAACTTCTTAATTAATCCAAACAATCTCCTTTGCTGCTTCAGAAGTGATATATCATGGTTTTTACCTATTTTTATTGATGATATAAGTTCGTTTTTAGAGTCTTTTTGGTGTTCTTCGTATATTTTAGAGCTTTGCATGTTTTTAGACATTTGGAGCATAACTTGTGATTTTGGAGCATTTCGGAGCATCGAGGAATGAGCATTGAAGATTTCAAGTTGGATTGGAAATTCAGACTTGGTGTCGATTGACACCATCTCTGGATATCGATCGACACCCGATCGTGATGAGCAAAAATAGCAAGTTTGAAGATTTTGGTTTTTGCCGAGAAGTTCCATAAATTTACAAGTGTGTCCCAAGTCATTTTTAAACCTTATCTATAGATTTTCTAAGCCATTGTTTAGGCTTATGCTTTATTTTATTTGAGACCTAGCAAGAGATTGATTTAGAGCTTTGAGGGAGACAAGTTTTGTGACATCCTGAATTGATGTGATTTTTCCCTTGATAGAATTGATGTTGTATGCGCATATATTCGTTATTTGTGCTTGATGTGAGTGTGATGATCGTGTTGTATATTTTTGAAATTGATTCATCGAGAAAACGCAGTGGAGCCGCGAGAGGATTTGGCTCGATCCCGGTTTCTGCGATGGAATGTCGATCGATACCCCACGTGGTTTCGTATATGGCTTGCGTTGTGAAAGTGGTGTCGATCGACACCTAGTGGTAGTGTTGATCGACACCATATTGGAATTGTTGAACTTATGTTTGTAGAGTCGATCGACGCCGAGGTGGTATGTCGATCGACACCGAGTGCTTTGTGCAGATTTCTTTTAATCGTTCTTGTTTTGGTATTTCGCTCATTGGTTGAATGCTGACTTTTGGCAATCGTTATCCTTATTATGTAACCGGTACATAGGATGACCGCTTCACTGAGTATTTGTGATAATACTCACGTGACTCTTATTTTCATGTGTTGCAGGTAGAGGAAAAGTGTGATCGCAGAATCATGGCAGTAGGAGGAGGATGATAGGATGTTTACTTGTTATTGCATTTTTGTAGAACCTGTTAGGTTGCTAGAAATGCTAGTTGTTTCATTGGAACTCTGGAGTTGATCTTTTGCTGAATTTATGGATTTATTATTGGTTTATTAGATTTGATTGTGTTGTTAGATTTAAATGAGTTATTGATTTCCGCAGTAGAATTGTTATGTTTTGGAAAAAAAAAAAAAGCCTAGTTGTTTCATTTTGGTACCAGAGCCTAGACATTTTTAGGACAATGTAATATGATGTCTGAGACTATTTGTTTAATTGATTATATGTTGTTAATCATTTAGTAGTCTTAGAATCATCCTCTGCGGCCTTTAAAAAAATTTCGCGGTAAGTATTTACGTTTGTTTGTAACTTCTATCCTCGGTAGTTTTAGTATCCTTGTCGGTGTTTTTGGGAAATGCAGAGTGATGGATAATGGAGATAGAGATATTGGTAAAGGTAGAGGTCGGGGTCGGGGGCGCATGATTGAGTCATCCAGTGGTGTGACTGCGAGTGCTACGCAGGCGTCAGAGTCCCAGACGTATCATGCAGGATATGTTAGTGAGACCAGTGGGAGTGCCAGTGTGGGTGCTGTAGGTGCCGGGTGGGGTGCTAGGTTAGCTGGTGGTGGAGTGGGCCTAGGTGTGGGTGCTGCTCTAGCTCAGGATTGTTTGGATCGTTTTGAGGGTTTGTTGATGCAGATACTGGAGCGGTTACCGGCAGTGGGTCCGGTGCAGGCTTCAGTGCAGCCGAGGGCTGTAGTGTCTGAGGAGCATTCGACTTATCAAGTGAGGATGAGGCAGATGCGATTTCCGAGTTTGAGATTATTCTCAGGCAGAGTGAGATCTGAGGAAGCCGAGGAGTGGGTGTTGAGGGTGGAACGTGTTTCTCATTCGAGCAGAGTTTCTGCGGGGGATCCGGCGGCAGCAATGCTTGTTATGCCAATGATTGATCCAGTTGATCAGCCGAGGAGGCAACAGCAACATGATGTTCCTAGCCAGGCCGGAAAGCTTGCGGAAGGGAAGAAGAGGAAGAGGAAGTTACTTCCTAGCTGAAATCAAATGATCGTAGTTGCTTCGGGTGCGGGAGCAGGGAGAATCGTGTTATGAGCTGTCAAGTGAAAGCAGAGTTTTGAGATGATCGAGTTTTATGTTCACTATGGGGAGCAAGGACATATCAAGCCCGAGTGTCCCCAGTTGCCGCGGTAGGCAGAGGCAGCAGTTGAGGAGGATCTGAGGAGTAGATCGAGGATTGAGCAGTGCCTTATTTTCGTTTTTCTGTTTCTGAATTTTTTGGCTTCGTCTAGGATGTTTTGGATTTTTTGTATTTTCATTAGGTGGTGTAACGACTCTACGTTTTGAAAATTTATAAGAGGAAGTTCCTTATAATTTCTTGTGGTTAATAAAATGTGTAATTTTTATTATTGTTGGTATTCAAGAGTAGGAAATATCTTGCCTTGGACCATATGAGGTATATCTAGTCAATTGGTGCTTAGAAGCGTTTTAAGAATTGATTACGTTGTGGGTTGCAATCCCGAATAACTTATTTATTTTGTTTGGAGATGATTTGTTCTCCAGTGGGGATGAATAGTTTTCAGAGGAGATGATTAGTTCTCCTGTATGTTCATTTGGGATGATTAGTTTCCATTTCGAGTATCGAGGGATGAGTAGTTCTCTCGAGGGGATGATTAGTTCCCCTGTGTACCCGGAGCGCAAGGGATGCATCCTGAGAGTGGATTGGACACGTGACACCATAGCTCATGGGATTCTTCCTACGAGTGTGAGGGGTGTGGAATGAGTTAAGGGTAATTAATGTCTAAAAACGTAAGTAAGCATGAGACTGGATGGGAGCCTCGAAGATCGATGGTTGATCTCGGCTTGTTTTGACCGGGTTGGGTTAGTGTGACGGTCTTAGTGGGCAGTTGTGTTGGGGATATCGAGTTTAGACCACTTGAGGTAAATCTAGCCACTGATGTTTATAGGTGTTTTAGAATTTATTACGAATAACTCATTACCTGGAAATGGTGGTTTTCCAGAGTATGTATCATGGACGGTGGTTTCCCTAGATACCAGGTGCTTGTCGGATTCGTTCCTACGAGTGTGTGAGCTATGGTTGAGTTAAACGTAATAACTGTCTGAAAAAATGGGTATAAGCATAGGATTAAACGAGAGCCTCTAAGATCAGGTGATGATATTTTGTGGTACTGGCCAAGTGTGGTCAAGATTTTTGTCTGTGGTAAATGGTTTTTGAGAATCGAGTGGAGATCTCGAGTGTTGTGGACCAGGTTTTGGTCAAATGTTGGTCTTCGATAGACAATTTTGTGGGCGTTAAGCCTAGAGTTGGTATTGCATTGGAAACTCGGTTCAGACGACCCTGGTAATGGATGTAGCATCTTTTGGCGTGCATGTTCTTGTTTGGTTATTGTGCGATCGATTGATCCAATTCCGGGTCTATGGTTGGTGGTGCATGTTCTTGTTTGATTGTTGCGCAATCAATCCGGCAGACCTAGTCTGGATTAGGACACGTTGCATTGGAGATGTTCCAGGCAAATTTGGGCGGGTAGTGGACAGTATTGCATTGTACTTGGATATAAGTTGTCACCCCGTACTTCACAGAGGGAAGAGAAATTCCTTGCATTCTTGTTGGGAACGTGTTTGTGAGTCTGAAGAAGATATTGATGGGTACACCTATGTTGGCGTTGCCAAGCTGGGTAAGCCTTATACGGTATACACCGTGGTTTCAGGAATTGGTTCAGACTTTTTGAGGTAGTTTTTATCTTGAGGTTTATAGGCGTTAGAATTTATTGCTCTAGAGGGAGATATGTTCTCTCGTGTGGGGACAGTGGTCCAAGACTTACTTATTTGAGAATTGTGTTTCCCAGTATAAGTAGGGGGAGATGTGTTCTTCCGTGTAGGGACAGTGGTCCCAGACTTACTTATTTGGGAATTGTGTTTCCCAGTATAAGTAAGGGAGATGTGTTCTCTTGTGTGGGGATAGTGGTCCTAGACTTACTTATTTGGGAATTGTGTTTCCCAGTATAAGTAGGGGAGACATTTTCTCTCGTGTGGGGACAGTGGTCCCTGACTTACTTATTTGGGAATTGTGTTTTCCAGTATAAGTAGGGGGAGATGTGTTCTCTCGCGAGGATGTGAGTTCCTCAGATATCGTTGGCTCGAGGGATGCATCCCGATAGTGCGAGCGAAATGTTTCTGAGAGCTAGTGTTCTCTCGCGGGGATGTGTTCCCCTGATATCATTAGCTCAAGGGATGCATCTCGAGAGTGCAAGCAATATGTTTCTAAGGGATAGTGTTCTCTCGTGGGGATGTATTCCCCAGATATCGTTGGCTCGAGGGATGCGTCTCGAGAGTGTGAGCGATATGTTTCTGAGAGATAATGTTCTCATGCAGGGATGTGTTCCCTAGATATCGTTGGCTCGAGAGATGCGTCCCGAGAGTGCGAGCGATATGTTTCTTGACAGCTCATAGGATGCGTCCTGCGAGTGTCAGGGTGTGAAATAAATTAAGAGCAATAGATGTTTGTAACGCCGAATAAACATAGGATTAATGATGTGCTTTAAAGGTCATGAATGGGTCTTAAAGAAGGTCGTTGTATTGCCAAGTGTGCAGTTAGAGCAACGATGATATGCTGTATTTGATTAGCGAGTTATTATCAGGAGGTAATTCTAGTATTCCGGTGCATGTACACGTGAGAGTTGATTACTCTATAGGAAGTGTTTTTCCTATATATAACCAAAGCTGGAGGGAGACGTCCTGAGAGTGTAGTAGCATCAGCATCGTTACCTCGAAGGAGACGTCCTGAGAATGTGATGATGTCGGTAAAAGTATGAGTAATCAAAGTCCGATCGTGGCATAAGTATAAGGCAGAATATGGACTTCAGGGTTCGGGTGTGTAAACCTGGTAATATTGGCTAGTGGACCGCAACATGCGGTAGGTGAAAACTAGTGGAAGCAAAGTGTCAGTTCCAAGTGGATGGAGTCAGAGTTTCCCATCCTATAGTGGAAGCGGATTATGGTTTCGATGGATTCCGATGTATAATTACCTAACTTGCAGAGGTTGGAAGTTATCCAGGTTGTGGCGGGTCGTCCTATTAAGTCGGCACTTTTTCTGGCCATTAAGGAGACCGATAGAGCAGCGTTTTTGGTTATGAAGTATGCGAAGAAGATGGTGAGACGGCTTGGAGTGTCAGTCGCATTGTTCAATCAGGGATTCTAATTTACGTCGAGAGTAGTAAGGGCAATTCTTTTATTGAAGATGTTGATGAGGAGGTATGTTTGAGAATGAAGTGATCATCGGATGGAACATTTGTGACTGGTCGAGTTGTTTTGAATAGAAATTATCCAGGCTTGGTTTGGGAGACAATGTGAGTCACCTAAATGTTGAACCCAAGTGGGGAGAGGAACATGGTGGGTGCAGGTTATTGCAGGAAACGACGGAAAGCATTCGTGTTTTTAAGTTGAGCAAGGGGGAGGCTCCAGATCACTATCGGAGTTAGCTGATAATGATAGAACATAGTTAGATTTTGAGGTGGGAGATCATGTGTATCTCAAGGTATCAATGTTGTGGAAGCGCATGTGTCCTCTGAGAAGTTATTGGCTAAGATTTCCGAGATCTTTGGCCAGTTTTGTCTGTGTTGACGAGGCCTTTGAGGATTCTCAAGAGGGGAATTAAGGTGCTGCGTCAAAGGAAGTTGCATTGTTAAAAGCTTTGCGGATTTATGTTATTTTAAAGGTGGAGATTTGGGAACCTGAGGCAAGGATAGAGTTGAAGTTTGGGTAGTATTTTGGCAGGGAGGTCGCAAATCGAACTTCATTTCCTTGTGGTTCCTGTTCGGTTATGTTAGCGTGGTGCTAGGATGTCTGTCAGTTTGTATATTCTCGTTATGTGGTAACGACTCTACATTTTTGAGATTTATAAGATGAGGTTCCTTATATTTCTGTGAGATGAGATGTGTGTTCTCATTATTGGTTGGTGTGGACCAGTTGTTGTCCTTTGAGATTATATTCCGAGTGGGGAATATCATGTTTGAGATGATATTCCGAGTGCCACAATAGGTAATCCTAGTCGGGAGATGTTTATGAGCATCTCAGAATTTATTGCTCAAGGGGTGAGTTTTCCCCAAATAACTCATTTGTGGAGATTGTGTTCTCTTGTATACAGTTGGAGATTGTATTCTCCAGTATACTGTTTGGGAAGGTTTTTCCATGTGTGTGTGTTGGGACAATGGTCCATGTGTTACCGATTGCTCAAAGGATGGTGTTCCTACAAATGAGAAGGGTGTAAAATGAGTTAAGAGTAATAAATGTTTGGAGACGTGGTCATATGCATGAGACTAGATTTGAGCTTGTGGGATCATGGTGTTGGTCTCGAGTGGTGTTGGCCGGTGGGCTTGGAGATTATGGTCTGTGATAGAGGGTTTTGCTGGATTTGGAGTTCGAGTATGGGGATCTCCAGTAATACTGGCCAGGTTGGGCCACGATTGACGGCCCGTGGTTGAGTTTTGTGCAGGATTCGAGGTCGAATCCAATGTTAGTGGCGGGAGAGTTGTAACATCCCAAAACCAAAATTTATGATTTTTGTAGGTGTGTCGATCGACACCAGGGGGGGGGGGGGGGGGGGGGGGTCGATCGACACCAAGTTCTGGGTTGTTTTTTGGTTTGTTTTTAATCGCCCGGTTTGGCTCGGTTTAGGGAATCGAACCCTAGGGCTCACCTATATAAACTCTCCCTGTTCGTGGTCGTCGAGTTTAGGCAGAGAAAATAGAGATTGAGTAAGGGAATTCGTGTTCTTGTGGGTTGTTGCAAAGAAATCCATATGAAATGTTTTCGGAGACCCGTTCTTCGTAGTTTCGTGGAGAATCCCTCGTGTCAGTGAGTAGGCATGACCACGGTTACGGTTATTACGGTTACGGTTAATAATTTTTGTTAACCTTAACTTTAACCTTAACCATTTAAAATACGGTTAAAACGGTTACGGTAAAATACTGTACATTTAATATGGTTGCGGTTAGATACGATTATGAGTATGATACGGTTAATATTACGGTTATAATTATAATATTTTTAAAATTGAAGAAAAGATTATAAGTGAAGATTTAGAAACTATATATATTTAAAAATTATTCTTTAATATGTTTTGAAAGTGGAATGATACTAAAAACAAATAAACGTTATTTTTATTTGTGGGTGAAACAATAAAAAACTTACCTAATCTTTTAATAAAAAAGAATTTAAAAAAATTATTTTTTGGCTCCACTACAACACATTTAAGAACTAATAGGATTTTTTTTTAAAATAATTTTGAAATTCAGATTTGAAATTTGTGTTTGCAACCAAATAATTTTGTTTGCCTCCAAAATATTTTTTCCTGTAAACATTCAATATGTATATACTTTTAGTTCGTTCAAAGTTTGTTAGGGTTAAATCTATTTTTTATATAAAAAAGTAGAAACTAGAAACAACTCACGAATAGATAAATTTTAGGCAACTTTTATGTAGTTATAGGTACAATTAAAATCATTGGTATATTTAAGTCTATTTTAATTACGGTTATGGTTAAAATTTTAATGTTTTAACCATACGGTTAACCAAAGGTTTTTATACGGTTATGGTTAGTAATAGATATGGTTAAAAAAACCGGTTAACCTTAACTACTATAAATTTATGGTTAAAGGTTATGGTTTTTAACCATTTAAAATGGTTACGGATACGGTTACGGTTTAAAACGGTACGGTTACGGTGCGAAATACGGTTACGGTTGTATTTTGGGCCATGCCTATCAGTGAGTCCTCGTGGTGAGAAGGTCTGTTTTCGTGATTCACCACTGTCTCATCGTTGTCTCGATCCTTTCAATTCTAGGCAAAGGTGAGTGTGTGATTGTGGTTATGAATACGTTTGTTAGGGTTGTGTGATTTTCCCCTTGATAGAATTGATCCTGTGTGCGCATATATTCGTTATTTGTGCTTGATGTGAGTGTGATTATTGTGTTGTATATTGTTATGATTGATTCATCGAGAAAATGGAGTGGAGCCACGAGAGGATTTGGCTCGATCCCGGTTTTTGCTATGGAGTGTCGATCGACACTTAGAGGTAGTGTCGATCGACACCCCTCGTGGTTTTGTATATGGCTTGCGCTGTGAAAGTGGTGTAAATCGACACCTAGTGGTAGGGTTGATCGACACCCTGTTGAAATTGTTGAACTTATGTTTGTAGTGTCGATCGACGCCGAGGTGGTGTGTCGATCAACGCCGAGTGCTTTGTGCAGATTTCATTTAATCGTTATTGTTTTGGTATTTTGCGCATTGTGATTGTTGGTTGAATGCGTAGTTTTGGAAATCGTTATCCTTATTATGTAACCGGTAGACGAGATGACCGCTTCAGTGAGTATTTGTGATAATACTCACGTAACTCTTATTTCCATGTGTTGCAGGTAGAGGAAAAGTGTGATCGCGGAATCATGGCAGTAAGAGGAGGATGATAGGATGTTTACTTGTTATTGCATTTTTGTAGAACCTCTTAGGTTGCTAGAAATGCTAGTTGTTTCATTGGAATTATGGAGTTGATCTTTTGCTGGATTTATGGAATTAATGGATTTTCTATTGGTTTATTGGATTTGATTGTGTTGTTGGATTTAAATGAGTAATTTACAAGTTAGGTTTAGGGTTTTTCAAAGGCTGATGATAAATTGTTAAGAACTGAATTACTATTGGGATCAATCAATTTGTGTTCTTCACCTTGATAGTTTTAACTTTTGTTCAGGACTGATCACCCAAAATTTATATATTTTAGGTTGATTGATAGATGCGAAAGCATTATTAGTTAGCTGGAATAATATCATAGGTGAGCAAAGAGACTATTCACGAAGAAATTTAGCTTAGTGTCTTTGTGAACAAATCGGAACTAATTTTAATGCTTGACTAAGATTATAGAACTCGCAAAGAAATTTGGTCTTATAGGATTTAGTCATCGATAGTTTTTGCAACGAAAGTTGATTAGTTTTACAATTGCTTTTCGAGTTCCAGAACCGTTCTTAATAAATATCCCGACAATAATCTACTGCTTTGATTTTGAATCATGCATGTGAATTACCTGATGCTTAGCGCTTCTTCTCATTGAATTTAAAGAAACATAATCATCATCAGCTTGCTTTATTTTAGTTGTTTTTCATTAATCATATTTCACTTAGCTTAATTTGAATTTAGAGTTTATTGTGTGATTTCATTTCCTGTGGATTCGATCCCAAAGTAATATATCGATCTCTTAATTTGAGAGAGTAGCCCAGTGTTAAATTTGTGCATATCAAGAAGCAGCGATGTACTCAGCATCGGTTGTGAAGTATGCCAGAGTGCTTTGCTTGGAGCTCTTTTAACTCACCACTCCTCCATTAAGACAAAAGATAAATCCATATTGTGATCGAAAATAATCTTTGTCCGTCTGAAAGCTGGCATCGGTGTAACCACTTACAACAAGTTCATCAGTTCCTCCATAGACCAAGAACTTATCCTTAGTATTTCTCAAATACTTTAGGATGGTCTTGACCATTGTCCAATGAATCTCACCTGAATCTCATTGGTATATAGTCGTCATGCTTAAAGCACATGCAACATCTGGACGAGTATAGAGCATGGCATATGGGATTTTATCATCCGCTCTCTCTCATCAAGTGTCAAAGGATACTGGTCTTGCTGAGAGTTATGCGATGAAACATTGGAAGAAAACCTTTCTTGAAATTATGCATACTAGACCTATGTAAGATCTTATCTATATAAGTATCTTGACTCAGTCCGATGATTTTGTTCAATCTATCTCTATAGATTCTTATTCCAAGAACATAAGCGGTTTATCCCATGTCTTTATTTGAGGAACAACTACTTAGCCAAGTCTTAACAGACCGAAGCAAAGGAATGTCATTCCCAATTAGCAGTATGTCATCTACATACAGTATCAGAAACGCAACTGTGCTCCCACTAGTCTTCTTATAAATGCATGGTTCTTCATTTCTATTGAAATCAAACACTTTGATTTCTTCATTAAAACGAAGATTCCAACTCTGAGATGCTCGCTTCAAACCATAAATGGAACGATGAAGTTAGCATACTTTCCTAGCATTTTTAGGATCTATGAAACCTGATATATCATGGTTTTTACCTGTTTTTAGCCATGATATAAGTATGTTTTAGAGTCTTTTCGGTGTTTTTCATTTTCTTTTAGAGTCTTTACAGGTTCTTCGACATTTGGAGCAAAACTTGAGATCTAGCAAGAAATTTGATCCAGAGCTTTTAGGGAGACAAATTCATACTCTTTTCAGAGATTTCTTCGAACCCTTATGTATCTCTATCTTTATCTTTTTAATGCAGTATTATTCAGTTATTGTGATGTTTTCTATTGCTATGTCTGAGTAATCCATTAGTTAGGTTTAGGGTTTTTCAAAGGCTAATGATAAATTGTTAAGAATTATATTACTGTTGGGATCAATCTAATTTGTTTTTTTTACCATGATAGATTTAATTCTGCTTTAGGTTTGATCAACCTGATTTAGATATCATAGGTTAATTGATAGATGCGAAAGCATTATTAGTTATCTGGAATAATATCATAGGTGAGTAAAATAACTATTCGCAAAGAAATTTGGCTTAGTGATTTTATGAACAAATCAAAACTGCTCGTTAATGCTTGATTAATTTTATAGAACTCGCAAAGAAATTTTATTTTCTAGGATTTAGTCATAGATAGCTTCTGCAACGAAAGTTGATTAGTTTTACAATTGTTTTCGAGTTCTAGAATGGTTCTTAATAAATATCCCGACTATAATTTAGTGCTTCAATTTAAAGTCATACCTGCAAATTACCCGATGCCTAGCGCTTCGTCTTATTGATTTAAAGAACAATTATCATCGTTTGCTAGCTTTACGTTATTGCTTTTTCATTATAACATTATTCACTTAGCTTAATTCGAATTTGGAACTTTATTGTGTGATTATTTTCTCAGTGGATTCGATCCCTAAGTACTATACGATCTCTTAATTTAAGAGAGTAGCTCAGGGTAAATTTGAGCATATCAAATTTTGGCGCCGTTGCCGGGGACTTGGAATCACCATTAGAATTTCAATTAGTAGAATTTCGACTAAGTTTTTATCTTTGTTTTTAATTTACTAACTTGTTTCTTTTTGTAGTCTTTTTGTTTTACGTTTCAGGTGCATGCCAAAACACATCACTAGAAGCAATACCGGTAAGGAATTAGTTGGATTCGATCTTGATACATTAGCACTCTTAGAACGCACAAACATAAAAGTAGCTAGAAAAGCTAAAATGGTTGAGAGACCGATGCTAATGCTGATACCAGGAGCAGATGAAGTTCTGCGAGATCCAACAGGACTGAAGTACAATGCAACTAGGCAAAGAATCGATGACAAAGGGAACACGATCGTCGAAGTGGCTGAACAGGAAGGAAACAACGGTGTCGCTCGACACCAGACCAAGCCCAGAATTGTCATGGTCAAACTTTGGGTGACTACAATTGTCCAGATTTGTTCTACGCTAACCGGTTTGCAATTCATCCACCTGCGTTTCAGAGAAACAACTTTGAGCTGAAGCCTGTATACTTCAGTCTTGTTTCTCAACATCCTTTTCATGGACTTCCACACGAGCACCCCATGAACCATATTGAGAAGTTTGAAGACTTAGCATCGAGCATTAAAGCTGATGGAGTGTCCAGTGATTACCTCTTCTGCAAGCTTTTTCCTTACTCGCTGGGTGGAGATGCTTCTTACTGGTTAAAGAAACTTGAACCGGGATCTTTGATACATGGGAGGACACTAAGAATGCATTCCTAAGCAATTTTTTCGATGATGCAAGATCAGAGGACATGAGGATGAAGATTGCTACATTCGCTAGAAGGAAACTGAAGCATTCAAGGCTTCATGGGCGCGATTCAAGTTATACCAAAGAGATTGTCCTCATCACAGATTTAGTGATATCCAGTTGCTAGGTATCTTCTTCAATGGAGTGGACTGGCTGTACCAAATGACATTGGATGCTACGAGCAGTGGGAATTTTAAGACTAACTATCCACAGGATGCCATTGCGCTTATTGAAATCTTGGCTTCAAGCAACAACAGTAAGATCGCTGACTTTGAGAGGAAACAATTAAGTGGGAACAAGGATGGTGGTCTGTTTTCTTAAGAAGTTAAGGCTAAGATTGACGATGTGTACTGTCTTCTAGTGGGAAAGAAGTTGGTCCAATTTGCTCAAGAGTTCGAGAAATTCGAATAAGAGGAAAGGAATGATGAAGAAGATATGAACTACCTCAACGGAACCGGATTTCAGAGTCACAGGTTTGGTAATCAATAGCAAAACAGAGGCTACAATAGTAACATCAACTACCAAACATCTTCAAGCCCGCAATACCAGAAGACAGATTTTCAGAAGCCGTTTCACACAGCAACTACACTAGGACCTACAATTCCTTTTCTTATCACACGCCTCCTCCTAAGTCTTTGGATAACGAGGTGAAATACATGCTTGAGCAACTCCTGGAAGGCCAACAGAAGATGATCGTAAGCTTTAACGGGAAAATGGATGACATGTATCGGGACCTGAACGGGAAATTCAAAGCTCATAAGACTCATGTCAAGAAGCTAGATACACAAGTTGCTCAAACTGCATAATCGGTGAAGAGACAAGATTGATTTCTTCCATCAAGAACGGATACAAATCCAAAACATGGTACTATGACTATCATGACACATAGTGGAAGGAAGGTGGAACAGATTTTGAAGAAAGGTGTTGATACGAAGAAAATCGATGACACCAACCTGTGAATGTCGATCGATCCAATCTGACATCAAAGTCAACTGTCGATCGACACCAACCTGTGAGTGTCGATCAACACCAGTCGCGGGATAGTACCAAACTTGCAAAATATCCGGTTATTGCTGAGGAACGATTTTACAAGCCTAAACTACCGTATCCTAGGAGCAACAAGAAGTCTAAGTAAGAGCTAGAGGATGCTAGGTACAAGTCTATAATGGATAAAATCATTGTTGAGATTCCCTTGATCGATGCGATAACATCAACTCTGGTTATTCGAAAATATGTAAAGATAATGGTTACTAAGAGCTTGAGTCTTGAGGAAGAATATGCTATGATCTCATAGCAGGTTAGTGCAGTGATTCAGAACCGTCCTAATCATCCTCCCCCTAATGCCATGATCCCGCGGTCACACTTTTCCTTCTTCTTTACCTGTAACACAATTGGGAAAAACGAGTTGCATAAGTATTTAATAAATACTTAGTGAGAACGTCTACAAGCTATGAACTGTCTCAGAAACCGACCAGATTACAAAATCACACAATCGACGAATTAATCAATCAAACTCGATTCCGTTCACAATTCACACACAAACAGTCACGAATCATCACGCAAACACTCAGGAAAACCATTAAACATCGCTGCTAATCGCTATTCGATGATTCAACCTATAGACACGCACTCACCTCGGGAACGGTTTGAACAAAGAAAACCCCGACTGAAACAGAAGGGGATAACTCGCGACTCACACAACCAAATCAAGTTCTGAAAACTGATCTGGAAACTAGACACCGAGAGCTTCGCAACGGTGTATAGAAAGCCTCCTAACTCCAAATAGATCTACAGGAAAACAGCCCGCAATCTCGCTAATCGAAACAGGAAAAACAGAGGTTTCAGAACCAACACCCTGAAATCAAACGAACACATAGAACGGAGCTTACCTCCGAATCAGGATCCAAAACCTGATCTAGAAACTAGACAGAACTAGCTTTCCAATGGTATAAGGATCCTCTCCTGATTCTCACGGGTTCGACGGGAATACTCCCTTGAAGCAGACTGATCGCAGATTCGAATCTGCAGAAACTACTCTCACGAAAACAACGATAACTAAGCGAATACTCATCCAAATCACACACGGTTTTCGCCTACGGCAAGAGGAAAGATCAGAGAACTTACCCTCTAAGTTTCGCTCGAATCCGACCTGAACTCTCCTGCCGTTTGTCTCCTCCAAAACCGACGGCCACCACCTCCAAAACTCAAGAGAAACCATAGTTCCTCTCAACTCTCTCTGATTCTTTCTCTGCCTATTTTCTTCTGAAAAATACGGCCACAAAAACCAATGCACGCTTATAAACACGAGCCCTAGGCTCCCTAAACCAGCTCGCCAAACGGAACGATTGATTTTAAAACCAAACCGCAATTCCAACCTTGGTGTCGATCGACACCCACCGATGGTGTCGATCGACACCCCTTACCAAAATCGACATTCTGGTTTCGGGATGTTACAATTCTCCCCCACTAAACTGGATTCGTCCTCGAATCCCGCAAAAACACGTCCATACTGGACTACTCTCTGGCCCGCACCGGCCAATACCACAAGAGATTCTCACATAATCTCAGAGGTCCACATCTAATCCTATGTTTATACGCACGTTTTTTAGACATTTATTACGTTTGACTCATCCACACACTCTAGGGAACCACCGTCCCCTTGGGAAACCACCGTTTCCCCGCACTATAAAGGAACCACCGTCCCAATATAGGCACTCTGTACTATAACGGAGACCACCGTCTCGGTATAAGTACTCAGGAAACCACTGTCTCCTGGAGAGAACCACCGTCTCTCAACATGTATATTGGAAACCACCGTGTCCGATACATACCCTGGAAACCACCGTCTCCAGCACATGAGTCATCCGTAATAAATTCTAACACGTCTATAAACATCAGCGACTAGGTCACCTCACGTGGTCTAAACTCGATACTCCCACTCGGAATATCCACAAAACACGACCCGCACTGGTCAACACAATCGAAAAGTCGGAACCACAATCTGATAACAATAGAAATATAAGAAAGCCATCTCGTCTCATAAATCTCAAAAATGTATATCGTTACAACGAAATGAAAAATACATGAATCGAAATAACAACACCGACACAAAGGCCAAACGAAACTAGAACCACAAAGAAAGCTAAGCTCAAATGGCGACCTGTTTTTCGAACCACTTCCTGAACTTCAGCTTCATCTTTGCCTCTGGCTACCAAGTCTCCTCCTGGCAACCGCCACAATCTCATAAAATACGCAACAACAGAATCTTCTTCTGGCGCAATTCCTTGACCCTCCTCTCGAGAATCCTCACAGGAACTGCCGGAACCGACAAAACAGGCTGAAGATCCGCAAGAATCTCAGGCACCAACTCCTCCGACTCATGCATGCACTCCCTCAACATAGACACATAAAACACCTTATAAAGTGCCTTCATGATCGGAGGTAACTCAAGCCGATAAGCCACTGGTCCAACACGCTCCACCACCGGGAACAAACCCATAAATCTTGGACTAAGCTTGTTCTCTGCTATAGATCTATTAGGACCCCTCAACATAGCCATCTTGAGATACACGCGATCTCCCACTGAGAACTCAAGCTCACGCCTCCGCTTATCCGCGTTATCCGCATAACTCCTCTGTCTATCCTGAGCTTCCTTCATGTTCAATCTCACGACTCGGATCTTCTCCGTCGTTTCCTGAACATAGGTAGCTCCATGGATACTGCGCTCCCCCACTTGGGTCCAGCATAAAGGCGTCCTACATGGCCTCCCATACAGAGCCTCGAAAGGAGCCATACCAATACTCGCCTGGAAGCTGTTATTATACGCAAACTCAACCAAACTCAGATGATTTGCCCAATGACCACCCCAATCCATCACACACATCCTCAGCAAATCCTTCATAGTCTAAATAGTCCTCTCTGACTGCCCATCAGTCTGTGGATGATAAGCCGTACTCATATGCACCTTAGTGCCCATCTCTGCCTGGACCACACCCCATAACTCAGATGCAAACCTGGGATCTCGATTCGAAACGATACTGGCTGGCACTCCCTGCAATCTCACAATCTGCTGCACAAACCTCTTAGCTAACTTAGCCACTCCATCGGTCTTCTTAATAGCCAGGAAGTGTGCAGACTTAGTCAGCCAGTCTACGGTAACCCAGATAGCATCATACGCCCGCGAAGTAGGCAATCCAACCACAAAATCTATCGCAATCATATCCTACTTCCACTTCGGAATGGGTAGACTCTGCAATAAACCGCTCAGAACCTTGTGCTCTGCTTTGACCAACGAACACATGCTACACTTGGACACAAAAGCAGCCATATCTCTCTTCATTCTGACCCAGTAATAATACCGTTTGAGATCCCGGTACATCTTGGTCGCACCCGGATGAATCGAAAACTTGCTCGCATGAGCCTCGCTCAGAATCTCGTGCCGCAATGCCTCATCACGAGGAACACACACTCGACCAAGAATAAAAATCGTCCCATTCAAAGAGACTACAAAATCAGAATCCACGGCTCTCGATAGCCCAATCAAACTCTGATCACTCTGCTGAGCCACTCTGATCCTGCTAAGAAGATCTGCCTGATCAACTGCCTCTAAGCCCAAAGGCTCCTACGAAATCGCACAAAGACGCAACGTGCTAATTTCGCTTACCAAATCCTCGATCTCCTGCTCACGGGCTGAATCAAACCTCCGCCGACTCAAAGCATCTGCTACCTGATTAGCCTTGCCCGGATGATAAATGATCTCCAGATCGTAATTCGCCAGCAACTCAACCCAGCGTCTCTGTCTCATATTCAGCAACGGCTGAGTAAGGATATGCTGCAGATTCTTGTGATCCGAAAAAAAATATGCACTCTCCCTCCATAAGGATATGACCTCCAGATCTTCAGAGCGAACACTACTGCTCCCAACTCTAGATCATGCGTCGGTCGATTACTCTCACTACCCTGCAACTGCCCCGAAGCATAAGCAATACTCGACCCTCCTGCATCAAATGCAACTTAGACCAACTTTTGAAGCATTAGAGTACACGGTGTATGGCTTCCCCGGCTCGGGTAATGCCAACACCGGCGTACTAGACAACATCTCCTTGAGTCTCGCAAAACTCTCCTCTCACTCCGGCGACAAGACAAACGGAACCTCCTTACCGGTTAGCTTCGCCATCGGGTGTGCCATACTCGCAAATCCCTTGACAAACCTCCGATAATAACCTGCCAGACCCAAGAAACTCTTGATCTCGGTAGCACTGCTCGGTCTAGGCCAATCTCGAATAGCCTCAATCTTAGCCGGATCCACAGAAACTCCCTCTGCAGACACAATATGGCCAAGAAAACCCATCTCTCGCTGCCAAAAACTGCACTTGCTCCACTTAGCATACATTTTCTGATCCCGAAGCTCCCCAAGAACCAACCGCAAATGAGCCTCATGCTCCTCGGGATCCCTCAGATACATCAAGATATCCACTATAAAACAAATGCGTCCAGGTAATCCCCGATCACGACGCAGCCTCTGGTGCTTAGCACAAGCACATTAAATAAACAAAAAGCATACCCCAACTCGAAATGCCCAATACTTGCCTAGTTTCATCCAGTACTCACGATGCGGCATTCTTAATCCATTTAGGTCTGGCGGTCAATCGTACAACAATCACACAAGAACATGTACAATCGCCCGTCCGTCCAGACTATACCAAATCCAAACTAGGTCTGGCAGTTGATTGTACAACAATCAAACAAGAATATGTACAATCACCCGTCAGTCCAGATTTGGATCTCCTGAATGCTACATCTATTACCAGAACTCAACATAGGCCCAGCCTTACCAGCGATACTTCGACTCACAACTTAAGCCTCCCGAACTATCTATCACAGACCATAAACTTGACTGTTCCAGCCAACACTTCAGGAGATTCCCACTCGTTCGACACCCATCCAACATGGACAAAATCCTGGCCTGACCTGGCCCATACCACACGAGATTCTCCCCTGATCTCTGAGGCTTCCTCTAATCCACACATGGAACATACCGCTCGCACTCTCGGGACACAACCCTCGAGCAAACGGTATCTGGGGATCTCACATCCCCGCAAGAGATCGCACATCCCTCGCCGCTTATTCTGGGAACACGCTTCCCAATAAGCACACATGAGAGAACACCTCTCCTCTGATTAGAGCCGCCTCATGTGGTATAGTCTCGATATTCCCAGCCCAGAATATCCTCATAAAAAATGACCAACCATGGTCCACACATATAGAACACATAAAAGGGCCACTCGCCTCAAACTAATACGAAAATAAATAAGGAACACCATCTTATAAATTTTCAAAAATGTAAATCGTTTAAACACCAACGAAAAACAAAAACCAGGAACAAAACTCCAAAGCTCAAAAATCTGAAACTGGAAACAAAACCAAAAGAAACAACACCAGCTCAATCCTCGAATTGCTCCTCTAGACCCTCGACCGCTACGAGAGCCTCCACCAGCTCTGCCCTCGAGGCATACCGGGAAACCATGCCAGGCTTCTTCAGCCCGATCCGAAGTCCTACCACGAACTTGCCCATCTGGACTCGCTCCTCATCCATGCCACTACTCACATAGACCACCAGCCTGCTGAACTCGGCATCAAACCCACGCACTGATCGGTTGCCCTGAACCAGACTCTGGAACTGCAACTCTAACTGCTCCACAGCTTCTTGAGGAAAATATCTGGCATTAAACTCGCCCAAGAATTCTCCCCAAGTCCACAATGTTCGCCATCTTCTGGCTTGCACTCCTGACCACCAGAGACGAGCATCGCCCTCTAAGAACTCCATCGTTAGATCCACACAGAACTCATCAGGACATCTGAGAATACGAAGTCTTCGCTCAACCCTGAATCTCCACTTATTGGCTTCCTCCGGCCTCCCACTACCCGAGAAAGACAAAGGCCCCATGAGCACCAACTTGTTAGACCATGCAAGATACTGCTCCCTTCGGGCCTCCACTGGAGTCTGCACTGGTACCGCACAAGGTAACCGCCTGAAACATTACCCGCACCCGGGTCTCTTGCCGCACCCGCAGCTCTAGCACTGACTCCCGCTCCAGCTGGACTAACCGACACACTGGAAGTGCCCTCTGACAACAACTGATACACTGGCAAACCGACCACCTGATCCGAAGACTCAGTCTGAGTCTCCCACTCGAACGGCTTAACCACGCGACCACGACCATGACCACGACCACGACCCCGGCCTCTACGGCCACCAGCTCTGCCACCATGGCCTCTCGGAACTCTAGCCATCACACACTGCATGGTGCAACAAATTAACTTGTGTCGATCGACACATCGCACGGGGTCGATCGACACGACTGTCTCAGAAACCGACCAGATTACAAAATCACACAATCGACGAATTAATCAATCAAACTCGATTCCGTTCACAATTCACACACAAACAGTCACGAATCATCACGCAAACGCTCAGGAAAACCATTAAACATCGCTGCTAATCGCTATTCGATAATTCAACCTATAGACACGCACTCACCTCGAGAACGGTTTAAACAAAGAAAACCCCGACTGAAACAGAAGGGGATAACTCGCGACTCCCTTCACCAAATCAAGTTCTGAAAGATCAGAGAACTTACCCTCTAAGTTTCGCTCGAATCCGACCTGAACTCTCCTGCCGTTTGTCTCCTCCAAAACCAACGGCCACCTCCTCCAAAACTCAAGAGAAACCCTAGTTCCTCTCAACTCTCTCTGATTCTTTCTCTGCCTATTTTCTTCTGAAAAATACGGCCATAGAAACCAATGCACGCTTATAAACACGAGCCCTAGGCTCCCTAAACCGGCTCGCCAAACCGAACGATTGATTTTAAAACCAAACCGCAATTCCAACCTTGGTGTCGATCGACACCCCTTACCAAAATCAACATTCTGGTTTCGGGATATTACAGGGTTATGCTTCGATGATGGATGCGAACGAACAAGTAATGCAAGTGGTTGCTAACAAGGAACTGGCTAAAATTCCTGTGAAGAATCCTGAAAAGGTTAGCGATTAGAGCGAGAAGAAGGCTCCTAAAATCGATCTTAAACCACTTCCCGCAGGGCTAAGATACGCGTTCCTTGGTGCCAGTTCCACTTACCCTGTTATAGTTAATGCTTCTTTGAATAACGCTTTACTCACGTTATTGCTAAGTTGGCTGAGCAAGTTTTGCAAGGCTCTTAGCTATTCTCTTGATAACATTTCAAGTATTTCGCCAGACTTGTGCATGAATAGGATTCACTTGGAGGATGACTCGAAGTCATCAATTGAGCATCAAAGGCGACTGAATCTGAATCTGATAAAGGTTTTTAAGAAAGAAATCATGAAGCTTTTGGAAGCAGGGATCATCTATCCCATCTCGGAGTTCTTGGGTTAGTCTGGTTCATGTTGTTCCTAAGAAGGGAGGGGTCACAATGGTGAAGAATGAGAAGAACGAGTTGATTCCTACTAGGACAGTGACTGGACATCAGATGTGCATCGATTATAGGAAGCTTAACGCGACCACAAGGAAGGATCATTTTCCTTTGCCTTCCATTCATTAGATGCTTGAGAGGCTCGTGAATCATCCTTACTTCTGCTTCCTTGATGGGTACTCTGGATTCTTTCAAATACCCATCCATCGAGACGACCAGGAGAAGACAACATTTACTTGTCCCTATGGCACTTTTGCGTATCGTAGAATGCCTTTTGAATTGTGCATTGCTCCAAAAACTTTCTAGCGTTGCATGATGTCTATCTTCACAAATATGATAGAGGATTACATGGAGGTTTTCATGGATGATTTTTCAGTATATGGATCCTCTTTCAATGACTGCTTAAGCAATTTGGAGAAGGTACTAGCTAGATGCGAGGAGAAGCACCTGGTTTTGAACTGGGAGAAATGCCACTTTATGGTAAAAGATGGTATTGTGCATGGGCATAAATTTTCAGGATCTGGGATTGAGGTGGATCGCGCGAAGATCGAGGTTATGACAAGTCCTTAACCGCCAATTGATGTGAAGTCTATGAGGAGTTTTCTTGGACACACAGGTTTCTATAGAAGATTTATCAAGGATTTCAGCAAGATCACGAGACCGCTAACTGCATTGCTCTGCAAGGATGTCAAGTTCGAGTTTTTTGCAGAATGTCTATCAGCTTTTGAGCAGATTAAGAAGGATCTAGTGTATGCTCCTATTGTGCAACCTCCAGACTGGGATTTGCCCTTTGGAATCATGTGTGATGCTAGTGACTTTGCAGTCAAAGCTTTGTTAGGATAGAAGAAGAACAAGAAAATTTATGTTATCTACTATGCAAGTCAAACAGTTGATGAAGCATAGAGAAATTACGCGACTACTGAGAAGGATTTATTGGTTGTGGTGTTCGCTTTTGAGAAGTTTTGTCTTGACCTGATCGGGTCTAAGGTGATTGTGCATATGGATCATTCAGCGCTCAAGTATTTGATGCAGAAGAAGGATGCAAAACCAAGGGTGTTGAGATGGATTTTGCTTCTTCAAGAGTTTGATATTGAGGTGAAAGACAAGAAGGGAGTTGAAAATGGTGTTGCTGATCATCTCTCACGGATCAAAATTGAAGATGAAGTACCCATAGATGATTTCTTGCCGGAAGAACGTGTAAATTTTGTCGATAGTGGTTCACAGACCTTTGTGTCGATCGATACTAGGAGTGAGTGTCGATCGACACCCACTTTCTACGAATGTTCAGAAATCGCAAAAAACAATGAATTGCTGAAAAGTCTAATTGCCGCTGCGGGGTTGTGCTCCTAGAGGGGGTTACTTCGTCGTTGGGTATCCTGCGAGGCAGGAGCCCTTGATTGATGGATTAAGACATTTCATGGTGCTGAGCCATGAATGTTCTCTCCTGCTAATCAAGGCGGGCTACCACCGTTTGGACGGTTAGGTATTGCCCTTGCGTTCGCTCTAGTAGAGTCGACAGCATTCGGCACATTTCTGATAAATCATCTTGGGAGCGTTCCCTACGTCTCGTAGGAAGCGGCGGGATACCTCATGTTGTTGTGCTAGGAATGCTAGCTGAAACTATTCCACTTGTGGTTGAATTTCGTAGCAATACGCTTCGTGGCCCCAGGGGCACAGGCACGACAGTAGTGGTTGTTGCGGATCCGGGGTGGGCATTTAGATCTGTAGTTTCTGCACTTGCGGGATGGTTGTTAAACGGAAGGGCTTGGTTCTGGTTTGTTTCAGGCTGATCATTGATCACGACCTGGTTCTGACTGGATCCGGGCTAGATGTTGACCACGACCTCGGATACGTCCCTTGCTTCCAGGTCAACAATCAGCGAATCGGTGACCTGGGCTGGCTCTTGAGCGTTGGTGGTATCCATTTCCATTGTGGTGGTTTGAGGTTAGATCTCTGAGTATGACGATTGTATTTCTTCCCCTTAGCCAGCGCCAGATGTGGAAACTAGATTCCGCACTAAGAATTTATATGTGAATTAGGGAAAGAAACTTTAGTCCTAAGAAATGTCTATAGATCTAACTTAGATCGAGACTGAAATAACGGAAAATAGATTTATATTGATATTCGATCAAGTATACAAAGAACTTTAGCTGAAGACAAGTGTTTGGTGAGCTAAAGTGTGGTTAATTCTCAACGTATCAGAAAAATTAGCCGTTTTGGCTCTAAAACTAGTTATTTATACTCCTTCAAGCTGAACGGTTCAGCTCCGCGTCGCCGGAGATCTCGGGCACGTTCTGGTGTATCCTCCAAAAATATCGGGATCTCTTCATCAACCGTTAAGCGGTGCTGACTTGGTCATATCCTTGTTGAGCTGTTCGGTCATCGGTTCCTCTATCTCGACAGTCAACAGATCGTTCAATTGGTTTCAGCACTGTCGAATGGCACGTTGGTCTTTTACAATTGTTAGCGCGGTCTTGGGCTTTAAGCTCAGTATCGAATATATCGAGTCTGATTATATTTCAGGCTTTGTGGGCCGGATTTCTGATGGTGAAATCCAGCTCCAACAGTCGTCATTGTTTCTGAGATAGTTGCAAGCCGTTGGATATATAAATATCAGATGTTCGAATTTCTGGCTGTATCCATAAGACGCTTACTATGACTAATTTTGCGTTTAGAAAACAATGCAACTAACTGTCGAAATTTGAATAACTTTCTCTATTACCGAAGAAAATTTAACTTGATTTATGGATAGTAAGCGTCTTATGGATTCAAACCAAACATTAGAAATTCAACATTAGAACTGTTCTCTCAATAACAAACTGCATGATACATTTTTCTTATCTTATTTAAGTCACCTTATATATACAATATTGTTTACATACATACCCATATGTTATAAATATAATACACGTTGGGATAAAATAATTTTTTAGATTCAACTAATCACATGATACTATGTATCACTCGGCATGGTGGAACCCGTTACCCGTGCAATAACCTGTAAAGACTCAAAAGAACTCTAAAAACACTAAAAAACACGATTAAACCATATATACCATGGTTGAAATCCGGTAAAAACCATGATATGTCATTCGGCTCGAACCTATTTGTTCCCATTATTTCCGTTCTAAATATCCATTTTCTTGCTCTCCACGTCTCCCTGAGGTCTCTTATTATTATTTTCTTTCTTATATTTTATTTTGTTTTTAGCATCAAAAATATTTTATAATTTTGTTTTTTTGCCTTCACGTGATTGTTGATTACGCAAAAACGATTCCTAATTGCTAGTTAACTTTACATAATTTTCCGATTGACCCGATCAATCAGTTCGAGGTATTGAATTTATTTTATATCCAAATTGTACAACCAATGGTTTAGATTTCTTTAAATAAAATAATCGATAGACAAAAAAAACACCTTGCAGTTCATTGTTTTGTCAATTTCTATTAAAAAGATTGTTGGAGCTGGATTTCACCACTAGAAATCCGGTCCATTAAGTCCAAACTATGATCATACTCGGTTATATTCGATATTAGGCTTTAAACCCAGTACCGCGCTAACGTTAGTAAAAGACCAGCATGCCCCTCGGCATTGCTGAACCTGATTGAACGATCTTTTGACCGCTGAGATAGAATAACCACTGACCGAGCAACTCAACAAGAATATGACCAAGTCAGCGCCGCCCAACGGTTAATGAAGAGATCTCGATATTTCCGGAGAGTGAATCAAAACATGCCCGAGATCTCCGGCGACGAGGAGGGATTCGCGGAACTGAACCGTTCAGCTCAGAGGAGTATAAATAACTAGCTTTACAGCCAAAATGGCTAATTTTTTCCATAGGTGGACACTCAGTCACACTTTAGCTCATCAACACTTGTCTTCAGCTAAAGTTCTTTGTATACTTGATCGAATATCAATATAAATCTTTTTCCGTTATTTTGGTCTCGATCTTAGTTAGATCTATAGACATTTCTTATGACTAAAGTTTCTTTCCCGAATTCACATATAAATACTTAGTGCGGAATCTAGCTTCCACAAAGATTATACATGAATTTTTTTATAATTTTTTTTTTGAAATACTAATTTTATAATATTATTTTCCAAACCTTAATTGGTTTCCAATAAACACCATTGTGCTTTTAAAAATCAAATATAAAACTATAAATTAAAAAGCGTTTCCAATAAATTAGAGGTGTCTATTATATAAAATTCCTTAGGCTCTCTCCATATGGCGACACCTCACCAATATTGTTTCCTCACAATTCGACACGTGTCTGAATTGCGTTAGGTTCCGAACTTCCGATCGTCAAAGACTCCATACATTAGTTCTATTGCATATCGTGAAGAAATGTTTGGTCAGATTGGTAACCAATGGTAAGCTGGAGCACAAAGCTGTTAGTTGGAGCGGTAAGCTTTAAGCATAGTGCAAAGCTGTAAGCTGAGCGGTAAGCTGAGTTTAACGCGTAGTGCAAAGCTGTAAGTTGGAGCAGTAAGCATAGTGCAAAGATGTAAGCTGGACCGGTATAATATACAGATTGTTTACCAATCAAACCCGTTACGTTTTGAAAACAAATGTCAAATTTCAATCTTTTAGAATTAATTCGCATATTCTCTCGCTCCGTTTTTATCTCGTCATCCATCGGTAATGTTCCAACCCAAATGGTCTCATATTAGTATAATTTGGATCCTTACTCTAAAAGCTAAGCTGAGTCTGAAGGCGTTCTACATTTGATTGAAGGAAATTATGGTTAGATCCATCTGAGCATATCTCTCTCTTTTTCTATATAAATCCAAATTGATTTTTTATTTCTTCGATTCATTTTTGACAAACGCAAAACATACAAGATTTTGAAGAATCTAATTTTGTGTGTGAGTAGCTTTGACAGATCGACATTCCTAAAGTTGATTGTGCTTTTTCTGATTTGGTATGTCTCTCTGTCTGTAAAAATATTTGTATTAAGAAGTTGGTATTTATGAAAGTGTCCTTCTAAGTTAATAAGATGCATGTGTATCGATGTGTTTTGTGTGTCGATGTGATTTGTGTAAATAATTTGGTCTCTACTCAATGAATTCTTAAAATAAGAGCCTAATTTATATATCAAGGATTGGATTTCATAACTGAAGGATTGTATACATTCAAGAGATTTGGCTCACTTAACTAGCAGGAGGAATTGGAGATGTTTAATCTCTCTCGGTGTCGATAGTGTAACGAATGGTTTTTTCAAATCTATACGTTATGCCTCACCGTTTTCCTTGGATCTGGTCGTGGAGTGACGTCGGATTCCACCGGCCAGCTTTGACCTCCAAGGATCTACCATGGTTTCTCGGCATAGGTTCAATGTGGCGTAGATCTTTCAATGATTTCATTACCATTACTGCAGAATTTTCTTTGCCTATCTCATTCTCCAATCAGAGGAATCAATTATTCACCATGATATCAGGAAGGGCTGAGAAGGCTTTCCTTAGGAGGAGTGGTATCAATTTGCTTGATATGCGCTTTTCACCCGGATCTGCAGTGATTAGATTGATCCATGTATTTAACACGGTCTCGGTTGAGGAGAAGAGGCGTATATTATGGGATCCTGAGACAGAGATTCATTTGTGCTTTATCAACATTCCTCCCTTCTCTTGTCATAAACCACTATCTTTGTTTCTTTCTCCTTCTCTAATGGCGTTATCTAGCAAGATTGTGTCTCAAAACAAAAGGACAGTGAGTTCCATCTCCATCAAACTTCCCCCATTTGATCGAGTTGAAGTAGTGAAGAAATTCGATTTGAATCTTGTGGGTGGGGTTCTCAATTTTGATGCTCAGGCTCATCGGGTGAAAGTGTTGATTGCGCACTTCTCATCGGTGTGGAAGTGTACGGACAGAGTCCAAGGAATTGAGATGGAGAATGGCAAATTTCATTTCCGATTCCGTAATGAGATGGATCTTCAATCGGTCCTAGATCGTCGGTCGTACTACTTTGACGGTTGGATGGTGGCACTGGCGAGATGGATTCCGACAACGCGCAAGGACTTTCCCTCGACCATTAACTTTTGGGTACAGATAAGTGGCTTACCAGATTATTATTGTGTTGATTCCCAAGTCAAGAGTATTGGTGAGACTTTGGGCGAATTAGGTCTCTGGGATTCTCGATATCCAACACCTAGGGTTCAGGTGGGCCTAGAGTGTGACCGCCCTCTGATTTTTCAGAGTGAATTAGAGGCTGCTGAGGGCAAGAAATTTACAGTCAAGTTTCATTATGAGAGGCTTGGTCAGAAATGCGACCATTGTTGCAGAATTACTCACGACATCAAGCACTGCCCGGAACTGAGAAGGGATGTTAAATGCAATCGTCATTCAAGTATTCGCAGGGAGGAATTTGATGGTGGAAAAAGGCTTGAACAGGAGGTTTCGGTGAAGCCGGTGGGCTCTGATAACCGTCGTGGTAGGGATGTGGCGGATGTTGAGCGCAACGACTGGAGAACATGAGATGAGGGCCAATCTTCACGATCGACGATGGCTCCGATTCAGCGAAAACCGGTCAGGCGGGAGCTTTTCTCGGAGGCATCAAGTAACAAGGTTCAAGGGTCGAGCAAGCGGCGATATGATAATTCTACAAAGAAATGGATTCGTAAGAGCTTCTCTGTTGGGGACAACCGCGAAGAGCCAGGTTCGGGAGCTACTCATCGCGAACCGGAGGTGCCTTTGCCAAATGGTCCAGTAGTCAATCCGGGAGTAACCCGCCAACCGCCGGCTGCAAAGGAGAGTAAAAAACAGCTTGGTTCAAGAATACGGAGGAGGAGGTTCAATTAATTTATGCGGTGGAGGAACAGAACCGGCATTGGGAGAGAGCAGAGCAGAATTTAGGGATGACGGTGGCTGGGGCCGTCGCTCTACAGTCCCAGAAGGTGTCGGCGCCGGATCTAGGTGGAGATGATGTAATCTCACCCTTAAAAGGCCTTATTTCCATTCCAGGCCCAATTCTGATTCCCTTTAACAAACCCAATCAAGCCCAGTTGCAGCTTCTCATAAACAAAAACAAAGGGGATGAAGCCCATAAATAAGGTGTTGGGGGTTTAAAAGAAAATTGGACATTGCCCGTTTAAGGGTGTTCGGATACAAAAGCAAGTGGCTTTCGCGGCAAAGACAACACTTAGATCTTCAGGGGACCTTTGTGATGCACCGCTTCCATCGTCTTCGAGGATGGCTCCTATCCCAGGGGAAATTTTGAAGGAACTACAAGAACCGGTGGTTGGAGGCCAACCACCGGCGATCGATTAAATGATCCCCTAAGTTGGAACTGTTAGAGAATCGGTGGTTTTCTGACAGTTCGTAGATTGCGTGAAATTCGTAGGAGACTATTCCCGGGAATAATTTTTCTTATGGCGACTAAACGTGATCAAAGTTACTTGCAAGAGTTACAAGTTGAGTTTGGTTATGATTTTCTTTTTACTGTTGACCTTATTGGCCTTAGTGGTTGTTTAGCCCTTTTGGCCTTACCTGAGTTTCAAATTCAAGTTCTTTCTTCTAATAAAAATGTTATCGATGTGTTGGCTACAATTCATGGTAATAAAGTTTTCATCTCTTTTTTTTATGGAGAACCTGTTATTTCTCGTCATCGCATGGTTTGGGAACAATTAGCTCAGATTGGTTTGACTCGTTCTAGACCTTGGTTGATGGCGGGTGATTTTAATGAAATTGTTGGCCACCATGAGAAAACAGGCGGTCGCCCCAGGAGTGAAAGCTCCTTTTTGGACTTTCGGATGATGTTAATGAGGAGTGGCATGATATGTTTACTCACACACGGGTGGAGTACATGCGCTTTATGGGCTCGGATCACCGGCCACTTCTTACTCGGATTACGACTAGAGACTTCCAAGGCGTTAAAAAGTTTTGTTTTGACAAACGCTGGTTATAAAAACCAAACTTTGAGGATATTATTAAGGAAGAATGGGGCCCAAATATATAGAGCCTAATCTCGAGATTAGCGACCGTATTTCTTTATGTCGGAAGCTTATCTCTCGGGGGCGTAAGGTTGACCAACACAGTACTGGAGAGATCATAGAAAATCTCAAACAAGAGTTGGACAAAATTAAAAGTGATGATTCGGCAACACTCGAGGAGGTGTTGGCCGCACAAGAGAGTCTACGAATTACTCTAGCCAAGGAGGAGGTGTTTTGGCAACAAAAGAGCAGGGTGTTGTAGTTAATTGTATTTGATCAAAATACGCAATATTTTCATGCCTCGACGAAGCAACGGCGCACCCGGAATAGGATCATAGGCATCTTAAACGGCAGTGGTGTTTGGACGGAGAAGGAGGCAGAGATAGAGCAGATTGCGACAGAATACTTTCAGAATATTTTCTCCTCTGAGGGGGTTTCGGATATTGAAACCTCGCTTCGCCATATTTCGGAGATGGTTACACCTGACATGAATGTGGCCCTCACTCGTCCGGCATCCCCATCAGAGGTGAAGAAGGCAGTCTTTTCTATCCATCCCGAGAAGGCTCCAGGACTGAATGGAATGACCGCACTTTTCTACCAGAAGCTTTGGCATATCCTAGGCCCACAGGTTGTCTCTATGATCCAGGTTTTTATGGAGACTGGAGTTATTGAATCTAGTGTGAATGAAGTGAATATCTGCCTTATCCCCAAAACTGACTGGCCCCGTGCTATGAAGGAATTTTTGCCTATTAGCCTGTATAATGTGAGCTACAAGATTATTTCAAAGGTGTTATGCCAGCGCTTGAAACGAATTTTACCGAAGCTGATATTGGAGACACAATCAGCGTTTGTTTCGAGAAGAGTAATCTCTGCTAATATTTTGGTGGCCCAAGAGGCTTTTCATGCCCTTGTCACAAAGGATAACTGCCGAAAGGAATTTATGGCGGTAAAAACAGATATGACTAAGGCTTATGACCGGGTCGAGTGGGGTTTTTTGGATAGTCTTATGCGGAAGATGGGCTTTTCAGATAAGTGGATATCATGGGTTATGCCCTATGTAAACTCGGTGACCTACCACCTTTTGCTTAATGGTAATCTTCGTGGCACCATTACCCCCCCCACGAGAGGATTACGTCAAGGGGATCCACTTTCTCCGTACTTGTTTATTCTCTGTACGGAGGTTTTGATCTCCAACCTCAAAGCCGTTGTCGCAGCACGTGGCCGATGAGACAGCACGTGGTCTTACGGGACTCAAAGTAGCTTAGCGGGGGCGGTAGCAGTAAACGAGCGTTTGAACTTTTGCCATATCCGTGATTCAGCATCCTGTCCTCGGTGTGCTAATCAGCGGGAGACTATTAACCACGCTTTATTTACGTGTCCTCATGCATTGGAAATATAGACTTTGTCAGGGATTCGTACCTGAGCCTTTTAATTCCCTTCTGAAAGCCTTCAGACTAACTTTGATACCCTTTTTTTGCTTTTACCTCTATCGGAGGCGTTTGCTGAGCTTTTTCAAGCTATCCCTTGGATTATTTGTTATATTTGGAAAGCAAGGAATGATAAAGTTTTCAACTCAGTGTCTCGTGCAGCGTCTGAGACTATGGCTATGGTCGTCAAAGAATCGAAAGATTGGTTTCAGGCTAATATCTCTGGTCATGCGGTAGAGACGCAGCAAGTTGTAGATAGTGACCCCACCCCAACCACCTTCAGGTGTTTTGTAGATGGCTCGTGGAAACAGGAGGATCGAACGAGTGGTGTTGGTTGGGTGTTGCAGCTTCAGGATGGGACGACAGATCTACTTGGACTTCAAGGCAATCACAAGAGCCTTTCCCCCCTTCATACAGAGCTCCATGGTCCGTTGTGGGCCTTGCGCTGCTTAATTCAGAAAAATCGTTATTGTGCTACCTTTGTTACTGATTCAACAAATTTGGTAAAGATGGTGGACTCCAAACATGAATGGTTTGGCTATCAGGCGGAACTGAGTGAATTGGCAATCCTCCGGGAATCTTTCCCCGAATTCGAGCTCATCTACCGGCAACGGGAGAACAATAAGAGAGCGGATTTGTTGGCTAGGAATGCACGCATTCGAGGAACTATTTTCTCTTATATTAGCACTTCAGCTCCATATTGGAGTGTAGATCCAATTAATATTGGATCTACAGACAATGTATTTGTTTAATTAATATTGAAGTGTGTCTGTGACAAAAAAAAAAAAAAAAGATTTGGCTCAACACTTCAAATCCCATTTCCGTTATTATTTACTATTTATTCTTTTGTAATCTAATTTACTAATACTTTTCAAATTCTCATTTCTCATGCCCTTACAAGGGCTATTTGAAAATTGGACTATTTGGAACGTACTTTTTTGGATCTAGTCTTTTTCATATGGTTAATATAAATCTGAACACAACAAAAGTTTAAATTTAGAACCTTAACTAACCAAATTTGTGTCGATTTGTACCTTAACATGTTGACAGTTAGTCAACGACGACGGAACAGTGACTAGGATGACGGAACAAGTGACTAGAAATATGGAATCCGACATGTGGTTTCGTTGATCAACACCGAAAGATCAAAACGATATTATTTTGAGCTTTGTTGATCTTTATTGTCTGACTAACGATCAACAAAATCAGAAAATAATGATAAAAAAAAACTCAAAAACGACGTCATTTTCGAGCAATGAAGCCACATGTCGGATTCCATCATCCTAGTCACTAATTCCGTCGTTCTAATAATTGTTTCCGGTTTCCTAGTTGTCATTGACTAACAGTAAACAGGTCAAGGTACAAATCAACATAAATTTGGTCAGTTCAAGTTCTAAATTTGAATTTTTGTTGTGTTCAAGTTTAAATCGACCATATAAAAAAGATTAGGTCCAAAAAGGCACGTTCCAAATAGTTCAGGTCCAAAACGACCGTTTTCCCGGGCTTCGGCCATCCCTGATGAGATGGAAACCATCGATCACGGGCTCCACCACAAGTTGTGAACTTGGCATCATTGGTACGATGATGGAGGTGATCTTGTTGGATATTACATTCGCCATTAACAATGTAAAATTATATGCTTGTAGTTCTGTTCATGTTGTCAATTTGATAATTTACGCGTCTGTGAGTCTTTGTTTTCTTGTATTGTGTAGCTTTAGGGTTCAACATGTCATTAACTCTGTCATTCTTTTTTATTTGTTTGATGGCTTTCATACAATGAACGTCATCGTTAAAAACATCAGACTTAGGGATTGTAAGGTAACACTCATGCACATGTGATTGGTTTGACTGTTAGGTTGATAATAAATTAACATGACAGTTTTTCTTAGATAGAACTAATCAAATGTTCGTGTATAGTATAAACTCCAAAGCTGTAATTTGGGACTATTTATTGTTCTTCTAGGAGTTAACTTTGAATGGGATACAGAGTAAGAAGCCTAAAATTTTTTGTGGAAGTTAGAAAACCCCACAATAATTAACAGGAACATGGTGAGTAATACATTCTTAACTATGCCATTGAAGCAAGGGATATTATAGAAATTTTGATATAGGTCTTATGATTTTAATAATAAATAGATGCTCATAACAAAAGAGGATTTGTTGCTTCTTCTAAACTCCAAGGGACATATGTATTAACATATGACTTAGTCATACTCTCTTCTATGACTTAGTCATACTCTTCTCTAACGTGTCTTATGATTTAGGAGTCTCCTCAACTTCCTCTTTCTTGTTACTTCCTGTATTGTAGGAACTATAATCATTTCTGTACATCTATATAAGAAGCTTTGTAATTCTCTTTGATTACTTAATAAGAAATATTATTGACATGGTATCAGAGCAGTAAAATATCTCTGCAAATTCTCTAAAATTTTCCTTTTGTTTTCTTTTGTTTCTTTTCATTTTCTTCCTCTTTTACTCGTATCATTTTTTTTTCTATTTAAGAAACAATGAATTCCTCTCCAATTGTTTCTGATGCTTCATCGATCCCAAGAGATTCCGCTACCATCGTGAATCCCTCTGATCCACAAAACCCAATTTTTGCTGTTAACATGAACAATGTTACAAAACTCAATTCCTCTAACTTTATCACATGGAGTCTTCAAGTGTCTCTGTTTCTCAAAGGACACAATCTGTCTCACCACATTGATGTCCATTCAACGCCACCATGACCCACCATTGAAGAATCTGGCGTTTCTAAACCAAATCAAGCCTTTGCTTTATGGCAAAGACAAGACAATATGATTTTCATGGCGTTACTAGGCGCCATTACTACTCCTCTTCAACCTCTCGTCTCGTGTGCTACGACAACTCTGGAGGCATGGACAATTCTTTATTCCACCTATGCCAAACCATCTAGAGGCCACATGAGGCAAATCAAGGATCAGTTGAAGAAAACAGTTAAGGGTCAACGTTCCATCGATGATTACTTCCAACTTATGAAGACCAAATCTGATCAATTGACTCTTCTTGGAAATCCATTAGATCATGAAGATCTTGTGGAATTCATTCTAGACGGTTTAGATGAAGATTATCGTGTTCTCATTGATCAAATCAATGGTCGTGATATTCCTCCCACCCTTGATGAGCTTCATGAGAAGCTGATAAGCCGAGAGTCTGCAATATTTTGTTCTCAAGCTCCTCCAGCTTTTTCGGTCACTGCAAACGCAATTCAACAACGAAACACAAATCAGTCTCGCAACAACTCTCGTTTTCCTCAACCGCGTTTCAATTCCGGCAATAAAACTCCACGACCGTATTTAGGCAAGTGTCAAGCATGTGGAATCCAAGGTCACAGTGTGAAGTTTTGTACAACACATCGCATTGTTCCAACCAATTCTTCTCCACAATTCTCGCAACCACCCTCTAACTGGCAGCCTCGGGCTTACAACACAACTATCTCTTCATCATAAACTCCGTCATGGCTGCTGGATAGTGGTGCATCTCATCATGTCACATCGGATTTGGCAAACCTTGCTCTTCATTCTCCTTTCCATGGTGGTGATGATGTTTTACTTGGAGATGGATCAACTTTGGATATAACGCACACGGGTTCCCTCTCTCTTCCCTCTCAATCACGATCTCTATCTTTGAAATATGCTCTTTTTGTGCCACAGATACAAAAGAACTTGATTTCAGTTCGCCAATTTTGTGAAGATAACAAAATTTCTGTTTTGTTTGATCCATGGTCTTTTCAGGTGAGGGATCTAAGAACGGGGGCACTCCTCAAAACCGTAAAAACTAGAGATAGATTATATGAATGGTTGTGTGATACCTCCTCTCCGAATAAACCACAAATTCTCACAGCCACCAAAACAAATCTATCCGAATGGCATTCGCGTCTCGGTCATCCTTCCCTTGATGTTCTTAATAAGATTCTTTCTCAAATTTATCTACCTTTTTCCAATAATAATCAAACTTTGTTATGCAATTCTTGTTCGATTAATAAAAGTCATAAATTGCCATTTGGTTCCACAACAATTTCTTCTTCTCGTCCTTTAGAGATTTTGTTTTCTGATGTTTGGACCTCTCCTATCTATTCCTTTGATGGGTACAAATATTATCTTATCATTGTGGATCATTTCACAAGATATATTTGGTTGTATCCTCTTAAACGAAAATCACAAGTTGCAGAAACATTTATACGATTTAAAGCACTTGTTGAAACACGTTTCCAAACAAAAATCACTTCCTTTTATTCCAATAATGGCGGTGAGTTTATTACTCCACCACACACTCCGCAACATAATGGTATTTCTGAACGTTGTCATCGTCATGTTGTTGAAACGGGCTTAGCTCTTCTTTATCAAGCTCATATGCCAATTAAATATTGGTCTTTTGCTTTCACAACAGCTGCTTATCTTATTAATAGAATGCCAAATTCTGCAATTTCTTTTAACGTTCCCTTTCATCGTCTCTTTCACCAATCCCCCAACTATGCTAAGCTTCGAATCTTTGGTTGCTTATGCTACCCTTGGCTTCGCCCATACTCTTCTCACAAACTTGATTCCCGATCATCTCCATGTATTTTCATTGGATATTGTCCAACACAATCTCCATACTTCTGTCTAGATCCCAAATCTTCTCGCATCTATGTCTCTCGCCATGTTCAATTCTTTGAACATGTCTTCCCCTTTGCTGCGCCTGCTTCCTCTACAACTTCTTCTCTAGAACCACATCCTTCTTCATTCCCTACTGTCACTTTTCTACCCACACAATCATCTCATTCGTCTGTCTCTATTCCGGTGTCTCGTTCTGATCTCTCACATGCTTATCTGGTACAACCGCAACCACGATCAGGTTCTCCGTCTCTCACATCTTATGTTGCACAGGAAGTTCAGCCACCGATATCAGCTTCTCCTTCGACTTCCAATCCAACAATCTCCACTAGAAACAGACATTCAATGGTGACAAGGGGCAAAAACAATATTGTTAAACCAAATCCTCGATTCTATTTTATTGCATCTACAGTTCCGTCAGGTGAAGAGGTTGCACCTATCTCTTACATTCAAGCTCTAAAAGATCCTCGCTGGAGAGCAGCTATGTGTGATGAAATTAATGCACAATTCCGTAAACACACATGGTCACTTGTTGATCCAAATTTTGAGTTTAATATTGTCGGCTGTTGTTGGATTTTTACAATCAAACGAAAACCAGATGGTTCTATTGATCGGTTCAAGGCACGTCTTGTCGCTCAAGGTTTTCATCAACGTCCGGGAATTGACTATTTTGAGACCTTTAGTCCTGTCGTCAAACCCACAACAATCAGAGTGGTACTTGGTCAAGCTGTCTCTAACAATTGGTCTCTTCGCCAACTCGATGTAAACAATGCTTTTCTGCAAGGAGAATTGTCTGAAGAAGTTTATATGCGACAGCCTCAGGGTTTTATTGATCCGGATCGGCCTAATCACGTTTGCAAACTACATAAGGCAATATACGGACTTAAGCAAGCTCCCTGATCATGATATCATGCTTTACGAACTTTCTTATTGGAGTCGGGATTCACCAATTCCACCGCGGATACATCCTTATTCACTCTTCATTCTGGTCAGATTACTCTCTTCATTCTTGTGTATGTTGATGATATTGTTATCACTGGAAATTCAACATCACGGGTTCAACAGTTTATTGATCTTCTGGCCAAACGTTTCTCGCTCAAGGATTTGGGAAATCTGAGTTATTTTCTCGGGATTGAGGTTTTACGCACAGCTGCAGGTCTTTCTCTCACTCAGTCCAAATACATTACTGATTTACTGCGACGCACTGGCATGCTGGACACGAAACCAGTTCAGACGCCAATGTGTTCAAACACAACGTTGTCGATAACTGATGGTGTTTCCTTATCTGATCCTACTGAGTATCGAATGGTTATTGGTTCTCTTCAATATCTCCTTTTCACACGTCCAGAGTTGGCGTTTGCGGTTAATAGACTTTCACAGTTCATGCACAAACCGACTACTGAACATTGGTTGGCTGCAAAACGTGTGCTACGGTATCTCTGTGGTTCTTGTACATTGGGTTTGTTTCTCTCCTCGTCCAACACCAACTCAGTTCATGCGTTTTCTGATGCCAATTGGGCGGGTAATAAAGACGATTACACTTCTACTGGTGCGTATCTAGTTTATGTGGGTAATCACTTAATCTCTTTGTCGTCGAAGAAGCAAAAGACGGTTGCTCGATCTTCTACCGAAGCAGAGTACAAATCAGTAGCTTCGACAGCTTCCGAAGTGCAGTGGGTCATCACCTTGCTTTGAGAATTGGGCGTTCAACTCCACGGATCACCTGTGATCTTCTGCGATAATATTGGTGCAACGTATCTTAGTGCTAATCCAGTTTTTCATTCTCGCATGAAACATGTTGTTGTGGACTTTCATTTCATCCGAGATTTGGTACAAACAGCAAACAAACCATCTTCGAGCCTCTCATGTGTTTACCAAAGACCAACTAGCAGACGTTTTGACAAAGCCTTTGGCTCGACCCCAGTTTCAGTCTCTTTGTCTCAAGATTGGACTCTCTCCCCGAGCTCGAGCATCATCTTGAGGGGGCGTATTAACATATGACTTAGTCATACTCTCTTCTATGACTTAGTCATACTCTTCTGTAACGTGTCCTATGATTTAGGAGTCTCCACAACTTCCTCTTTCTTGTTACTTCCTGTATTGTAGGAACTATAATCATCTCTGTACATCTATATAAGAAGCTTTGTAATTCTCTTTGATTACTTAATAAGAAATATCATTGACAATATGAAGAAGACAAAACATATGTCAGTTTTCTAGCCATGTTCTTTTTTTGAAATACGCAATACGGTGATTTCAGACGTCTGCCACCTCTTTCGTCATTGCTTCTATTGATTTGTGAACCCTAACTCCACCGAAAATGTTGATGATGGTCTAACCGAGTTCTCTGGGGATGATAATGACCATATGGTAGATCAGGAAGGATGCACCTATTAGCAATTAATTTTTCTCTATTTATTTTTGGCTTCGACCGAGTAAGCTACATTTACAAGAAATCATGTCAACGACTTGCTCTTGTACGAGCCTTTAGTTTGAAAAGCCTAGAGCCGGTTTTGTTTTGGATTTGTAAGGTATTGTTCTTTCTCTTTTATTTGCTTTCACTAGATTGAGATACATGTTTCTAAAACTTACATGTGGCAAAATGGGTGAATGAGACGAGAACAGACATATTGTAAACCTATGAATCGCCAAGGTACATCGAACTCAAACAAGAATCATAAATGAATCGATCCGTTTATGTTGGTTCGTTGGTGATCTTCTGGATAATTAAGCCTTACCATTCCCGCGACGAAACAAAAACCAAAAGGAGTCAGTACTATAGCAAAGAACATTCTTGGAGCTTCGTATTATACTTACAATCTTTCACACAGTAACTATAACAAATTATATATTTACAATTCCTGCGACGGAACAAAAACCAAAAGCAGCTCACAAAAGACAAATCACATAGTAATTATATTTTTTCGTCGCCTGAGGGATTCTTTTACGTCGGTCAATGGCCAGGACACTACTTTCATTGGCTCTTCACTCCACTCCCTTTTAACTTGACTGCCACATTGTAGGTTTAATCTTGATTTGGTTTAAGAGAACTTACTGCGCTGTTAGCTGAATTATAATCCTCCGAAATCTTGAAGAAGGTACCTTGTATTGACACTTTCGAATGTATTCTTTGTTGAAATACGACTTATTTAAATTCTTATCTCTAAGTGATTGTTTATAAATCGTTGATGAAGAAATAATGCTCTATTCAGATAAGCGTTAGATCAAACCATAATAGATGTAGTAGAAGACTTTTACGAGCCCATGTTTGTTTAACACAGTGAAGCCATGCATTCTATTCTTGACTGAGCATCTTACGTTCTTCATCATCTACGTTGTTTTATTGCACAAGCAGATTTAATTATACGAATGAATAATATTGCAATAATCAATCATAATCATTATATTGTATCTTGCACTGTCTGCAGAACCCACATGAGTTCATCATCTTTTTTGCGTTTAAAAAAAATATATAATCTAAAGACTCTTTCTAATGGACCTACAAATTTCATGGTCATGTTTACAATCTGTACAACTTTCGAATACTACTTTGCTGTGTCTGTTCCAATATTTAATTTAGGTCACGGCAGTCCTGAGTTTCAATGGGTCGCAAGCTAAATATTAAAAATAGTCACTAAGGTAAAGAGACTTTTAGGATTTCAGGGCCGCTTTGTCATAACAAATATGAAAATCGATATGAATGCCGTAATTATAGGCTTTGCCCGGTTGCCTTCAGGGCCGGCCCTCTAGGTATATGATGTGCAAAAAAGATGAGGTCAAATGCTTGTAGTCCCAATAGTCCACAAAGGACTCCCAAATTGTTATGCGAGAGGTGGATGTTCAAGTAATGATCTAGAATATAATGTGTGTCTGGCCTAGACGACTTTTCTCAAGTTTAATTGGAAGATAAAGAAGCCATTATTGTAATGAGTATATGCGAACTTAGATTTTGTAATATAAGCATCAAATTTAAGTATAACAAACTACATTTGTTTAAACTTAGCTATAAAAAAAACCTTGTAAGAGAAAAAATAGTCTGGTATGGTGAACCGTATTCATCTTTGGATTTAATATTTATGAGAATAGTTTTTACTTTGATAATGTTGTTTGCATATACATTCAAATTATAGTTTACTCGATTATACTACAAAATATGAATTTGTTAACAATAATTACGAATGAAAAATTTGCGCGTATGCGCGGGTAATCACCTAGTAATAACAAAAATATGTTAGAACATCAATCTTTAAGAAAGAGAGAGAGTATTTATAAGTCAAGTGCTAACATAATTTTTTTTGTAAACATTAAACCAAGTGAAAAAGATATTTTTAAAAAATATTTCTTTAATTACTATTTTAAAATGGTATTCTAATAAAAAAAACACATCTTTAGTTATATGTACACAATTACTGTTTCGAAAAGTACTATACGAAAATTTCAAAATTTTGGAGTATCCCAATGTATTGATGTAAAAACAAAACAGATCCCACGGCAATCAGGATTGGAAATGAAAAATAAGAGAGAAGGGAACTTGTTTTGTTTGTTCGAAAAGCTACACGCCCTTTGTTGCCTTTTCTTTTCTTCTTCGTCTCTATTCTCCATATATGGGTTGACCATTTGACTTCGTCAAATATTCCTTTTTATTTTATTTTTCTTTCTCCAACTTATTGTAAAAAAATAAAAATAAACCCATCAAAAATCTTGATGATTTTGTGGGGTTAGTCATGGGATTGGGATGATTTGGTTTAATTTCAGTGTGAAGGAGAACAAATTATTATCTCGGTTGAAGGCTTGAATCAGATTTGGTGGCTCAAGGAGTTGTTCATGGAGTTTTATTTTGAAGATTTGGAGAGATTCGTGAAGATCAATGGTGAATTCCGGTGTGCCGGAATGTTCAGTCGTCGGAGATGCTTCAACTTCAGCTTAGGACACGTGGAAGACATGCTTGTATCATTTACTGTTTTTGATAGAGGCGTTGATATTTGTATTAATATTCTAAGTTGTAATATCTCACCAAGTTTTATCAATAAAACTCCATCTTGATGACAAAAACAAAAAAACCCATCAAAAATACAATATCATAAATAAATTTTTATGATACAAGATAGATATATCAAAAATACAATATCACAGATCAATTTTTAAAAGTAGAATGATCTCATTTCAAAAAAATATAGTAAAAAAATGAAAATAGTAACTGGGATAACGAAGTCTCTGACTATATAACCGAATAAATATTCATACTAGGAAAATGCCATTTTGAATCACATAATACCATCTCTAATATATTTTTCTATTTATCTAAAATATAGAAATTCTATAATAGAGATATATTTAATTCTAATGCATTTCTCTACTTTTTACTCTAAAAGATAATATTCCTAAATTGATTCTCTTTTTATATTATTATAAAAAAGCTTTAATTAGTAAAATTTACAAATTGACCCCATATATTTTATTCTTACAAAAACCTTCCATAAATTGTATATTTTTGAAATTATATTTCTACATTTTATTGCATTAAAAATATTTATTATGAACTGAATGTATAACTTTATATTTAATCATTTTCAATTTATTGAAACAATATAAGCTTAATTATAACGGTTCTCTGTATTAACCAGCGAATAATGTCTCCAATGAATAGGTTATCTATTCACCCAAAAAAAAAAATGAATAGGTTATTATAACCGAGACAAGTTGAAAAAGCAGATTTAGGGCCAGGTCTAAATTTGAGAGATGAGAAAATATAAAAATTGAATGTGCATAAGAAAAGAGACACAAAATTTGGTAGCACGGTTTGTTTTCTACTCCGAGACCTAGTCCTGAACAAATCCACTAAAACAAAAATGCAACTAAAATTGATTATGGTATCAAGCACTACAATGCCTATCATTTTCTTCTAGATGAACTATTCTAACCAATTGAATTCCGAGGTAGACTCTCACGTAAACTCTTCTAAAGTCTACATCCCGCTAGAATTTCATGGCTTTTTGGTTTAAGCAAATACATTGCTCGTGCTTTTCTATTTATACATGTCGAGACGAGCCCTTAATCAAGTTGGGGATAAACCCAAATCTCTTTTTCAATATTATCCTCTGCTTATTTTTTTCTTTGAGATAATCTTGAATCTTCGTGATGTGAATCGCTTACAAGTTGATCCTCCATGCTTCTAGACTCCTCTAAGTCGTCCAGCTCATCTACCATCATTCGTTGGTCCAGCTCAGCCATCTTGCTCCACGTCAATTGCTTCGCAAGTGCTTCCTGAGTTATTTCTTGAGTTACACAAAATGTGCCTCATAATTGATACATCTTCAATCTTCATCTTCAGCCTCTTCATTCTAAAACTCAAGCAAAATACGCTATCACAGATCATACGAGTGTGGGGGACTGTTGATACGGTCAGGTTTTAACCCGAAATAAAACACTGCAAGTGCACAGGCACGCAGTAGTAAATTCAGGGATCGAATCCACAGAGACCAAGTGTTACGCAACGAAATATAGACTATTGAACTAAGCAAAGCAGGAAATGATGATTTTGGGTGTGATGTTATTAAGCTTAAAAGATAAATTGCAAAGTAAACGATTAAAATTCAGATGATTAAAAACGCTAAGTACTAGGGAATTTTCAGGAAATCACATTCATAAATCAGACAACTATTCAGATTCTAATATGCATGCATCTTGAACTCAAAACACTGATATAAATGGTTCCACTTCCGTGGTAACAATTACTTTCCCTAGAGATCCGAGTGCCTAAACTTCCGTTTGGTCACGGCTATCCTAGACAAGCATTGACGTTCAGGTTTGTTCAATTCACAATTGACTCTAATTCACTTCCAAGATTAAAGACTAATTGCTCATCAACAGCAGTTCTAGCGATACACAAGCTTTCAGAATATGTATCATCCTAAGATCTAGGGATTAAGTGATCAATTCAATCCTAGCATTATGCCTAGCAGTGATGAAGACGGTAATTAATAAACAACCTATTTGTGTCTGATTTATTCGGTGAAATCCATCGAAACCCTAGAACCTAACTATAGATCTACTCAGACATAATTGAAGACATAGCAAGAGTAAAAGATGAGAATTGCATAATAGATAAAATAGAAAACAAGTAAAGGTTCAGAAATTCTTCTCCGAAAGTAGGTGAATTCTTCTCCTAACAATTGTTGAATATCTCTCAAAGTCTTAGTAAAAACGTGCAGAATAAAAGATATATCTAAAAGTCTCAACCTAAAAGGGTTTTTATAGGATAAAACGGAGAAAAGGAAATTTCCTAAAAATCTGGCGTCTGGACCGGTCGGCCCTGATGTGGACCGGTCGGCCCTGATGTGGACCGGTCGGTCCTCTTCAATCTTCAAGTCTTCGAGTCTTCAACTGGACCGGTCGGTCTTATAAGTGGCCCGGCCGGTCCACTTTCTAGAGACATTGGCCGTCTCACTTCGTCCTGCGGATCGGTCGATCCTCGTGCCGGGCTCGGTCTGGCCTCGATCTGGGTCGGTCTGCGCGTATCAGGATGGGACCGGTCGGTCCTCTTAGTGGACCGGTCCGTCCGGTCGGTCCGGTCATCAAAATAACTCCGTTTTAGCGCTCAAATACTCGAATCTCCTTCCCAACGCGTGTTGTTCCAAATCTCCGAGTACGGACCTAAAATTTAACTCAAAACGACTCAAAAGACTCTAAAAACTCGTTAAAATCATAGTTAGGAAAACCCAAAATCACGTTATATCAACTCCCCCATACTTAGATCTTTGCTTGTCCTCAAGTGAAGACAAACTCGAAATAAGTTCAAGGAAGCTACAAAAACCGAACAAACCTTCATGAGCTGAATGCAATCCTTTGAGACCCCACAGATGTAATACTAACAACCCTCATAGATAGATCAAAAACCAAGATGGTACTTCATGTACTTTGCCAAATACATAGAAATGTTACCATACTCAAGTTCCTATGTCTCAGCGACTATATACCAGGGTCCAGAAATCTTACCGGAGGGAAATGTCCGTCGCATAAGGGTTAAGGTTTTGGGCTATTTGGTGGTGTAAAGGTGTTTAGGCTAATCTCAGTCGCGGCCGAATGCAAGTCATGGCGCAAAATCACAAGAGAGCTAAATCCAAAGATGATGCACAACCTCTCAAACTTAAGACTTTCTATTCTTCTTTTTTTTTAGATGAAAACTTTCTGCTTATCTATAGAACTAATGCGAAAAATAAGAAACAGAAATGTGCTCATAAATAAAACATGTAACGTCTAAGGTTTTATTCTAATCCCTTTCAGCACACTAGATATATATATATATATATTTTTTTTTTTTTTTTTTTTTTTTTTTTTTTTTTTTTTGTGGAGATGCAGGGGATTAGTTCTAACCTTTTCCTAAGCACAATCAATGCAATGGAAAAATAGATAAAGAAATGAAAATAGAAAAATCCTCAGCTGGAAGTTTAATAATTTGTACCAGAAAGTCTTTAGAATGATTAGCTGGCCGGACTACGTCTCCGGAGTTTTTGCGCTTGAGTGCATGTCAATGTCTTGGACAGAAAGCATGAGGTTTGAAAGAAAGGTTAAGGTAAGGGTGTGGTACCAGACTAAAAATGAGCATGGCCATTAGGAGTCCTGAAGAGGGGATAGTGTTTGAAAAAGGATAGGACTCCTAACGAGGTTGATACTTATTATGCGATTTCGAATTCCCTAAGTTAAGAAAAACGGATTAGTATAAAAAGTGTCAGCGTTAGCTTTCAAGGAGACGGGAACCTTCTGGTAACACTGATCCGCCTAGGGCGTTTTTAATCTTCCCATGGCATTGGTTAATCACTGTTAGAAGAGTTAGCAAACATCATGTGGTCCTAGAAATGCATGCATATCACAAAGGTTTAGTACAAACTGACTCGATAAAACAGAAAACGACTCAAGGAAACAAAAGAGAAAATAAGAAAATAGAAAACATGATTAGTACCAATAGCACTTCCCCCCAGACTTACTTCACACCGACCCGGTGTGAAAATAAATCCAAAGGAAAGAACTATTAAAAAGAAAGAAAAATAAATCGAAAATGAAAAAGAGAAGTAAGAAAGTCTAACGTCATCAGAACTCTGGGGACTCATCGGATCCGGCAGCGTCATCGTCTGATCTCATATCCGTGGAGGGTCCAGAAGGTGGAGGCATGTGACTCCCAGCAAAGTTGGATCCTCGAACTGCATCCGTGCCTCGTGAACAAGAGACAGCACCTCAAATAGTAGACATCATACTGTGAAGCTTCTGGAAGCTTCGGTATTGCCAATGCGTATGCTCGGGCCATGTGTCGTGAGGTGGAGAGATGGCAAACTGGTCGTGGTAAGGTGGAAGCTGGTACCTCTGCTCAGGCGGAGTAGGACCACTGCTAGTACCTGCTGCGCCAACATTTCCACTAATATGGCGGCGTTTCCTGCGCTGCACCGGTGCATCGGGCTCTATGCTTTGAGGTGAGGAGGACGGCAAAAATCGCATATTCACCTTAGAAGTGAGAGGTACGTGACCACTAGGTAATGAAACGGAGCACTGAATCCCATCCAAATCAAAGTATCGCCACTTACCCCCAACTATCCATCTACTCTGAGTCAAATGTTGCATATCTAGGAGTGAAGGCGCCAGGATCTCCTCAGTGTCGCGCAAATCAATCTCATGGAATTTAAAGATGGGAGTTAGGAGACTCCCACATACCTCCTGCTTCCTCTGTCCTGGTCCAGCTAGACCCCTGAACTTCCTCTCTGTCAGGAAATGTGCAAATGTTGCTCCGAAGGTAGTGCGGTTGTCGCGAGGACGCTCTGTGGAAATCTCAGACACAAACTCTGGCATTCCTAAATGCAGTAGGAACAACTCGTCAAGACGCAATGCCCCTGGCTCTTCCTTGCAAAACATGGTAGTACTCAGAGCCTTAGCGATGATACGGATGATGGGGTTCCTGATAAGGGTTAGTTTCATACTTCGTGACGTTGCAGTACCCATACCGATTAAGTTCCATAGTCGGTCGCTGTGAGGAAAAGAATGACGATAAGGGAAACCCGAACTTGTATTACTTTCATCAAAATCGTAGACGGTACACAAGTCCCTAAGGGAGATCTCGTACTCAATCCCTCTGATCACGTAAGTTAGGGATCCTCTATCAACTGTCCTATGATCCGCGTCTTCATAATAGACCTCACAGGAGGCAAGAAACTGTCGTACCAGGTCGAGGTATAAAGGGTACTGGTATGTAGCCATTGTCCCAAAACCCATGCGATCAAGAACAGCAAGTACTTCCTCCAATATACCCAATTTTTCCAGCATCTGATAACATAGGACTCTTGTGGGCAACATCTCTACATTAAGCAGACCGTTATAGCATATGCTATTGTACCTAACCCAACCCTCACCTTTCCGTTTGTTCCCATAAGAAGGCTCACTAACTAATTTCTCCCGTTTCAACATAGGGTGAATATCGATTCCAGAAAAGGGTTTACCGTCCCGTCTAGGCCATGGAGCACATGGACTAGGAATCGTGTCATCCATTTGGGCATTGGACCTCGAGCTTCGCGATCATCGCGGGGCATCTGATTTACTCGAGGTTGCTAATCCTTTGCCCTTTTCTTCTCTTGTTGATCCCTTTGGCTTATCGTGAGTACGCTTAGTTCGATTCTCATGTTCTTCGTTCGAGTCATCCTCGGGTGGTGAATTGGTGGCTAGTGGACGTCTTGTGCGACCCATAACTACAAAAACGAACCAAAGGAGAGTGAGAAACAAGTGATTGAAACGACAAAATCCAACGAGAAAGAAAAACCCCAAAAACCCGAAATTTTACATCCAAATAACATGTTCATACCTTGCAGATCGAACAAATTGATGGTATAATCAGATAGAGCTTGAAAAATGAAGCGATTTAGAGCCAAAAATCATTAAATTCGTGTGAGAAATTGAAAAGTTAGGGTTTGATGAAGTTTGAGGGAAAAATCACCAAGAACACTTGCAAGAGGAGACTAAAATCGATTTTTAATCAGAGAATGGAGTATGGGTCGTGTGTTTTCTTGTTTATAAGACCAAACCGGTTCAATTTGAGTGAAGTAAACCGGAATAAACCGAAAAATGGGCAAAAATTTCACTTACCCGGGTAGTCGGACCGACCGGTCCCGATACTGGACCGGTCGGTCTGATTTCCAGACACTTACCCGATCTGCGGAATTGTGGGGATTAACCGGTCTGCTTGTGGATCGACCGGTCCGATCTCCAGAGCGAAATGGCTATTCTCACGGTGCGAGGGGATCGACCGATCCGCTTGTGGATCGGCCGGTCCGATTTCCAAGGCCAAATGGCTATTCTCACGGTGCGAGGGGATCGACCGGTCCGCTTGTGGATCGGCCGGTCCGATTTCCATAGCCAAATGGGTAATCTCGTGGCTAAAGGTGATCGACCGGTCCCTTTTGTGGACCGACCGGTCCGATTTCCAGGCCCGAACCAAAAGTTTATGTGACGAAAAATCCTAAGGAAGAACCAAAAAGAAAAACGAAAAGAACGGTAAAATTGAAAAGAAATGAAAAGTAAAAGAACGTATATACACTTACAAGTGGGTTGCCTCCCACCAAGCGCTTTGTTTAACGTCGTTAGCTCGACGTGTGTGCCTTTTAGGCTTGTGAGGGATCAGCAAGAGGTATCTCAGCACCCTCTGGAATGGTGGTATCACCGAGATAAGGCGTTAAACGTTGACCATTGACGACGAATTCACCTTCAGACGGATTCAGTAAGACCACTGCTCCGTAAGGTCTCACTTCCTTGATGGTGAAGGGACCTGACCACCTTGAACAAAGTTTACCAGGAAAAAGTTTCAAGCGAGAGTTGAAAAGCAATACCTGGTCATTCGGAGCGAAACTCCTAGAGATGATCCGCTTGTCATGATATGCTTTGGTGCGCTCCTTGTAGATCCTGGCATTCTCATAGGCCATATGCCTTATCTCTTCCAGCTCGTGCAGTTGGAAGGCTCGTTGTTCAGAGGTTGATTTGATGTCAAAGTTCAGCTGCTTCACTGCCCAGGCTGCCTTGTACTCTAACTCTACTAGGAGATGACAGGATTTTCCATACACCAGATGAAATGGAGTGGTGCCCAAACGTGTCTTGTATGCGGTGCGATAGGCCCATAGAGCATCATCGAGCTTTGTCGACCAATCCTTCCTGGTCGTGTTCACAGTCTTCTGCAAGATGCTCTTGATCTCCCTATTTCAAATCTCCACTTGGCCACTCATCTGAGGATGATAAGGTGTTGCCACCTTGTGTTTAACTCCATTGTTTTTTAACAAGTTGGCGAACACCTTATTGATGAAGTGAGAGCCTCCATCGCTGATGACTACTCGAGGAACACCAAACCTTGGAAAGATGATCGTTTTAAACATTTTCAGAACTACCCTGGCGTCATTTGTTGAGGAAGCCAGCGCCTCAACCCACTTAGATACGTAATCGACACCCACCAGGATGCACTGGTTCCCATAGGAAGAAGGTAATGGTCCCATGAAGTCAATCCCCCACACGTCGAACACCTCTACTTCCAATATTAAGTTTTGTGGCATTTCGTTGCGCTTGCTAATGTTGCCCTGTCTCTGGCAAGAATCACACTTAGAAACAAACTCATTAGCGTCTTTAAACAGGGTAGGCCACCAAAAGCCTGCCTGCAATACCTTAGAAACTGTTTTAAAAGTAGCAAAGTGTCCTGCGTAGTTAGAACTGTGACAGTGGAAAAGTATACCAGGGATTTCCGTATCAGATACACACCTTCTAAAGATGCCGTCTGAGCATTGTTTGTAGAGGTAAGGCTCATCCCAGAAATATCTTCGCACGTGTCGTAGGAACTTCTTCTTCTTGTACTTGACAAAATCCTCTGGTTCTTGTCCCACAGCCAGGTAATTAGCGAAATCGGCGAACCAGGGTCGCTCAGGAGAGCGAGTGACTTGGACAGCAGCGACGACCTCGTATGAATCCCTAATGCTGATGGAAAAGACTTGTTCTTCAGGGATTCCAGCATCAAGTGGGACTCGCTCTTCAATTTGCAGCCTAGATAGGTGATCTGCCACTCCATTTTCAATGCCTTTCTTATCGCGAATCTCTAGATCATACTCCTGGAGTAAAAGGATCCAGCAAAGAAGTCTTGGTTTCGCGTCTTTCTTCGTTAGGAGGTATCGCAGAGCTGCATGATCTGTATGAACTATCACCTTAGAACCCACCAAGTATGACTTGAACTTCTCAAAAGCAAACACGATGGCAAGTAGCTCTTTCTCAGTCGTGGCATACTTGCATTGTGCATCATCAAGGGTTCTACTAGCGTAGTAGATCACGTGGAGTCTCTTGTCCTTTCGCTGTCCCAGAACTGCTCCTACCGCATAGTCGCTTGTATCCGTCATGATCTCAAAGGGGAGGTCCCAATCAGGAGGTTGAACAATTGGTGCAGTCATAAGTGCTCCCTTGATTGTGTGAAATGCTTCAAGACAAGGACCATCAAAATCAAATTTCACATCCTTGCATAGCAGCTGAGTCAGAGGTCTTGCAATCTTGGAGAAGTCCTTGATGAACCTCCTGTAAAAACCAGCATGTCCAAGGAAACTCCGTACTCCTTTGACCGAGTTAGGTGGCTGTAGACTAGCCATCACCTCTATCTTTGCCTTATCCACCTCAATTCCATTCTCTGAAATCTTGTGTCCCAAAACTATCCCATTTCTAACCATGAAATGGCATTTCTCCCAGTTGAGCACTAAGTGTTTCTCCTCGCATCGCTGTAGAACTCTGCAAAGATTTGCCAAACAAACAGAAAACAATGAGTCATAAACAGAAAAATCTTCCATGAATACCTCCATGATGTCTTTAATAAGATCTGTGAAGATGGACATCATGCATCTCTGGAATGTGGTTGGGGCATTACACAAGCCAAATGGCATTCTGTGATACGCATAAGTGCCATATGGGCAGGTGAATGTGGTCTTTTCCTGATCATCTGGATGGATGGGAATCTGAAAAAATCTTGAATATCCATCTAAGAAACAATAGTAGGGGTGATTAGCAAGCCTTTCAAGCATCTGATCAATAAAAGGCAATGGAAAATGATCCTTTCTAGTTGGAGCATTCAATTTCCTGTAATCAATGCACATTCTATGACCAGTTACAGTTCGAGTTGGAATCAATTCGTTCCTATCATTTTTCACTACTGTGACTCCACCTTTTTTAGGAACTACATGCACAGGACTAACCCAAGTACTATCAGAGATAGCATATATAATTCCAGCTTCTAAAAGTTTCATAATTTCCTTCTTAACAACATCTTTTAGATTCGGGTTTAACCTCCTCTGATGTTCTACAGAAGTCATTGATTCGTCTTCTAGATGGATCCTATGCATGCATAAAGTGGGTGAAATTCCAGTAATGTCATCTAGTGAATATCCTAATGCTCTGCGATATTTTCTAAGTTCACACAACAGCAAAGCAGTTTCAGCATTATTTAATTCAGCATTGATGATGACAGGATAGGTAGAATTAGGGCCAAGAAATGCGTACCGTAACCCAGCTGGGAGGGTTTTAAGTTCTACCTTGGGAGCTTTCAGCTCGCTCCACGGGTTGTCGATATGACTCGGAGTCTCAGATGGCTTTGGTGTATCTGCCCTGATATCCAAAGAAGCTACTAACTTCGCATACACGCAAGTCTGGTCCAGCTTCTTAGTATATTCATTCGCCTCATCGTTTAGAAATCCGTCCTCCGTTTTGGCTTTGGTTAGGGCAATCTCCAGCGGATCACCCATTATGATTTCCTCTGCGACTTTGTCAGCGACGTCCTCTGGATCATTGATGGAAAAGGTTTGTCCATCTATCACGGGTCTCTTTAGCAGCTTATCCATCTCGAATTGCATCTCAATGTCTCCTAGTTGGAGATTGATGCGTCCACGCTTGACATCAATCATTGCACCAGCTGTGCAAAGGAATGGTCTGCCTAGAATGAGAGGATCTCTTGGCTCTTCGTCCAGTTCAAGCACCACGAAATCTGCAGGGACAAAAACATCACCAATTTTTAGCTGTAAGTCCTCTAGAACACCTATAGGAAGTTTAACAGAACGATCAGCAAAAATTAAAGAAATTTTAGTAGGACTAAAATTCTTAAAACCCAGCCGTTTGGCAACGGAGTATGGCATGAGATTGACCCTGGAGCCCAGATCGCATAAGGAACAAGCAAAAACTGTAGAGTTGATCTGAACTGAAAGCACAAAACGACCAGGATCTCCAAGCTTTTTCACTGTCCTGTTCTGCAACACGGCGCTACATTCTTTTGTTACCCTTACATAGTCCTCCTCCTCGGTCAGATTAGAAGTCAAGATCTTCTTAAAATAACGTTTAAGCGAAGGGCATAAGTGGATAGCATCGACCAAAGGGATCTTGACTGTAAGATCGCTAACCATTTCTCTGCAATTTGCTTCTTCCAAGTCCTTCTGAGACTTTCTAGGACGAACCGGGTAAGGTGGCTTAGGAACATAGGCATTTGTCGGAGCACTGTTCACCGGACCGACCGGTCTGATAGTGGGACCGGTCGGTCTCCTTTCCAGAGAGCTTTCGTCTTTTTCTGGGAAATCATCTTTCGATGAATCTAGACCATTAGCAGAAGCGACTTTCTCCTTTACTGTCCTGGAGATTGGCTCAAGAACTTTGCCACTCCTAGTGGTGATGGCTTCCACTTCCATTGCAGAGATGACATGGCAGTCCCTCTTTGGGTTTTGTTCCCCTTGTGCTGGAAAAGTCCCTTACTGCCTTTTAACAGCTTCTGCATTCTGAGTCACTTGAGTATCAAGCATCTTCAGGTGAGTTGTAACAGCTTCTAAACGCCCATTGATGTTTGTAATGTCGGTGGAAGCCTTCTGTTGATTAGCTAGCATGAGCTACATCATAGCCTTCAACTCATCATTGGGGTTAGCAGCATGAGGTGGAGGAGCTTATTGTCGAGGCTGAAACTGATTTTGATTCTGATTCTGGTTCTGGTATCCGGAGCCTGAACCTTGTCCATACTGCTTCTGATACCCTGCATTGTAGCCCGTATATCCCTGAGCTGGCGTAGCTGTTCCTGATGAATTGAAAAATGGTTTCTGGGCTGGAACTGACGCTTGCTGAGGGTATACCTGATCCGGAGGGTTTGCAACATTGGTGCTCCTGTATGAAAAATTGGGATGGCTGCGGTAGTTGTTGTTGAAACCTCTGTTCTGCCTCATTCTCTGGCCATTCACATAGTTGACTTCCTGAGTATCTCCTGAAACCAAAGCAGCATCCTCTGAAAAACAAATTGCATATGAAGCGTCCCCGACCATGTTAACGCCCTGATGGCTTCCTTGCATCAAGTCCTGAAGTTTAGCAGCTGTCAGCTCTACTATTTCTGTTGTAGATGGTGTGTCAACACTGCAGACCCTTTTCGATCTATCATACTCAGTGCACTGATTGCTGGAACTCTGCGCCATATTGTCGATTAATCGGTAAGCACCTGCTATGCTCTGGGTTATGAAGTCACCATTGCTGGAGGCATTGAGATTGGTCTTGTATTCCCAGGTAACTCCATTGTAGAAAGTCCTGAGCATATGCTGCTCGCTAAATCCATGGTGGGGGCACTCTCTACGGTACTCCTTGAACCTATCCCAGGCTTCAGCAAATGATTCTCCACGTTTCTGCGCAAAGTTGCTGATTCTGCTTCTGAGCTGAGCTGTCTTGGTCTTGGTGTAGAAATGATCCAAGAAGGCGGCTCTAGCTTCTTCCCAGCCGTTAAGAGAATTAGGAGGAAGTGACTTGAGCCACCTCAGAGCCTTGTCAGCGAGAGAGTGCTTAAACAGCTTGCACTTTAGATAGTCAGATGGTACCCCATTAGCCTTGGTCGTCTCACAGACCTCTTCAAAGTTCTCAATGTGGTCCATGGGGTTCTTTGCAGCCAAACCATGGAACATATGTCTTTCTACCAGGTTAATCAGCTGTGCCTTAATCTCGAAGTCATTCCTCTGAATCTCAGGGACACGAATGGCTGATCTGTTCTGGTAGAAAGCGTGCACATTGTCTCCTTCTCCAATCTGCGGTGGAGGATTATGTCCTTGTGGCGGCATCTGCTGTCCTTGTGGTACTTGCTGTCCTTGTGGTGGCACATATTGTGCCATCATCATGGCAAACTGCTGCTGCATGTTTTGCATCTGTTGTTGCACCGCAAGTGTGCTAGCAGTAGTTGCAGCTCGAATCTGCTCTATCTGGTCGAACAAGGTAGCCTGAAGAGCCGCGTTATCAGCTTGATTCCCTTGGTCCATAACTGGCAAGAGGTTTCTTTGAGCTCTGTTAGATCTTTCTAGCTTGGATAATTCTTCGTTAGTGAGTGATATCAGAGGTTGAGTGCGGTTACTTCTCCTCTGCATACACCTAGAATCACCAGCAAAGACAAAAACAAAAATGAAATTAGAAAGTACTTAGACAAAATTCGCAAATCAAAATCGATGGCAAACACAATTGGTCCCCGGCAACGGCGCCAAAAACTTGATACGGTCAGGTTTTAACCCGAAATAAAACACTGCAAGTGCACAGGCACGCAGTAGTAAATTCAGGGATCGAATCCACAGAGACCAAGTGTTACGCAACGAAATATAGACTATTGAACTAAGCTAAGCAGGAAATGATGATTTTGGGTGTGATGTTATTAAGCTTAAAAGACAAATTGCAAAGTAAACGATTAAAATTCAGATGATTAAAAACGCTAAGTACTAGGGAATTTTCAGGAAATCACATTCATAAATCAGACAACTATTCAGATTCTAATATGCATGCATCTTGAACTCAAAACAATGATATAAATGGTTCCACTTCCGTGGTAACAATTACTTTCCCTAGAGATCCGAGTGCCTAAACTTCCGTTTGGTCACGGCTATCCTAGACAAGCATTGACGTTCAGGTTTGTTCAATTCACAATTGACTCTAATTCACTTCCGAGATTAAAGACTAATTTCTCATCAACAGCAGTTCTAGCGATACACAAGCTTTCAGAATATGTATCATCCTAAGATCTAGGGATTAAGTGATCAATTCAATCCTAGCATTATGCCTAGCAGTGATGAAGACGGTAATTAATAAACAACCTATTTGTGTCTGATTTATTCGGTGAAATCCATCGAAACCCTAGAACCTAACTATAGATCTACTCAGACATAATTGAAGACATAGCAAGAGTAAAAGATGAGAATTGCATAATAGATAAAATAGAAAACAAGTAAAGGTTCAGAAATTCTTCTCCGAAAGTAGGTGAATTCTTCTCCTTACAATTGCTGAATATCTCTCAAAGTCTTAGTAAAAACGTGCAGAATAAAAGATATATCTAAAAGTCTCAACCTAAAAGGGTTTTTATAGGATAAAACGGAGAAAGGGAAATTTCCTAAAAATCAGGCGTCTGGACCGGTCGGCCCTGATGTGGACCGGTCGGTCCTCTTCAATCTTCAAGTCTTCGAGTCTTCAACTGGACCGGTCGGTCTTATAAGTGGCCCAGCCGGTCCACTTTCCAGAGACATTGGCCGTCTCACTTCGTCCTGCGGATCGGTCGATCCTCGTGCCAGGCTCGGTCTGGCCTCGATCTGGGTCGGTCTGCGCGTATCAGGATGGGACCGGTCGGTTCTCTTAGTGGACCGGTCCGTCCGGTCGGTCCGGTCATCAAAATAACTCCGTTTTAGCGCTCAAATACTCGAATCTCCTTCCCAACGCGTGTTGTTCCAAATCTCCGAGTACGGACCTAAAATTTAACTCAAAACGACTCAAAAGACTCTAAAAACTCGTTAAAATCATAGTTAGGAAAACCCAAAATCACGTTATATCAACTGTTGGGCACTTGGTATCCTCATGTATGAAATGTTGTACGGATACACACTTTTTGGCGGAAAACAAGACAAGACTTTCACCAATGTTCTTCAGAAAGATTTGAAGTTTCCAACAAGCATTCCGGTAATGGATCAATCTCTTAACTATATCGATTAATTACATTTAAATAAATATGGTTGATACTTAAAATGATTTTGTTATGGGTGTGCAGGCAAGTCTTCAAGTGAAACAGCTGATCTTTAGGCTTTTACAACGAAATCCGAAGATGAGATTAGGTTGCTTTTAAGGAGTAAACAAAGTCAAGAATCATCCTTACTTCAAAAGCATAAATTGGGCCCTGATTCGATGCACGGTAACTTCACAGTTACTCTTTACTTGTGAAAGAAGAAATATTTCAATTTATTTTTTTCCGAGTTTGTTTTGATCTGTAGACCCCTCTGGAGCTTGAAACTCCGATATTTTCTGGCAAAGCTGAGAACGAAGAGAAAGTTGTAGATCCTGAAATGGAAGATCTGCAAACAAATGTTTTTGAGATTTGAATTTAACGTTTCTTGTTTTCTTTAAAATGCTTTCTTTTTAAAATGATCAACGATTCTTGATATTTTTAATGCTTTCAAGAACCATTTTAAATGTTCTCCCAAAGACTTCTGACGAGATGCTTTTTTTTTATTAGGAGTATCTTTCTTCAGCTTTTACCAGATTTATGAGTGGTTTTTCTTATGTGTGTTTATTTGTGTGACTTTTAAGATTTTATTTTTAAAATGTGTACTTGTCAATAAAATTAAGGAAGTTTAGCTAGAATAACCTACTTTTTCTAACTCTCTAATTTTTTTTGTTAAGATAACCTATCTTAAATTTTAGTTCTTTCGTAATACCAAAATTATCTTTGACAGAGTCTACCGAAGCATTAGCTGGCTCTACCGAAGCATTAGCTGACTCTACCAAGACATTGGTAGGCTTTACCAAGATATTAGCAGACTAGCAGATTGATATCTAAGCTTGCTAATAGTTTGGAAGACTTTTAGAACATCTGCTAAAAAAACACAGGTTCTGCCAACATATTGGCAGAATATGCTAAAAAAACACAGATTTTGCAAACTCTACCAGAAGAAAACATAGAGTCTACCAAACATTGGCAGACTTTACCAGAAAGTGCATACTCTACCGAGTCTTCCAATATGTTCTTAGACTGCAAAAAAAAATGCAGAGTCTATCGAGGAATTGGCAGACTCTGCCAAGGCATTAGCTAACTCTTTCGAGACATTGGTAGCCTTTGCCAGAAAAAACGCAAACTCTACTGAATCTGCAAAGATATTCGCAGACTACTAGATTGGTTTCTAATTATGCCAAGTTATTTGGAAGACTTTGAATCGTCTGCGAGATACTGCAAACTTTGCCAAGATATTGCCATACTAACAGATTAGTATCCAAGTTTGCCAACATGTTTGAAAGAATTTCGAAGACTCTGCCAAGATATTTGTAACCCTTGCCAAGATATTTTATTCCAAATATAACTTAATAATCGAAAGAAAATGTATCCAAATTAAAATACCCATCCTTAAATAGCATTGATAAATCATAACAAAAGAAAATACAATTTAATAACCCACAGAAAATGCACCCTAATCAATACACCCATTCTTAAACATTGATAAATCATGAAAAGATTGAACATCCTTCAAGCGTTGTATAGAGAAATTGTCAAACGCTTTGAACCTCTCTTGATCATCGACGAAACATACTGAGAAGCAAAACAAACATAAGTCTTTTCAATGCCCACCAAACCATTCGGCAAATAAAGACCAACTTTCTCCAGCACAAGATCACTATCAATCAGAAACTCCAACACATTTATATCGTACCTACCACCTCTAAAGTTCCTCAACTCCACAACTTTGAGCGTCTTCTTCAAACACTTATGGCCGATTTGATACAATCAATAGATTTATGGATTGATCGCAACAAGGTATGGTCAACCATTTGGAAAGTGAGAGTCTTCAAATCAAGACAACTATTGATCATGATCCTTATCCAAATGAACTCATGCGGAGGTAAATTCGTTTTCATTACCAAATGTCAATCTTGTAAATTTAAGCGGATCCTCTTCTTGAATGAGTTAAATGACGAAATGACATATGGTTAAGGTTTTAGAGGATAAAAGATCAAAAATATAACCAGGCAGAAGTGTCTATATAGTTTTCTAGCTCCACACCAAAATCCAAGTATGCTTCTTTCATTACCCTATTCACTCAATCAAACTCAAGGTAATGAAACCGATATGAATACTTGAGATATGAATGTTTGGCAAGTCAAGTCTTGTATACCCGACCGTGAAATCGCAATTCTTAACTTGTTGTTATACTTGGTTATCTTTTCGAGACCAACATTCCAAAAAATTTGAATGCATAGACTCTCGAGAAGAGGACACTCTGATAATAAAGACATGGTGTATCTTAGTTGGATCTAACCAAAAGAGAGAATTTTTAGCAGACTTGTTCTCACGAGCCTTAATGGATCAAATCTGCATGTGAATAGCCTCAATGAATCGAGGTTGGTTAGATCGTAAACATGTCCCGGCAATTGAAACTCTGCTTCTACTAAGTTACTTGTAATCCAAAAAATGTTTTGGGAAATCAAGATCATGATTCTTGACCTGATCGAATCACTAGAGCACATATATCCGACCCTGGAAAAATCAAAGTGCTGACCTACGACGGAAAAATTGATCCACCTGAGCACATACGATATTCTCAATCGCAATGGGCCGCACTAACTTTTGACATGAGGAGAAGGACATCTGCTATTACCTCTTGTTTGTGGAACATCTCAAAGGATCGGGTCTCCATTGGTTTTCTGGCATGGAGAGAAACTCGATCGATAACTTCGGCCAGTTGGCCAAAGCCTTCTTGAAGCAATACACCATTCTCATCGAATTGTGATCCTCAAAGGCTGATGTGTGGACTATGTCTCAAGAGCCTGCCAAAACTCTATGAAACTTTGTGGAATGATTCAAGATGGTACTCACAAAGGTGAAGGAGATAGACGATCAATCCACACTTTGTCCATTAAAGAAAGCTCTATGGTACGACTCTGAATTCTGAAAACAGATGACTATCAACGAGCCGCATTTAAGATGCTTTGTACTGATTGACCAGCTTCGATAAAAGCAAAGAAGAAGTGAATATCTTGGGTCAGAAGTATACAAAGGCAAAACAAAATGGAGGCATTCACATATATTAAGTAGAAGAATGCGAAGGGAACTTTGATATTTTTAATGAAGAGCATTATTGCAAGCTCCATCACTCATACGGATACTCTACGGCCAACTTCCGCGTCTTGGATTCTATACTCACATCAAAATTGGCGGCCCGCAAACTCGGAGAGGGCATATGTGTTAAAGATTTTTAGCAAGAGCAAAACGAAACCTAGACTGAACCTATGAATGACGAGTCCTCTAAGCACGGACGGCATAACAACGATTAAACGCTAAGTAGACAAAGAAAAAAAATTTACTAAGTTATTTTACATGAACTACGAGGTGGCATGATCATTGCAAGGCAACTCGTCTTTAAAAAAGAGGGGGAGTGAATACATTTATTCTTATACTCCCACCGGTAAATCAAAACATAAAGTTAGTTTTAAAATGGACGATTTTGCTAAAAACATCCTCCGCGGATAGCTTCAAAGCGAATAATATCAATGTTATCCTTCATGGATCACTCATATCTTATTTTAAATAGGTAAATCATCGTTGTTGTTGAACACAACAACGATATACTATATCCTTTACAAATTTAACCATTACATCCTAGCAGATTCAACGCGTGCTATATAAATTTCTACTTTCATTATTGGAGCGTACTTGTTCATGGGAACAGATCCGTAAACCAAAATGTTCATCTAAAAACAACAAACGAATCACTAGTCTAAAAATACCAAGTGGTCATTAATGGAGCAGACTTGTTCATAGGAATATATCTGTAAACCATAATGTTCATCTCAAAATCCAGTAAAATGAATCGCTGGTCTAAAAACACTAAGTGTTCATTATCAAAGCAGACTTATTCACGGGAACATGTATGTAAATCTAAATGTCCATCCTAAACCAAGCAAACAGATCGTTGGACTTAACATCGACTAATCATATTCAGAGCAGAATTATTCATGCGAATGATTCTGTAAACCGACACGATCACAAAAATAACGGCTCTCCGTCATCCTAATAACGGCACACCATCTCATTCTTCTACAACACAACATCATCTTCGCCTCGCTACTATCTTTAATAAAAATGGCTCACCACTATTTTTGAAAACGGTTAGTCATTAACCAAACTATCATCAAATCGGTTAGGCACAAATTTATCAACTACTTGTGCCTTCATAAAAACCGTCCACCATTTTTTCTCAATAACTTGAATAATCAACAACATGGCTCACCGTTATCTGTCATCAGTGCTTCATCGTCAATAGTGCGGTTTACCTTTTACTTCAAAACGGCTCACCGACTTCTTCACAAAAATAGTTCGTCATCATTAATGTGAAAGTGGTTCGACACAAATCGATAAACAATGTCATCGTCTTAGTATCCAATGGCGTTGGAATCATATCCAAAGTGGTTTGACACAAATCGATAAACAAGAAAGATCTTTGATTCATCTTTCCAATGGCATTGGAATCATATCATTTGGAGTTGTGGTTAAAAAGATTCACATGATTTAGTAAAACCCATCGATCTGGATTCATCATGCCAATCCGAAACGATCGGCTCGCCAGGATCCGAGCTGAAAATGTAACAAGCTGAAAACGTAACAAGCTGAAATTTGTGAACAACCTCGGGTTCAATCCAAATAAGTGGGTGTTTTGGTTTTAGGGCAAAAACACTCAAAAACTCAAGAACAGTGTATTAGCCAAGACATTTAGTAGTCAATAAAGTTGTGGTTCCTTTATTAGGTCTAATGTATTACATATTTATATTCCTTCGAGTCGTTCGAGTAAACCCTAGAAATATATGAAAATATCCTTAATACCGAGGTTTTCTCAATATCATAGTCTATATTTTACTTATTCTCCAAATACTTCTAGGTCGGTGAACTATGCTGACTTTGGGCTTCGGTTCTCCTAATGGGCCAAAACAGCATACTTTGGCCCATCCTCCTCATCCTGAAAAAATATTGGGTCGATTCAATCACGGGTCGAATCATGGTAATGGGTGCTGAATCCGGTACCATCACTCTGGCTTTACTTATTTCCAGTGTTCTAAAATACGGTCTATACGGCCGTATATACGAAGTATATATGCTATACAATAAAGGACTATACTGTTTTTTTGCTATACAGTTAAAATACAGTTTGAACTATACGCTCGTTTATACGGCCGTTTATATGGTGGTACGGTTGTTATACAGCCATATAAACGTTATGGGGTTTTTTAATAAACATTTTAAGAAAACTATTATTTTGGGCTTCTTTTTAGTCTTTTTATTTTAGTATTGTTGAGGAATTAACACCGATTAGATATCGATAAACCTATAACGCACTATATTTATTCCAATATAAGTAACTCTCCGATTTGGTTCCAACGATTGAATGAAAACAGAAAACGTAAGAAGGAAGTAAGAACACAAGACACAATTGTTCACCCACAGCTTCGCCACCGAGATGGTGAAACTACTGCTCTGGATCTAGCTCAAGCCAGCAATCCACTATCAATAAGGAACTAGCTCTCAACAAGAACAGAGAAGCTAGAAGGAAGAAGATCAACTCTGAGACATGATCATAGCTAAACAACTCAATCCTTTATATAACAACATAGGATTAAGTCGGCTAAACAAACATATCTCTAACAACTTAATCTTATCTCACAAACCGAAATAATAAGATTAAACTGAGACATGCTTAATCAACTATAGTCTCTCCAACACTTAGGATTTATCCTGAGCTATGTTTAGAGCTAAAACACTCCAACATACTCCACCTTGTTTTAGACTCTGCATCATCAACGATCTTCTTTAACATCCTTATGATCTCCTGTGGATTCCTCTGCGCTTTACACCACTAGCACTCAAGCTAGAAGGCTTGATCAGTTCTTGAAAACTTTAAGTAATTTCAACGCCGCATTGAACTTACCTATAGGCACAACCTTCGTAAGAATATCTGCTAGATTTACACTTGTGTGAATCTTTTGCACTGTCACCTCCTTATCCTTAATGATATCCCTGATAAAGTTGTATTTAGTAGCCATGTGTTTCGTTCGCTCATGAAACACATTTTTCTTGGCTAAACACAAGGCACTTTGAGAGTCACACTATACCTGAGCTACTTCATGGTTGAATCTGAAATCCTCAAGTAAACCCTTCAACCAAATTGCCTCCTTAATCGCTTCAGTTAATGCAATATATTCCACCTCGGTGGTTGATAGAGCAACCACTCTTTGTAGACTTGATTTCCATCTTAATACATTACCACCAACTGTAAAAACATACCCTAAGATGGACCTACTTTTATCTAAGTCTGCCGCAAAATCTGAATCGCAATAACAATGAACTTTCATGTCGTCTGACTTAGTGAAAACCAACTTCATGTCTATAGATCCTTTGATATACCTCAGCTACCATTTAACAACCTCCCAATGCATAAGTCCTGGATCACTCATAAACCGACTAACCATTCCAATTCCATAAGCTATGTCCGGTCTAGAGCTTATTATTGCATACATAACACTTCCTGCCGCAGAAAAATAAGGTGTTACCTCTAAATCAGCACACTTATTCTGATCTTTGACCTTAGATAACTTAAAATGTGCTCCAATAGGTTTATGCGACACCTTTGCATACTCCATTTTAAAACTCTTTAACACCTTCTTGAGATACTCTGATTAGGATAAGTATAGGATCTCTTTTTCTCTGTCTCGAACGAAGTTCATACCGAGTATCCTCCTTGCACAACCCAAATCCTTCATCTCAAAAGCCGAGCTCAATTGCTTCTTAAGCTCTTTTACATCCGACATGTCTTTAGCCGCAATTAAAATGTCATCAACATACAACAATAGATAAATGTAGCTTCCTTTAGTAATCTCCTTAGTGTATACACAAAAGTCATGTTCACTTCTTGTAAAACCTTAAAGCTTCATTACTTGATTAAACTTCTTATTTCACTGCCTTGGTGATTGCTTCAACCCGTAAAACGATTTCTTCAACAAACATACGTAATCCGGGTGCTCTTCATCTTCAAAACCCTCTCGTTGTGACATGTAAAGATCTTCTTCTAATTCTCCATGTAAAAATGCGGTTTTTACATCCATTTGTTCAAGCTCCAGATTTAAATTCACAACAACCAAAAGCAATGTCCTGATTGACACATGTTTTACCACAGGAGCAAAGACTTCCTGATAATCAATACCTTCTTTTTGTGTGAATCCTCTAGCCACAAGCCTAGCTTTGTATCTAGGTGGCTCGTCAATCTCTATCCCTGGCTTTAGCTTAAACAACCATCTACAACCGATAATCATTCTATTCTTTGGCTTAGGAAATAGAATCCAGGTCTTGTTTTTATCCAATGAATCCTTTTCTTCTATACAAGCACCATTCCACAGTTCATTATCGGCACTCTCCATCGCTTCGGTATTGCTTTGGGGTTCAATTATCTCCACAACTCCTGCTGCTGCGAGAGCAAAGGCTATTGTTCCTTCCTGTGTAAACAACTCTTCCACCGATAATGCAAATGCAAAGCTACTTTCTTCAATGTATCTAACCGGTTTCTTAATTATCCTCCTTAGTATATCCTGAGCTACTTGGATATTCATCGCATTATGCCTTCCAATTAATGACTTAAGTCCAGGTTGAATATCATCACTTTCTCCTTCACTTAGCCCCATAGACTCGGTATGAGCTCCACCTGAAACCGGTGTTGTTGGCTCCTCCTCAGGATTATCTAACACAGCTCCACCTTGAGATGAATCTTCCACAGAACTACCTGCTTGTAAACTAGTATTACTCAATCTTGGAACTGATTGTTTAATGCCCGTAGACATTTCAAGCTCAGACACGATCATCTTGACTTTACCCACTGATGGTTTATCCATAGGATCCTTCACATTCCCGACCAGCTTACTCTCTTCTTTATGATAAACATCTTCATTAACCTGATCTTCATGAAATTTAACATTCCTACTAACCACACATTTTTGTTCCTCTACAAGCCAAACCTTGTAACCCTTGGTACCTGGAAGGTATCCAATAAATATACCTTTTACCACCCTTGGCTTAAGCTTCCCTTGATCCAGATGCACATAAGCTACAAAACCGAATCTCTTTAGATGCTTTTATCCTGGTTTCTTATCTAACCACTTCTCATATGGTGTCTTAAAACCAATAGCAGATGATGGTGTACGATTTATCAAGTACACTGATACCTCAGCCGCTTCAGCCTAAAAGGACTCATCAAGACCAGATTCACTTAGCAAGCATCTTACTTTCTCCATAATAGTACAATTCACTCTTTCAGCAACTCCATTTTTTTTTGGAGTATAAGTGCACGTCCGATGTCGTTCAATGCCGTGAGACCTGCAGTGATCATCAAACGCCCTATTACAGAACTCCAATCCGTTATCAGTTCTTAAACACTTCACTTTTCTGTCAGTTTTGTCCTCCACAAACAACTGTCATTCACAAAACTTTGTGAAAGTTTCATCCTTAAATTTCAAGAAATATATTCATATTCTCCTAGAATAATCATCAATTATAAATAGGAAATAATGGCAGCCCGACTTTGATGTTTCAACACTAGGTGATCCCTATAGATCTGAATGCACGTATTGAAGAACATGTGTTGAATCATGTTTCCTGGATTCAAAACTCACTCTTTTAGCTTTTCCCAAAGCATAATGTTCACAGAAGAATTCCTTGCCAACATCTTTATTCTTTAAGATGCCATCTCTAACCAATATCTGCAAGTTCTTATGACTCATATGACCCAGGCGACTGTGACACATAGGATTCAAACCAGCGACCTTCTCAACTTGACACACCTCTTCAGTAATAGTCTCACCATCAAGAACATACAAGCCATTCTGCATAATTCCTCTCATAGCAAACTTACCGTTTTTGTAAAATTCTTTCTTACCATTACCTCCTGAGTAAAGAAAACTCAACTTATCCAAAGTGGGTGTAGATATCAAGTTTCTTCTTAGATGTGGAATATATCTCACATTCTTAAGCACTTTAACCGATCCTCCATGTGTATTTATCCTTATAGAATCGATTCCTTGAGACTCAACGGTTCTAAAATCACCTCGAAGAATTTTGCTAGAACTGCCTTCATCAAACTCATAAAACCAATCTCATCTAGATGACATATGGTAAGAGCAACCTGAGTCTATAACCCAATTTTCTTTGCAACTATCGATCGCAACACTCAAGGCATCACCTAGCTCTTCCATTGCTACTACAACACATGCCTTACCGTCTCCATCACTTTCATATTGCTTCTTCCTAGCAAAACAATCTCTTTTAATATGTCCTTCTTTTCTACAAAACCAGCAAATCACCTGTGATCCAGAACTTGACTTACTCCTAGATCTACCTCTTTGATTTTTCTTACCTTTACCAACGGACCTCCCTCGTTCTTTAGTATACAACACAGAAGCATGGCCTCTCTCCAACTGCTTCTCAGCAAGCTCTCTTTCTCTAGACTTTGCAGATGAAATAACCTCTTCAAGAGTTAACGAATCTCGACCATACTTTAGAGTATGCTTTAGTTGATCAAAACTTGCAGGTAACAAACTCAAGAAGAAAATCGCCTGCACTTCTTCAGAGACACTTACATGAAGACTATGTAGCTTTGCAATAATCTTCAAGAACTCATCCACATTCACATCAATTGATTTGTTTTCATCGGTCTTGAATGTATAGAATTTGAGTTGCATATAGATTCAATTTGCTAAGGTAGTTGCCATATACAACCGATATAGCAAAGACCACATAGCAGTTGCGGTTTTGCAATGTTATACTTTTCGAAGAACATTGTCACTGATATGCAATATAATCAAATTTTTAGCCTTATCTGATTGTTCAATCTTCTCTAGGTCCGGAACAAACTTCATTCCCAGAGACGCAAGAACCACCGTAGATGATGGCGACGGAACAGACCCTGACGAAGCTTCTTCTGATGTAACCGGTTCAATTTCAACCGGTTTCTTCTCTTCCATCATCAGCTTCTCGTCGGTCAAGATATTCTTCAAACCGAGAATACCAAAGTTAGCCATCATCCAGATTTTCCAGATTTGAAAATAACCGGAGCTGTCGAACCTCTCCACCTCAATCCTTGGATTTGACATCATGACCATGAGCCTCAAACTCTGATACCAGTTGTTGAGGAATTAACACCGATTAGATATCGATGAATCTGCAATGTACTATATCTATTCCAATATAAGTAACTCTCCGATTTTGTTCTAACGTTAGAATGAAAACAGAAAACATAAGAAGGAAGTAAGAACACAAGACACAATTGTTCACCCAGAGCTTCGCCACCGAAATGGTGAAACTACTGCTCTAGAGCTAGCTCAATCTAGCAATCCAGTATCAATAAGGAACTAGCTCTCAACAAGAACAGAGAAGCTAGAAGGAAGAAGATAAACTCTGAGACGTGATCATAGCTAAACAACTCAATCCTTTATATAACAACTTAGGATTGAGTCGGCTAAACAAACATATCTCTAACAACTTAATCTTATCTCACAAACCAAAATAATAAGATTAAGCCAAGACATGCTTAGTCAACTTTTAACGCCCCGACCGCCCATCCCATGGGCCCCCATACTCTCTCAGGCCCGTGGGCCTACCATGTCTGACGGCCAGTACGTTAGTCCGGGAGGCTCTGAAGTCTTGTTTACTGATCCTGCAAATCACCACGTGATCTTTCCTCGTGTTTTGACCTCACTCACACGGTACTGGAAATGACTTCCCAGTAGGTCACCCATCTTGAAACTACTCCAGCTCAAGCACGCTTAACTCTGGAGTTCTCTCAAGACCTGTGACCGAAAAGATAAGTGCACTTTGGTTCAACGTAATATTCAAATCAGCTGGTGGAATCGAAACATAAACTGCATTACAAGGCTCACACTTCATGCACTTCCCAAAAGCACGACTAAGATACTAGATTTCCACAAAACAGGAGGTCACACAAACAATCAAAAACTCAACTTATCACATAATCTCTTTAAAGGCTGAAGAGGATGATCCTAAGACTACTAAGTGATTAATAACACCTAATCACTTAAACACATAGTCTCAGACATCCAATTACATTGTCCTAAAAACGTCTAGGCTCTTATACCACTTATAACGCCCCGACCTCCCCTCCCATAGGCCCCCGTCCACTCTCTTGCCCATGGGCCCACCATGTCCGACGTCCGGGAGGCTTGGAAGTCATGTTTACTGACCCTGCTAATCACCATGTGATCTTTTCTCATGTTTTGACCTCACTTACACTATACTAAAAATCACTTTCCAGTAGGTCACCCATCCTGAAACTACTCCAGCTTAAGCACGCTTAACTCTGGAGTTCTCTCAAGACCTTTGACCGAAAAGATAAGTGCACTTTGGTGATATAGGTAGCCAAATCAATTCTTTTAAGCCTCTCCGCATATATCGCATATACCATATATGCTCTGAAACCGGGGTGTCACAATCACCCCCACTAACTGATCACAACGTCCTCGTTGTGCACACCAAGATCGTTACCCCGGCAATTTGACTCTTTACAGATGTCAGGGTTCGCTCTGATACCACTAATAACGCCCCGACCGCCCTTCCCATGGGCCCCCTGTCCACTATCTGGCATGTGGTCCCACCATGTCTGGCGATCGGTGCGTTAGTCGGGGAGGCTCGGAAGTCTTGTTTACTGACCCAATAAATCACTACGCGATCTATCCCCGTGTTTTGACCTCACTCACACGTACTGGGAATGACTTCCCAGTAGGTCACCCATCTTGAAACTACTCCAGCTCAAGCACGCTTAACTCTGAAGTTCTCTCAAGACCTGTGACCGTAAAGATTAGTACACTTTGGTTCAACATAATATTCCAAATCAACTAGTGGAATCGAAACATAAACTGCTTCACAAGGCTCACACTTCATGCACTTCCCAAAAGCATGACTAAGACACTAGATTTCCAGAAAACAGGAGGTCACACGAACAGTCAAAAACTCAACTTATCGCGGAATCATTGCATAAGAAAAGGATAATAGGATTTTAATGTTATGGTTTATGTCTAGTGAACCCAATGTTATAAAAATCGGCCTAGGCATCGCCTAGCCGCCCGCCTGGATGGTAAATCACTGCTACCCGCCTCGATTTTCACCAAATCGTTCAACTATTTCAGCCAGTCAAGAACCAGCGGTTTACTTAAATTAAACCGAATAAATTGGCCAATTTAACCGCAAAATTTGGTTTAATTTTTATAAATATAACTTGTAGACCTATGAAATGGGCCTCAGGCTTTAATCTTAGCTTGTTGACTTGATTAGATTATTGGGAGAGCATCGTTTTATATATAGAGAAGTTTCAGTCTTTGTTTTTAGACTAAACCGATGTGGGACCATTTGTTTTTTGCCTTAGACTAAACCGATGTGGGACCATTTGTTTTTTGCCTTTTTACCAAATCTTCTTAAAACCAAGCTGATCACGTATAATTGAAATAATATGATATCAATTGTCACTGTGTGTAGATTTAGAATTATGAAGATCTTTAGTATTTAAAATGTCATAGATTAATAATTTTGATAATATTTATGAAAAATAATAAATAATAAATAATGAATTCATTAACGCCTAGGCCTCGCCTAGGCTCCGATTAATCGCTCTAGGCGCTAGGCCCTTATCGAACGCCTAGATTCCGCCTAGTGATTGTTTTAACATTGATTGAACCTGGTGCTAGGTTACTAGATTATTGTCGGGAATTTTGGAATTGAATCTGAATTGGTTGATTTATTGGATTAATTGAAGGATTGATATATTCGATTTTATATTCGTGAGAATTTCCGCATTAGAATTATTAGGCTTAAAAAAAAAAAAGCTTGGTTGTTTCACTTTGGTGATATAGGTAGCCAAATAAATTCTTTTAAGTCTCTCCGCATATACCGCATATACCACATATACCCTGAAACCGGGGTGTCACAATTACCCCCACTAACAGATTGCAACGTCCTCGTTGCGCATACCAAGATCGTTACCCCCGACAATCTGACTCACACAGTTGTCAGGGTTCGCTCTGATACTACTTGTAACGCTCCGACCGCCCTTCCCATGGGCCCCGTCCACTCTCGGCTCGTGGGCCCACCATGTTCGGCACTCGGTGCGTTAGTCTAGGAGGCTCGAAAGTCTTGTTTACTCACCCTGCAAATCACCACGCGATCTTTTCCCATGTTTTGATCTCACTCACACGATACTAGAAATGACTTCCCAGTAGGTCACCCATCTTGAAACTACTCCAGCTCAAGCACGGTTATCTCTAGAGTTTTTTCAAGACTTGTGACCGAAAAGATAAGTGCACTTTTATAATATAGGTAGCCAAATCAATTCTTTTAAGCATTTCCGCATATACCGCATATACCACATATGCCCTGAAACCGGGGTGCCACAATTACCCCTACTAACAGATCGCAGCGTCCTCGTTGCGCATACCAAGATCGTTAACCCGACAATCTGACTCTTCACAGATGTCCGGGTTCTCTCTGATACCACTTGTAACGCCCCGACAGCCCATCCATGGGCCCCCGTCCTCTCTCTGGCCCATGGGCCCACCATGTCCGACGGCCAGTACGTTAGTCCGAGAGGCTCTGAAGTCTTGTTTACTGACCCTGCAAATCACCACGTGATCTTTCCTCGTGTTTCGACCTCACTCATATGATACTAGAAATGACTTTCCAGTAGGTCACCCATCATGAAACTACTGCAGCTCAAGCACGCTTAACTCTGGAGTTCTCTCAAGACCTGTGACCGAAAAGATAAGAGCACTTTGGTGATATAGGTAGCCAAATCAATTCCTTTAAGCCTCTCAGCATATACCGCATATACCATATATGCTCTGAAACCGGGGTGTCACACATCTAAAGTCTCTCCAACACTTAGGATTTATCCAGAGCTATGTGTAGAGCTAAAACACTCCAACAAGTATTAACAATTTGAGGTGATCAATATGTCAAATGGTTATAATTATTTGATGTATATTTTTTTTATTATATCTAATATATTTTTATGATTATAACTTTTAAAAGTAGTTTGTAGTGATTGTAAATGAGAATTTTATTTAGTATATATTAATAATGAGTTTGTATGTTACAATATGAAAAAAATATTTATATATATATATATATATTTCAAAAAAATATTCACCGTATATACTCCGCATAAATGTCCGTATAAACGTTCATACGCTATACGGTGGTCGACCGTACGACTAGCGTATAACATATTTTAGAACATTGCTTATTTCTAATCCTTTCTATTCTTTTTCTTTGCTTTTTTTTTCTTTTCTTTACACACTATTCTTAGACAATTTTAGCAGATGAATTGCCTAGAATTTAAATTCTTCAATTTTTCTTTGACCAACAAGATTCTCCGAGAACATGAAGGTAAATTGCATTTCCACAAATTTCTTATAAATTTTGTTTTCCTTAACCAAATGTTCTTACTATGATTTTGCTTTTCTGTTTATTCTACTTCTTCTTACTTTTTACATCAACAATTGTTTATACCAATTATTCTTTTGTGATTCATATATGCCGATCCCACTCTATATAGCTCGTACCAAGAAAACAATCTCAGTCACCACGTTCAAAAGATCTTCCTTAATTGAATACTCGTGCGACAACTTGAGTTCTCCATGCCAATAGGCATTGGTGAGAAAATGTGTGTTAAGAAAATTAGTAGAGAAGGTTGAAAATAGGAGAGAGAGGGCACAAGCATCAAAACGGCGACAGAAATGGAACCGCACGTGAGATGGACCTAAACAATGTCATGTGCGGGGCCCAACAGCTACTGTTGTTGTGTTCTCTTTTCTTTTGTCGAACTCTTGACTTTTGCTTTGACTTTTTCGACAACTTCACCGAGGCAGTCAAGTTTTTGCTGTCATGTTTTCCGCTTTTCAGATCCCCAAACCCTATTTTTTTCTAATTGTTATTCCCGATTTTCTACTTATTATGTCTCTCATCAAAATTGAATTGTTAATAAACGATCAGAACATAAGATTTGTGGTTTACGTCAAAAAAAAGAAAAGATTTGTGGTTTACGTCAAAAAAAAAGAAAAGATTTGTGGTTTCCTTCTGATCTCTGAATATCAAGATCTGTTTGGCCAAAAAAAAAAAATCAAGATCTGATAATATGTAGTATGAAATTTTAAAAAGAGATTCGATCTACATATATGTTTTATTTTTTTATAACCAGGGATACTATAAGCTTTTACCATCGGAGTAATCGTTGCTCAACAGTGTGAGTATAGATGTCAAGTACCCCTTCACCGAATTTTTAACGGATTTTAAGTGTGATAAAATGGATGTGTTTAGATAATTTCACCTTTAAGAAAATTGAATTCTAAACTAGACTCATAGGTTAATTTCTTCTTCAATTAGAAACCATTAGTCCACTACCACTTGGTTAATTTACCTATTATATATATGTAAATAGATATCAAGTAATAAAAACATTATCTCATGGAATACTGTATATATTTTTAATCATTTCCGGTTTGTGTCGATTTTTAATCAACTCTCGTGGAATATTGTATATATTTTTAATCAATTTCTTGTTCGCAGCAAACAAAATTATATATATAATGGACGTACGTGTGTGTGTGTAACATCGATGAATAAAATATATGTGGTTAATTTTTAAAGCAACTAACTTTAAGTATAATTGAAGGTAACTTAATATTTAATAGATCTTCATCTGTTGTTCAATGAACTAATTAAATATGAAGAGAGTGAGACCAAATTATAACTTGGATTTTGAATTAAATTTCACCACGATAGTTTTTTCTTGCAGGAAAATTCCTTTTCATGGGAGGAAATATCTTGGTGAAATTCCAAGGTCAGTTTTATCTTCCAAAAAGTTTCAAAATTATGACTAAAATTTTGAAAAGCTGACAAAAAAACCTATAGTTTAGGGAAGCTATTGAAAAAGTGAATTAGCTAACTAGCACAAAAAAAGTAAGGTAGCAAGAAAAATATAGTACCAAAAATCAACTTCCTCTTTGTTAACAAAAATCAACTCTCATAGTAGGATATTCGATATTGCAAGATACCAAATGCAATTTTTTCAAATTGAATGCATATGTTTTGACGACAACCTACAAAAGTAATTTAACAGAAACAATTTCCATAAACGACCTATTGCTCCTTGAGGCGCATCATCATCAATTCTGTAAATAAAACACATAAAGCATTGGAAAGATCTAATGCTCCTTTTGGCTTAGATGATAACACTTAAATCTACCCATCTTTATTATAATCTTGTATTTAATCTTTTTTGCCAAGATTACTCTACTATAGGACTAGAGGTAAATGCTCTCTTGTATAAACTTAAACCTATCATTCTATAATTATATTTACAGTTGAGCAAAGAAAAAGAAAAAAAAATCCATTAACGAAAATGCTACATACATTTGTTACTTTTTTCACAGCTTACCGCTCAAAATGTAAACTGTGTAACATTTCAAAGCATGTTACTCGAATTCTAAGCCGGGGCTTGATTAGCATATACTTAAAACCCAAACAAAGAAATTCAAATACCATTTTGAATAATTTCATAAAACTTGGAAATAGTTTGTTACACAAAATTAAACGACTAGAACCCAAAGATACAGCCAAAAGGAATCAAATTAGGAAAAAGGAGAATTAAAGACGGAAAATAAAACTAGGATCATAACTACAATTAAAAACGCCACTGCTTCTTCAATGCTTCAAGCGAAGATGCTAAGTGGACCAGTCTTAGTTGAAGCATCTATACCATTTTCACCATTCGTGATCCCGGTTATCCACGTCCTATACAAAACCGGAAGGCCAAACCGAAATCGGTATTACAATTGCAACATAAACAAAACCGAAATATATGGTCAATACACTTACTTTCTAGCATTGTCACCGCCAATATCCATCTTGATCGTTAGCCGCTTCGTCACCCTCATGAACTCACTGCGTTTCAAAAACAGGCAGATTCAATCAAATAAAGAAAAATGGAAAGTAAACCGCTAATATACAAATACTATTGATGGCATTTAGTTTAAATTTTACCTGAAAGGTTCGTCTCCAATGTGTTTGATAACACCATTTGCGTCTCGGTACACAACATGGGTCAACAAATCCGACCTCTCTTCAATACAAAACATCTCAGCCAATTTCCGGTACAACTCTTGGTAAGAGCCAATAATCGAGAGATCGAGCGTGCGTCCAACATCCTCAGATTCCATGAAAACTTTACAATGACCCGTCTCGAGTCCCTGCAAACCATAATTCCATGTTAAACCACGAGCAGCCGCAGAACCTTTCTCCTCTTGCGCTTCTACTTCCAAAGACCGTTTGCGGTTCATGACTTGCTGTTCGGTTAAAATAGGTTGACCAAACAGCAAGAACTGATGAGTCTTAACTGAACCAGACTTCTTCTTGTCCTGAACTAAACCAGGATTCTCCATTGTTAAAGAACATGAAATGTTATTATTATTCTCCATATCCCGAGCCTGACGAGACACAATGTTATCGTAATGATGCCTCGGGTTAAAACCGGAGAGAAACATCGCCGGAGATTGTAATTTGTTACCAGAGTAACTAGTTAGATTGAGATCAGACAACAAAGACGGAGACGGTGATCCGAAGAGTTGTTGAGCTTGCCTGGCTCCCTGTATCCCTGCAGGAGCGTTGTTGTTGTTATCGTTTGAGAGATAACACATGGAGTCGCCATTTTGGGTGAATCCAGGGGAGAACATTGGGAATTTAGTACCGTCGAACGGGAAATCGAAAGGCTGTGGAATCCTTAACTTCTTTCTAGGAGAGAAAGGAGAGAGATGGATCGCAGGCATGTTCGATACCAATTCGACTAGCCACGGGCTTACCCGTTTCACATTTTGCAACAAATCTGGTTCATCCCAAGCTACCTATATTTACCATAACCGCAACGTTTTCAGCGTTTTCGCAAACGCGATTTTTTGTAAAATGGAATAGACTTTTTTTTTTTTTTTTTTAATTACCTGAAGGAGACGCCATGGAGAATTAGGCCAACGGATTGGATCAGCGACTTGAACGGCGGAGACTGTACCCATAAACCAACTGATTCTTGAAGAATCCTCTGTTTCAAACGCCATTTTAAAACGCATGCCACTACACCATCTTATCCTCATTGCTGATCTCACATCGGCGGCTTTCACACAAAACTCCGGCGTGCTTGCTCTTGGATAGTAAACTACCTCAAAAGCTTGTCCACACGCCGCACGCGCCACCGCTTCAGCCACTGCCTCCACTTTCACTCTCCCCGCCGCTGCGTTCTCGCCGTTTCGGCCGCTGCGTTTCATCATCATCAGCTTCGACGGTGTCGTCTCGTCGCCCCGGAGGAAACCCGAGAACCCGGGATACGGGTTGCTGTCGGATCCTGATCCGAGACCGCCGCGTTTGGCGCGACGGATTCCGACGCAGAGGTCGCCGGATTCGGATCGGAGAAAGACGATTGAGTCGCCGGCGATTAGCTTCTTCTGGTTGACGAAAGTGCTCCAACCGGTGGTGAGAAGGTGACGGCGAGGCGTTCCTCTGTAGATATGCCGGAATTTCCAAGTCTCGCCGTGGATGTCTTTGGCGATGACGGTCTGTACCGGTGGCTCCGCCGTGTAATCAAGACGCGGGAAAATCGTCTCGGCGCAGTAACGAGGGACGGAGAAACCGCCTCCGTTGTTAGCGTCAGACTGAGTCAACGTTTTAGCGAAAGACGCTGGTTTCTCGTTTCCGTTACCGTCAGGAGTGAGAGCGAGAACGGCGTCGTTTTCAAGATCCAGGTCATTTCCCGGGAGGGGCAGAAGCGTAATTTTGGCGAAGACTTCGTCGGTTTCTGCGACGGCGAGGAACTTGACGGAGACGACGCGGGAGAGAATTAATGGAGGGACGCGCGGCGCGTGGAAGTCAGGAGGCGCGTGGGCATGTTCGGTATGGCCTTGAGCGAAGTAAAAGACAGTTGAATTCACTGAAGGGATTTGAACCATTGATCCTGCACACGCATGCCATAGTTGTGGATCCAAGCTTTTCTCTAACTCCATTTCGAAATCAAAATTCCAATTTTGTCCTTAATGTGTTTCTTTTGAGACAAGAATCAAAAACCAGAAGGAGAGAAAGCAAAACAAAAGTAGAGAGAGAGAGAGATAAGAAACGGTTCCAGGGGGAAGTAGAGAATGGGAAGTGAAAGAGAGAGATTTGATTTTGAAGTTAAAAAAGTGTTAAAAAATTCCAGAGGAAAAAAGAAAAATAAAATTGAGAGAAACAGCAAAAAAAAAGCTTCTTTTTTGTTTTTTCACTTCAAAAGAGGTATCATAGTGTAGGGGGAAAAAAAAGGCTTTAATGGCCGATCAGATCGCAGAAGGGAGATATAATCAGGTACGGACAAGACTATCATAAAATATTAACACTCCTTTTTATTTTCTCTCCTTCTTCTTATTCGAAATTTATATAATATTTCTGTTTGATGTAAACCTGCAACTAAGGGCATGTTCAATGGTGATATTTTGGGATATTATGTGGTGTTTTTATAATATAAAATTATTAAAATGGAAAAAAGAGAGTGTTTTTGTGGGGTATATTGAGTATGTGTTTAAATATAAAATTAATAAAAGTTGAGTAAAAGGAAGAAAGAGTGTTTAAAATGAGAGAGAGGGATCTAATATTAGATCTTTTTGGAGAATGTTTTTAAAAGGAAGAGAGAGTGTTTAAATATAAAATTAATAAAAGTTGAGTAAAAAAATGAAAAAGAAGGTATAAAATTGAGTAAAAGAAAAAAAGAATATGTGTTTTAATAATTTTATATTATAAAAACACCCCATAAAACACCCAAAAATCTGCATTGAAAATGGCCTAACTTGTTTGTTTCATTTGCTCAGTAATCACGTCCAAAACAATTGAGTTTTATTAAATTAGCAATTTCTCGTATCATAATTATCCCGCGATATTTTGACGCCAACAAATTTTGCCTTTTTTAATCTAAAAATCAGAAACCACTATTGACCAGACACAAACCTAACCATGGTTAAACCATTTCCCCTATACTCTACGAGTTTTACTCTCTCTTTTTTCCCCCGCTTTTCTTTTTTTACTTACTTTTACCCGTCTCAAAGCCGAATTGGTTCCATATACCAATGTGGTAAAAGCAAAAAGTCAATGTTAAACCCAGGTAAAAAAGCAAAATAAATAAACCCAGGTACAATAATGAGGGTAAAACTTTCCATACCTGATCAATAAACATATATTTGATGTTTTTAAAATTAAAATGGAAATATAAGAGAACCCAATTAATCTAAATGTTAAAAAGGTCAAGTATAACCAAAGTTATGTTAGAATATACTATTCACTTCATAACAAACCTAGAACCGAAATGGTTAAACCTCAGTTCGAAAATCATTGTTCAACGAAAATCTCAGACCTCGGAATAGATGTGGCGCATTTGGGATCAAACTCAAATTAATCCATGATATCTATAGATAAACATATATTCTTACCATTTAAACCAATATAATGGTCCAATATAAAACCTAACAAAAGTCTGTAGTTAATGGGATTCGAAACTTTGGATTCGATTCATATGACAAAGCTATGATGTTCCAATAAATATAAATATTGTATGTTAAACTCATCAGGGGGCGCTGGACATGATAAGAGGAGCAACCGCACATAGCCAAAAAATTTTAAAAATTTTTAGAGCTAAAATTAATTTTTTGAGGGCTCAATTTTATTTTTATATATATGAATAAATGGCCAATTTTTGACAAACTACACCGGTCCTTAGTAGTGATTGAGCATTCTAGAACTACTCCTGATGCAAGGGTATAAACAAATCAATTTTTTTTAGGCATATGAATCAAATCTAAAAAAAACAAGTTCCTTGCATATTTTCTAAAATCCTTGAAAATCAATTAACAATCAATATAGAGTAAAAAATAGTCTTATTTTTTCTCTCCAACCCATTTCTATTTCCAACTCTAATAGAGACTGCTATTTTTTGTCTTATTCAAAATTCCTCTATTACAGAGGACAAAACAGCAATTCTCTAAAATAGTATGACAAGACCATACAACAAACTCATCCATATATTTGGTCTTTGTGATTTTTTTATTGTTTTTGTTCTCTGCAAAAAATTTACCAACAAATTATTATTAAAATATTGAAAAAAGTTTAATGACAAAGTTTTTGGTTCTAGCTTTTATTTAAAAATTTTTAAACTATGCACACAAAAAAGTTTCCTACAATTTAGGCAAGCAGATTTTTTCTCATCTCTTTTTCTTTTTGACATTGTTCTATATGCAAAGCTTTTTTTGAACTATCACGATCTTGAGGATTTAAAAAACTACACAGTAAATACGATTTATGTAGCAGTCAAAAATAGTAAAACATAACATTCAATGGACGACTGTTTTTAATTTTTCGGTTTTTTTGGGGGGTTAATAGGCGACTTAGAAATATTGGACTAATGTATTTACTTATATTGTCCTTATATGAAACAATGTAGCTAATATTTTGTTTGTGGACTAGTATTTATTAGTTTAGAAAAAAACCATAAGAATATCCTAGTATAAAACGTAAATAAAGATTATGTAAGTTCGTTTTCAAAGAATGACCAAACAAAGTTGAAAAAAAGAAGGAGAAAACAAAATGTATTTAATAGAGAATAAATGGATTGGAGATAGGAAGAAAACAAAGGGATCAATTAATGCATGACTTCTGAAAAAACACAAAATTATCGACAAGACACCCAATTTCTTTTGTCTTTCAAGTGTATTTCAGCCATATAACATTTTCTTCTTATCTCGAACACACACACAAACTCTGATATATGTATATTAACGTGTATATATAATATATATATGGACTTAGACATGGCCAAAAAGAAGCAACACATTATTAGAATGGCAAATAATGTGTTGGTGGGTTGTCTTGCATTAAGATTTATGAATGGTCCTATCCTACCTTAAACTCTCTTTTTTTCTTTTACTAAAATATTTAAACTATTTTTTTCCAAACTGTTTTTTTTTTAAATGTTTTTTGAGTAGACTCATAAATAATACTGCCTCAGAATCTTATTAAGTGATGTTCTAATAAACAAAATATTTCATTGTAAGTGATATGTTATATTTTAAAGGGTTAATTAGGTGTATAATAGGTTGGAGGTCTTTAATTAGGTGTATAACATGTCCTAATTGAAAATTAATTTTATAACACCCATTAAAGAAAAATAACTAAAATATCCTTAATGATCTTATTAGTTATAAATAGTTGACTATTATGTTAATTAAAATAGTTGACTATGTAAAACATTGTCTATGTAAACGAGTGTTTCTTATTTAAGTTATAATATAGTTTACTTTGTGCTTAATTCACAATGATTATAGTTGACTATTTATGCATGAATAGTCAGCTATTCGTTTTTTTTTAACATTTATCTGCGAATAACCAACTATCATAGTTGACTATGTAACACATTCTCCATGTAAACGAGTGTTTGTTATTCTAGTTATAATATAGTTTATTTTTGGATTAATTCATTATGATTATAGTTGATTATTTATGCATGCATAGTCAGCTATCCAATCTGTGAAAGGTTGACTATGCATGTCATTGTAACATAGTTGACTATTGTAAACATAGTTATCATATCAAAACATAGTTGACTATTGTAACTCAAAAATAAAATAAGGGCAAAACGGTTATTCTGGATATGATATATGTTATTTACCTAAATATAATTTAGGTTATGTTAGATCCTTAATTATTAGTGTAATAGGTATTATTGATGCTAATTTCTCTATTTTAAATACAGATTAATTAATTTTTTGTAGCTATTTGTAGTATGCATTTTTTATTATTGGTTAAACTACTTTTAGATAGATAATAAATGACTTCTAAATTTCTAACAAATTCTTAAACACCTTTAAAGTAAAAAAAAAAAAGAATAAGAAACCTAAATGATAACAACGAAAATACATTTTGTATAATTTTTATAATATATGAATACTATAGGATTTGCACACACAAAAAAATGAATACTTTAGGTAGACCTGCAAAGCAATTTGTACTACCATGATCTTGTTGGATTCAAAAAGTACACAATAAATACAAGGATATATGTAGCAGTCAAAAAATATTTGTCAACCTACTATTCAAAAATCTTTCTAGATAAATGTTTCCATCATAAAAGTGAGTTTGCATAGTATTGGCAAGATACTTTATAACATTAATTATTTGATGTCATAGTATTGTTTTGAATACCTACGACTATTTAATACAATAATTATTTTATATGAATAATTTTTAATTTGCTTTTTGTTTATAAAAATCTGGAAAGAATAATAGTTTTAACTGGCAATCCTTATCACAATGGTTATACGTGGGATATTCATATTGTTATAAATTACATAATCGGTCAAAGTTAACCATACCGAAAGCACTAGTAGTAGTAGTACCAAAAAAATAACATTTATAATTTCATATGTAGTGAATTTTCATAGTACAATCTCTTAACATATATTTTTTACGTGCTTTAATTATTTCACTACCACCATTTATCATTCTTTTTTGCTAATAAAACTGATATAGATATGGGGTTAGATTGGTTGAAAACTTTATAATCTTTATTCCACTTTTTAATTTGTACCGCTTTAAATTGTACCAATCACGAAAATTTTATAAAAAGCTTTACCAACACTATTACACTAATCTTTATTTATACAGTTTTATCTCAAATCTTTATCTATAGAGCTTTGCACTATGCTATAAAGCTTACCGCTTCAAATTTTTAAAAAGCTAGGTTACCAATCGGACCCATAGTTGTAAATGAGTGATGAAACAATATATTTGTAGAGATATGGTTGAAAGACATGAGATGTGACAAATAGGAAGATGGGTGTAGTTAAGTTGTTGTGTCACTGTCCGCCAAACCTTCCAAATCAAACAGAAGCGTCACTGCTCAGACAACCAAACCAAACTACCCAAACGTCCCTTTCCATGTTTCACCATCGACTGCTTAATCTCTCTTTCCTCCCCGTTTTTAAATTATTTTCCCAACCCTCACAACAACTGCCACATAAGAAACAAAGTTAAATGTTTGTCCACTGCATTGCATAATTTCCGATTTTTAAAGTGGTTTCTGTTTATGCAAATGACAGCGAGAGGCATATCAAATCATAGAATAAAAGCTATAGCATGCAATGGCAAAGATCAATTGCATGTGCATAGTCTCTATATCTTTATTAATGTTATTTTTACTACCTAGATTAATATATCACCATAGATGCAAACAAATTCGCAATCAGGATAAAATTTGATTTAAAAAGATTACACATATATCTCTTTTAAAAGGACGATAAAGTGGCTTTTTTTTCATCGTTCGTCGGTGTCTCTTAAAATGTCGGAACTCTATTACGGTATTGTTTTAAGGTTCTCCCTCCTCATGAAGAACAAAAATTACACACAATCTCCTGCTCCATAACAACTACATATTCCAAACCCTATTTCACTGATTACTAGATTGACTATGAGCACAAAAACTGGATATGAGATGAACTCCAACACAACCATTGAGTCGATCCCTAGTTCGTCCACTGCAATGGAGCCTCATGATACTTGTCGCATTAACAGTCTTGGACTTGAAACCAGTCTCAACTATGAAGGTATGCTCCAAATCTTGTATAAATCAATTCTGCTAAAGTTGCCAATGCGACTGAGCCAATAGCGACAAAGAAACTCCATGAGAAAGAATCATATTCAAAGCCATATCCAAGCAACACTTTGACAGTTACAACATCTCAACCTCAAAGTGTGGCTCAAAGATCTCAATAGGAATTGGAGAAGACTATGCATACTGAAAGTTGGATTCTTGGGCCGACCTAATTAAAGGCTCATCGAATCGCTGAAGAATTAAGATATTGTCTTCTAGATTGTCTTAGGTGAACCTTGTGTTAAGATCATGAATGCAGTGATTGAGAGGAATAAGAATAACATGGGACCACTTCATCATGGATTAGTTATACTCAAATCCTCCCAACCAAGGTACGATCCACAACGTAGTCAATGGCATATGGAGTAGAGATATGAGATTCATTGTCGTTTCTAAGATGAAAGGAAATGCTTTCTTTTTCGTATCCCAAACTCATATGGCAAATTAGAGGGCATATAATGTTTGTTGTTAAATGGGTTCCGGGTGTAATTCCAGTCGAACCTTACTTTAGCTCTAATTTGGCTTGTGCTAAGATATTTTTCATTCCGTTCTTTAGTTAGGAAGGCATAGAACACATCGTATGTATGGTTAGTGAGCTAAAATTCCTCCATCCTGCAATCGCTAACAAAAAAAAAAATGGATGTAGAAAAGTTGTGCACTTGTTGATCCTAGAAAGTCACTGCCATAAAAAGTAAATGTGCAATTTGAGTCTAGTGATGTGATATATCATGGTTTTTACCCATTTTAGACCATGATATAAGTCTATTATATAGAGTCTTTGTGGTGTTTTCCATGTGTTATAGAGACTTTGCAGGTTTCTAGACGTTTGGAGTATAAAAGATATTTACTGGAAGTTTTGGAGCATTGCGGAAAAAGACGTCCAATTGATCAACTGAAGGATCGGATTCAGAACATGCTGTCGATTGACACCATCTCGGGGTGTCGATCGACACACTGTTCGCACAAGAAAATCCAAGTTTCGGAAGTTTGCCGTTTTTGCCCAGAAGTTACACATGTTTACTTTTATGTTTCCAGTTGGTTTAAGAACTCTATAAATACGTTTTTACAGCCATTGTTTAGGCTTACGCTTTATTTTATCAACTTTTAAGTGATATATTCAATTAATAAAATCTTTGCTTCTTTGTATATGTCTGAGTAATTCTCTTGTTAGGTTTAGAGATTTTCAAAGGTGTTTGATGAATTGGTAGATCTGATTTAATTATTAGGATAATATCATTATAAGTTCTTCATCTTGACTTGTGTTTATTGTTCATTTTAGATTCTCGACCTAGAATCTGATCTTAGATTAATTGATAGAAACAATAGTTTTATTAATTGCTTGAACTAGTATTTGATGAGCAAAATTCTTTTTCACAAAGAAATTTGGTTTAGGGTTTTTGTGAACAATTGAACTTGAACTCTTTTGCTTGTTTAGATTGTTAGGATTCACAACGACAATTGGCTTTCTAGGATTTAGACATAGATAATCCTCCAGCGAAAGTTGATTGATTTTATATTCATGTTCATGTTTAAGAACTACACTTAATATTCCTATCTTTTATTTATATTTGTAATTCTGGTTCACCTGCGATTTCTCTATGCCTAGCTTTTATGTTAATTGATTTCACAACCGTTTTACTTGCTTTATTTATTTTCATTCATATCATCTTACTTAGCATAATTCGAGCATATTAGTCTATTGTGTTAATTGATTCCCTGTGGATTTCGATACCTAAAGTTCTACAATCGATCTCTTAATTTGAAAGAGTAGCTTAAGGTTAATTTGAGCCTATCATGATGTGAGGATGATCAATGTATCTAGCCCTTGGATGCCTTCCATTTCCTCACACTGCAAATATATTGGACATAGCCTTTGACAGTAAAGCTGCTCGAATCACCTATAAAGAATACTTAGTAACTACTAATTCTTAGAACAAGTGCCCAGAGCAAAACTTGATGGATTCGAGCAAAGAAGAAGCCAATGTAGAATACGCTCAAGAACACCATTCTTATCTAAGGATGTTGCACCTTCACTGGCAATAGGGAAAAAAATCTTGCTTAAACAGTGGACAGTTAAGGGCCCTCTCCTTGTGCAATATGGTGTTCACTTAATTGCACACAAAAACCATTCTTCAATCAAGAACAAGAACAAGAACTGTAGGATGCCACAACACCCAAATCTTACCCAAATTAGAGAAATCGTAGTTTCCATCAAAAGACCAATTGCGTAGTAAATCATTTATGAACTTTGTTATTTAAGTTAAGGTGATCATGAGAGAAAAATATTTGCAGATGATCACTTGCTAGATTTCACTTCCAGACTATCAATGTTGGATCATTATCTCTGTGGTATATGTCTCTAATGATCATGGTGCGACAAAATGAACTTTGGGAGGGATTGATCATTTTGGCATTGAATCGGGAATTTGTTGACAATCCTTGGATTATGAGGGTGATTTCATTCAGGTTCTCAATCGACTAAGCATTCTCTTTTAAAAAACCATAATATCAATTGAACCATTAAAAATTTTAGAAAATGTTTATTGGATTGTGAGTTATGTGATATGGTGTACAAGGGAAACACTTTTACTTCGTGGAATAAGTGAAAGTCATGCTAGTTGCAAAGAACCTAGACATGGTGCTTGTGAAAAAGAGTTGGTGTGTTATGTTTCCCACTTCTTATGCTAGCTTTGGTGAGCTAGATCATGCATCATGTTGTGTAGTACTCTGGATCAGAAAATCAAGAAACCTTTCAAGTACTATAACTTCCTTATGCATAACCCATGATTTTTAGAAATCTTAAGGGAGAATCAGTACTCAATGTAGTGTGGCAAAGTAAGAAATATATATATTATCTATGAACTCAAGGCTGCTAAAAATTCTATTATAGAATTCAATAAATTGAACTACTTTGAAAGACGAGAGAGTGGTAAAGGCTCATAATATCATGGTGTTTTGTCATGAGGAAACTCTAGTTTTACCAAACCAATTAAATTTTTAAAAAGAGTTAGAGGCTCATAGATTATGGCAAATCTTTCCCACAGCTAATGTTACTTGGCTCAAAGAATGAAACAATAATACTAACTATTTTCACATAATGGCTGACAGCAAAAAATTGATCAACCACGTAGTACAAAGATTGAGACAAATTAGGGAATTATGGATAACTATGTGGAGTACTTTATTAATCTTCTAGGTGGGGAGGTAGATCTTTCTATTGTTGAGCAATTAATTAGATATGGATCTCTTCTTGGCTTTCACATTCTCCCTAGATCAAGCCAATAAGTTAGAAGCCTCCTTCTCGGATGTGGATATCAAAGAGGCTTTTTTTAGAAAAAAATTATTGGGTTCACTCTTAGGGGTGAACCGCTCTTCTCCACCCCCTCTTAATTAACCATTCATAATTTGTCATGTACTCTAATCAAACAAATTATAATAACTAATATTATCTAAATAAAATAACTAGATTAAATCATTAAAAATAATTATATTAAAATGGATATTTTATATAAATTACTAATGGTTGTACATATGTCTACTTTCTATGCTCTCATATTACAGTTTATGCTCCCATATTAGGGTTTATTACCCTTTTTTTTGTCAATATTGGGCCACAACTGGCCGGCTCATTAACCCAATTCCTACATTAAGTAGGCAGATGGACTCGATCCCGGGTATGATGGTGCCTGCTCTCAGTGGATTTATCTCCTGCCACTAGACTAAGGTCACTTCACGTTTATTACCCCATTGAAATCTACTAAATTATTCAAATTAAGTGTTTCAAATCATTCAATATTTTCTGTTCGTCTTTGAGTGTTTAGGCTGACATCTTAGGGGGTAGTTATTTTTCAAATACATTAAATTAGTCAAATAGAATATTTTAAATCATACAATATTGTACGTTTGATAATGAGGATTTTGGTGATTGAGGTTAAACTACCTACTAATTTTTAACCCTAAATGATCACAAGTTCATGGTTATGCCGTGTAGCATTTAAGGATCGAAAGGAAATTGATTAGGAAAATAAATATGGAAAGAACTCTAAAAGCTAAATCAATTCAAAATGATTTGGTTTTGATTTTAACTCTAGCAACCTACATGAAATGATGCAAATGAACTAAATAAAAGACTAAACAACAATAATCAAACTAAATGAAACCAAACATAGCAATATCAAATGAGATGCAAGATAAGAAATGCAATATAAAAAAAGTCAAAGAAAAGTCAACCAAATTAAACAAATACAATCAACGATGATAAAAGCATGGATCTTGGGTAGAGTTCATAAATCAAGGGTGAATAACATGTGACTAATGATGCTAAGCCATTTAATCAATCATTTCTAAAGCATGAAACCGGTTTATCTACACAAATATACTTCTGTGGCACTAATCACTTCCTTAATTCACTAATCATTATTTACTTCCGCATAGAGATTAATCAAATCAAAAAGAATTGTTCAACATATTCATATAAGCTTACTAATCTACCTACACATCAACATCCATTGTATAGGGTTCAAAAAGCATGATTAAAATTCTCCTAGACATTTCGACAAACACTTTCCGGGCGTAAAAAACCATATTCTAGTTCTAGGTTAGCCACTCCTAAATCTAGCATTGACCACACTTTAATCAATGGAAAAACATAGATAATAAACACCCAAAGCCTAAACATCACTAATCACCCATTCAACAAACTTAATCTACTCTACCCTTAATCCATAGAAAGACTACTCACTATTCATGATGAAAATCATAGTGGTAGAAGTAGATAAAGACATAATGAAAGGATTAAGTAAAAATTTAAGAAAATTACAAATTAATAATAATAAGGTAATACTTTATCCTCAAATCATCAAGAACACAACTGTTTGTACTTTGTTCAATGGATAAAAGAGATAAGGAAAAACTTAGGAAAAGGAAAAGTGTATCCGGGTCAATCCGACAAATCCAGGCCAAACCAGGATTGTACAGAAGATTGAATCAAAGGGACTCTTCTGACCGACTATTGAGCCTCAATTGGCCGATCAAGACCCCAAAAACATGTCATCTCCTATGGTTCGAAAATCTCCTTTTGACCGACTGTGCGTGTTGGTTTGGCCGGTCAGAAGTAGACTACTCTACCATCAATGCATACAAAAGACTACTCACTAATCATCATGGAAATCATATATAGTGGTAGAAGTAGATAAAGACATAATGAAATGATTAAGCAAAGAAATTAAGAAACTTGCAAATTAATAATAAAGAGGTGAAGACTTTATCCTCAAATCACAAGAACACAAATGTTTCTACTTTGTTTAATGAATAAAATAGATGAGGAAAATCTTAGGATTTTTAGCCCTTATAATGAGTATTGTTAGGAAACATATATCTTGCCTTAACACTCTGTATACCTTAGCAAAGCTACTGACAAACAAAATTCAATATTTGGGAGGATTTGATTTTCGTTGAGTTTTTAGATGATTTTCGGTTGTTTAGAGAAGTTGTTATGATTTTCGTTGAGATTTGCTTTGTCATGTTTTTAACTAAGGAAGTTCATCAAAACACATTAAAATCATAACAAATCTCATCAAATCAACTACTTAAAACATTTTCAATGTAATTGGATTTTGATGTAGATTTTAAAATCATAATTTCAATAACACTTTATTATAAAAGATTTTTTTAAATTCAAGTTTGATGTTTGAAGCCCTTCTTTGCATGAAATATTTGAAGATCTTGATGATTTTGCATCATGGCCATGCTTACAAATGAATAAATATAAATAAATTTATTTCTTGTTGGACTTGATATTTTTGAAGCATATGTAGTTGCAAACTTTGGTTTCCCATTTGGTACAATGGCTAATATTCTAAGATTATGAATATTAGTTGCAAACTCATAATCTTAGAATATTAGCCATTGTTTGAGAAAGTTTCAAACAAATTTAAATCTTGGTTAGTGAGGAACTTATCTTTTGCGGGTAGAATCCAACTTATATCTTTAGTGATTTATGGTACAATAACCTTCTGAATTTATACTTTTGTACTACAATATGGTTGGTTGAAAAGAATAGAATCTCTTTTCTCTAGATTCTTATTACCATGTAGCACTGATGGAAGCGACGGTGCAAAGGTCTCTTCGAAGGGAGTGTGTTTACTTAACAAAGAAGGTGGGTAAGGTTGAGGAGATTTACTGCATAGAACAAAACCTTATAATTGAGACTTGTTTGGATCATGTTCTCGAACACCGACTCCCTTTGGACTAAATGGCACAAGCTCCACCATCTCGGAAACAATTCTTATTGGGAGATCATAAATATAAAGAATTTAAAGAAAACTCCGATTCCGTTGAAACCTCTAATATAAAGAATTTTCAGAAGTTGACTTGTTAATGGCAAGAAAACTCATTTATGGTTGCCAACTAAACTCTTTTGGGGTCTCAAATCAAGTTATTGGGTCCAAAGGGACCTCGATCATCAGGAATTCCAATATCAACAAAGGTTGATGAGGCTTGCAATGCAATTGGTTGATTTTTGAGAGCATCGAGATCTCACCTGCTCTTGTTATACACACTCACCTAACCACAATATCTACATAGGATTAATGTAAATGGATTGTTGACGAGGTTCCTGCAAGGGCTTGTCAACCTTGATTACCTGGGAAGCGTTGAGACGGAGTCAAGATGAGATAGAGTGGACTGCCTCTGTTTAGTTCAAAGGTGCGGTGCCTAAGCATTCATTCAAAATGTGCGTAAGCCACTTGAATCAATTACCAACAATGCAAAATTTAATCTATTGGGGATTAAGTATACTGTCTGATTGTTGTATATGCTCTCCACATCTGGAATCGAGACACCATTTAAAGTTGCAATGTGCTGTCTCGGTGGAAGTCTGGACACAAGCCTTCATTCAACTTAGCGTGACTCAATAATAGTTTTGCTCTTGGTCAGAACACTACTAGAAAACAGGGTGGTTTTTGGATAATACTTGTGTACACTCCTATGGTGTATCTTTAGATCCACTTCTCTCTCCACAACCTATCATTTGTCCACGTAACAAGAGAGTTAAAAAAAAAGAAAAAATAAATAAGCATTACAAAATAAAAGAATTGAGAAAAAAGAAAAAGGAAATACACCGACGTTTAACAACGCCGTCTAACAACACAACGGAGAAAAAAAAAGGTTTCATCTTCTTCACTCTTCCAATCTTATTCATCTTCTTCATCCTCGAAGACCCATCTCCTCCGTCAAATCTCCAGTGGTTTTCAGTGGGAAATTAAAGCCGCCGACGGCCCTTTGTCTTCATTAGAGACGGCGAAGCTTGTTGCAGTCCGTGCTCCGTTCGTATTCGTGCTCTACAGTGACCGGAGCTGAATCCGGCATGGGTCCGGTGGTCGAGATGTCGAGCAAGCTCTATTCACTCCGAATCGGTCCTACACTTCAATTCGAGCAAAAGAATTCCGGAAATTCGAGGTATTTCTCTTCTTCATGTCTTCTCTCTTCACAACTTAATTCGATTGCTTCGATTCGATCTGGGGAGATTTTCTCGAGTTTATGAAGGTTTTAGGTTGGAATTTATCTTAAGTTCTGGCAATTTCATGGATCACCATGCAAAAATGGTTCAGAATTTCTGCTTAGCTATTGAACTATTTTTTTTTTTTGTTCATAGCTTTGGATTACTTATTTCTTGTTCGGAATTCCTGTCGATTTACAAGGTTGTGTAGTGTGCTATGTTGTCATCGTAATTTACATTTCTGTAGTAATTCAGATGCTGCTCTTTGTCTTCTCTTTTCAAAGTCCGTGGTACAGATAAACAACTTATCTTTGTATGATTAGGTTTCTATTAGTTCAACTTACAAAGGTTTCACAAACAGAATTTTTGAGTGAAATTTTGCTCTGAGAACCTTTGAATTAGTTATTCTAGCTTGAATGTTTCATAAAAAATTGTCTCTTTTACACTTATGATGTCATGTAACTTGATATTTGGTTCTGGGAGGTTGTCTGACCTAATAGCGCAGCTTCAAGACTTACTCAAGGGAGCTAAAGGAATTGAAAGCACACCATATAAGTATGACCCTGCACTTCTAGCGGCTCAGGTATTGAGATTATATTCTCATTAACCGAACATAAAATAGTTTCATCGTTTCTTGGAATCACTTGGCTTAAGCTGGTCCATCTGTTTTGTGACACAATTTTTCCTTGTTTCATTATAACCAGATTTGACAGCTTGCAAATGAGATCAAAGAACTAAGTATGACCAATCCAGATTCGACAGCTTGCAAATGAGCTTATTCTTATTTTTTGTCTTCTCAGTTGCTTCAGGTTCAGGTTTGGAACCGCTACATGAGACCAACCTGCAGTTTTATTGATCTTGTGATTTTTGCTGTGGGAAGAGAAAGACTTAACAAATTTTCGGTGTATCTACACAGTACTGATCTCGAGTTATAGGTGTTAAGACTGTTTTGAGGATTGTGTTTGATTACCGCGGACTAGTAAAAGGAGAAGAAAGTAGTCATTAAGAGAATAGGAAGCTGTAGTTTAACGGTTTATAGTTTGTTTAGGATATGAAATTTCCTTTTCTTTTGATAAGTACTACTTCATTTTTTACATACTTTTCCTAATTCTTTTAGTAGTTGTAACCCTACCAATCTCTATATAAGGTTGTTTTTGCTTTGTATTTAGAGACAAGTTTTCAGAAGGAATAATAAGAGTTTTTTGTATTAAGTTCGTTTTGAGAATTCTCTACAATTTTGATCACAAACAGCAATTCCCAACTAATTGTTAGCGTTAATTACACAGGTAAGTAGCGTCAATCTCTTCTCTGTTTTAAGTCGATTGGTTAATATATGATCATATAAGATAATCAATTTCTCTTGCTAAAAAAAGGTCAAGTGTAGGTAAATGTTAATATATGATCATATCCTAAATCAATTGTTTTTAGAATCTACGTTAACTTCATCTCGTGACCAAAAAAAAACCTTTAACTTCAGTCGTCGTTGTTCTATTTTTTCTACGATAATCTTTGATTTTTGTTTATCTCCCTATATAGTTGTTGCTTTGAGTATATGATAATTGTTGGCATGATTTATATGATAGTTTAAGTGCAGATTGCAATGGAGAGTAGTCATTTAAGTGGTCAAGAAACTGTTTCCGCTAGAGGTTTGCAAGTCTCCGGTGAATCTAGTTTGTTAAGTCAAAATTCGGATGAGTTTTTAGCCGATGAAAAAGATTCTCAGATCAGTGATGATAATGCTTCAGTCAGTGAAGACGATGCTTTAGTCAGTGAGAACGACACTTCAGTCAGTGATTTCGATAAAGAAGAAGACATAGGCAACGACGAGGATTCTCTTCAAACTGAAGATGTTGATGCTTGAAAGCTAAGCAATGAAAATGAGCAGAAAGATGATCTCTGCATTGGAATGGAGTTTAGTTCTGCTGACGCCGCATATACAGCTTATAGAAACTACAGAGGTAGTCGTGGTTTCGACATAAGGAAACACCGAACAGCTATGAAAAAAGGAAAGCTAGTAGGGTTTGTTTATGTATGCTCAAAAGAGGGGCTTAGAAAGGAACCTCCGGTCAAGAAATCTTTTTCAAAACCAATCACGAGGTGTGGTTTTAAAGCTCGCATGTCTTGCTACATTCAGAGTAACGGAAGATATAAGATTACGTTTTATAACCCGAATCATAACCATGAATTAGTGAAGACACCTATGAAGCATTTGTTGAAGGGCAATCGGGCAATCTCTATCCCTCAAAAACAACATGCTGATGATGCCGAGATATCAGGAATTTCAGTAAAAGCAATTGTTGACATGATGAGCAGAGAAGTAGGGGGGCGAGAAAATTTGGGTTTTATGGAGAAAGACTATCGCAATTACATATATCGTAAGCGAATGGAAGCAATGAGAAAGGGAGATGCTGGAGCAGTTTTGGAGTACTTCCAAAAAAAGATAGAAGATAATGCATCTTTCTTTTACTCAATACAACTTGATGAGGACGATATGATAACTAATATCTTTTGGGCAGATGATCGGTCAATTAGTGACTACAATCTTTTTGGAGATGTCGTTTGCTTTGATACAACTTATTAGAACAATGAATATGATAGACCGTTTGCTCCATTTGTCGGGGTCAATCATCATAGGCAAACTGTTGTGTTTGGTGCTGCTCTCTTATATGATGAAACCACAGAGTATTTTAAGTGGCTCTTTGAGACTTTTCTTGGAGCAATGTCTGGAAAACAACCAAAAACAATTCTTACAGACCAATGTACAGCAATGGCAAATGCAATAGGGAACGTGTTCCCTGAAACAAAACATAGGTTATGTGTTTGGCATATTTACCAAAATGCTGCAAAAAGGTTGAGTCATTTATTTCATGGAAGAGACCAGTTTGCCACATACTTTGGAAAATGTGTATATGACCATGAGAATGAAGCAGATTGGTTATCAGCATGGACTGAAATGCTCGAGAAGCATGAATTGACTGAGAATAAATGGTTGGAGGATTTGTTTGAGTTGAGAGAAAAATGGGCAAGGGTATATGGTCGTCAGACTTTTACAGCAGATATGATGAGCACACAGCGTAGTGAAAGTATGAATAGTACTTTGAAAAAGTACTTGAAGCGCAGTTATAACTTGTTGCAGTTCTTTAAACACTATGAGAGAGTGTTGGATGATCGTCGATTTAAAGAATTAACTGCTGACTTTGGTATGATGCATACCTCGACGGTATTATCTGCTCCTGTAGAAATGTTGCAACATGCAGTAGACGTGTATACACCAGAAGTGTTTACTTTGTTCCAGAAGGAATACACAGCTATTGGTGATTATGTTGCCAAAAGGGTAGATAAGTCTAAGATAGTAAGTGCTGAATACAATGTATCTTTTCGTGGTGTTGGGAAAAATCATTTGGTTGAGTATGTTGCTGCAAACCAAACGATACATTGTAGTTGCATGAAGTTTTCTTTTGCTGGGATCTTATGTCGTCACGCATTAAGAGTGTTGTCCAAGAAGGATGTTAGGAGGATTCCACCTACCTACATTCTTAATCGATGGAGTAAAGAGGCAAAAGCACGAACCATATCTTCATATCATTCAGAGACACCTAATGATACAGTGAAGCAATCGATTGGAAAGCGATATAGTCATATATGTCGTACTTTCCGTGAGATTGCATCTGTTGCTGCTGAACATCCAGAATTGACGTTGTGTGCAAATGATGCAGCCTCTCAGTTGCTTGAAAAATTGGTGGAAAAGAAAAAGGAACTTGTGAAAGCTAATAAATGGATGCTCCATACTTCAGATTTTGAACTTGGGGAAGAAGAAGAAGAAGAAGTTCTAAATGCACGTGGAATAAAAAGAAAAAAATCCTCCTGGACGAAAAAGGAACCAAAAAGTCGGACGCTATGGTTGATTTTTGAATGTTCACGAAACGAAAGATCGTGGTATATCAAAATCATCAAGTAATGCTACAACAAGGAAAAAGTTGTTTCAGGTATTTGATATATAATTTTTCTTTTGTTTATGTTTACTTTTCATCAAAATGTAACAAAATCAATATATGTATTTCAGGTATCAACTCTTCCTCCTGATACCCAGTCATATGTTGCTACCAATGTTCCTCCTGATACCCAGTCAACTCTTCAACCTGATACCCAACCATCTTTCTCACAACTGCTCCAGGTAAATACTTCATTCTCTATACTATTTATATTTGAGTTATCTATCAATTTTTAATAATGTGAAGTCTTATATTTTGTAGGGATTTGACAAGAGTTAGGGTGGTTCATCGAAAAACTCTATTATTTTTAAATGCTCTGCAAATCTTAATTATGTTTTTTTTTTTTTTTGATGTTTCTAGTACATGTTTTCTTTCTTACTTTCGGTGTTTCTAGTACCTGCAATATGCAGAGCATAGTTTAGATGTTTTTTAAATTTATTTTATCTTTCTCTCTGTTGTGGATTAACCTAAGATTACAAAGCTGATCAATCCTCAGATATTACACGAACCAGTTTCTTATCTCGCACAAAAATAAAAGCAATTTATAAAATACGACTACTCTTCTTATCCTTTCCTTGCTCTCCTTATTATCTTTCTCCTTAGCATCACGCTCTGCTTTGATATCAGCTTATCTTCTCTGTAAAGCCTCTTTCATCATGAGTTCTTTAATTTTCTCTGCTTCCTTCATTGCCAATTCATATCTCTGTTTCATTGCCAATTCATATCTCAGCTACATCTTCAACAAAAACCAATAAGAACACAGAATGTTAATACATAGTGTCTACACATCTCCTGAACATGTTTCAGCTCAGCTTCTCTATCTCAAAACTCAGATTCACCTAACACAGTTCACATCCAAATTTCAGTTTTTTCCAAGGGGTGTATATAGAATTGTTTTAGTTTTTGTTTTGAAAAAAATGAAAACCAAACAAAAGCAAACGATTGTCTCTTAAGAAAGGACTGATACTAAAATTGAAAACCAAAGAAAAGCAATCGATAGTCTCTTAAGCGAGGTTCCCCAACCTTCTCAGGCTTGTGCCTAAATGTAAATCGTTGAGCCATAAGCTCAATCGCCACTCAGATTCGAACCTGGCTCGCAAAGTGCGTACAGAGAGGAGTTAAATCAATAAGTTTTTATCCCAAATTCAGCTGTCTTCCCTACAGTAACAGCTAAACAATGTGATAAATCTCTTTTGCAATCTTCTTAACATTCTCAATGGCGAAGAGAGAAGACATGAAGAAGAAAATACCTCGAATTTCCGGAATTCTTTTGCTCGAATTGAAGTGTAGGATCGATTCGGAGTGAATAGAGCTTGCTCGACATTTCGACCACCAGACCCATGCGGATTCAGCTCCGGTCACTGTAGAGCACGAATACGAACGGAGCACGGACTGCAACAAGCTTCGCCGTCTCTAATGAAGACAAAGGGCCGTTAGCGGCTTTAATTTCCCACTGAAAACCACTGGAGATTTGACGGAGGAGATGGGTCTTCGAGGATGAAGAAGATGAATAAGAATTGAAGAGTGAAGAAGATGAAACCTTTTTTTTCTCCGTTGTGTTGTTAGACGGCGTTGTTAAACGTCGGTGTATTTCCGTTTTCTTTTTTCTCAATTCTTTTATTTTGTAATGGTTATTTATTTTTTTCTTTTTTTTAACTCTCTTGTTACGTGGACAAATGATAGGTTGTGGAGAGAAAGGTGGATCTAAAGATATACCACATGAGTGTACACAAGTATTTTCCGTTTTTGACCATCAAATTGATGACTAATTGGTCAAAAATAGGCGTTTTTGATGATTTTTTTGACTAAATCCCGGTCGTAAAGAAACCGTGGTTGGAAATGACTTTTTTGTCAATAGTCAAAATATTTTGACCACACGAGGTTGGTTTAAACATGATCAAAAATTTCTCACCAAATACTTGGTTAATAATTTCTGACCAAAAATAATGGTCAAAATATTTTTGACCCAATAATTGGTCAAAAAATTTTGAAAGTTCCGATCAAAATTAATGGTCAATAATTTCGGATCAAAAATAATAGTCGGCATATTTTTGACCAAGGTTCTAAAAATCGAGCTAGGCGGTAGAAGATGATCAACCGACTCACTTTTCACATAACCGGTTTAATTATGCGGCCAACATAAAACTGTTAGCCAAATTTGATTTAAATGGGCCTATATTGTTAATTAGTCTGTTAAATACTTGGAAACCTAAGCTAAGGACAATTATTTATATATAGAAAATTTCTTGTTGTTCCTTTGTAAAGTCGATGTGGGACGCTTTTCTTTTCTTCTTTCTTTTTTTTTGTTTTTGCCGTTCTTTTCTTCCTTTTTTGATAGATAGTGTTTTTTTTAATGTAGTAAAAATCCAATTGATGACATTTTGTATATTTTCTACTAGAGATTATTTTTAACCTTAAGTTTTTTGGTAAAATAAATATTAAAATTTAGTACTAAATAATTGACAATTCGAAAAAATAAATAAATTACTATAATTGTTTTAGTTTTATTAACAATAGATTTAATTGGTCAAACGTTGGTTGAAGCATTTTGACTCTATTTCGATCATTCTAAACGAATTACCTATATAGTCAATATTTGGTCGATAATATTTTGACCAATTTATGTCAAGTATTGTTCGTCAAAAACTATTGACTAATTTATGACAAAAATTTTGTTTTAGTCGATATTTGTTCAAAATGTTTTGACTATTTATCGACCATATATATTAGTCACTGATGCGGTCCTAAAGAGGAGATGCAAAAGAGTTTTAAATTTATAAACCCTAATCTGCAAGTGCACAGTTGACAATTGTAGTACTTAGGGGTCGATCCACATGGGGCTATGTTGTTACGCTATAAATCTATATGATGCAGAATAAGCTAAGAGAAAATATATTTAGGTTTTGGGGGTTTATGATGAAATAAAGCAAAGCAATAAAATGAAGGGATAGATAAATCAAAACACGCTACATAAAAGATATTAAAAGGAACTAATGCAACATGATCTACACGGTTTTTAAAGAGATGCAACTAGTGTTCTAGAACTCAAATCACTATGGTAGAATCATTCCACTTTCGTGGCTCCGAAACCTATAACTCTTACCCTAATAGACTTAACTTTCAATGGTTATTGCAAGGTGGAATCACGCTATAAGAATGAGATTTGATTGTTCATTAAACTCCTTAACTAACCTTTCGAATTGTTAAGACGCCTAACCTATCAAATACTAGATCCGATCGGTGCAAAAGCTTTTGGAATCGGCACCAATCTAAAATTGGTCACTAGGTAGCAATCTAGAAATTGCAAAAGCTTTTGGAATCGGCACCAATCTAAAATCGGGCACAAACTATTGATCTTTTGGAGACATACTTTCTGTCCAACTTGGGAAATTGTGAAAACTTCAACTTGGGTGATTTAGATTTGCTCCCTTGACCTTGATAAGTTGTTGTAGGATTAAGAATACTCATTTTGATCCTTTTTACTCCCTTTTTGATTATTTTACCTATATGACTCTTTAAAACCAAATATACGAGAAAACTACCTCATTTGATAGAAAAGTTTATTAAATAATATATAAAATAGATAAAAACGGATAATAAAAGTGGTAAAATACCGGGTATATCAACTCCCCCAGACTTACCCTTTGCTTGTCCTCAAGCAAACAAAAGGTTAATCTGGAAAGAAGATTTGAAAACACGTGAACTCACATATTCTTTGATCTTGTTTCTTTCTCTGAACCTGTAATCCACATATAGACAAAGTGAGTTCATGGACACTTTTCATCATTTCCCATCATGAGGTCAAAAGTATGTCATAAATTACTGTCCCTGCAAAATCTCAACTTCAAGTCAATCGATTCTCTTACCCTCTTAGATTCTCAAAGATCTCCGATCAAGGATATTTACAAGGAATTCGGCTAGGTGTTTGGGGAAGGCTAATTTAGTGGTGAGGTTAAAAGTGTTTAGGGTTACCAAAAACTCCGGGTGCGAGACATTATGCAAAATCGCAAGAGAGAATGGATCTATTGAAGTCCACAATTTCCCAACCACTTTGTTGTTCGCCTTTCTCCTCCAGACTTAGACTTTTCTCCGGGAATCACTTGTAAAACTCTCGAACTCATCTCTCCTTGGTACCGTTGCATTCCTTGGGTATTCTTTAGTCGTTGACTCTTTGAAAACCATTTTTCTTTCCCTTATATTATTATTATTATTATTATTATTATTATTATTATTATTATTATTATTATTATTATTATTATTTTTTTTTTTTTATTTTTTTTTTTTATTTTTTTTATTTTTTTAAGTGGAAAATGGTCTCATAAAGATATGAGTCAAGTAAGGCACGAAATTGTTACCATGATTAAGCATCCAAGGATCGGCCAAACTTCTTTAATTTTCTGAAAATTTGTTGTTGTACTCCTTCCTTCTATGTTGATCATCGCATCTTCTTGTAATTGGAAAATTGCGTCGACCCTACTCTCTCCGGCGCTTTTACACATATCTGCATAGAGGACGTAGTAAAGAGTGCATGAGGTCTTAAAGAAAGGTTTAAGGGCTTAGGTAGGGTACAAACTAAAAGTGAGTTGGCAATTCATGACAACAGATAGGGGTAAAAAGAGGATAAGATGTCATGAATGTGATTCTTTCCTTGATCTAATATCCTTAACAAGAGATAGTCAAAAATCATGTCAGTAAGCCAATTTGAGAATCGAAATCATATCCATCAAAATAATGCAAGTAGCAATCTCCTTGGACTCCATTCGGTCACTAGGTGTCTGAATCAATTGTCCGGAACAAACCCCGCATTAATGGTCACTTGGTTTTGAAATCAAAACGTTGTTGATCAAAGAAAGGTGTCATCATTCCCAACTAATTTTGACTCAATAAAACGGTTTTTGAATATGATTTGAAAAACTTTTTGAAAACATAAATATCCAACACGAACAAACGAGTTAGTACCAACAATCCTCCCAGACTTAACTTACACCGTCCTGGTGTAATTCAAATCGAATTAGGGGTGAAGTGTTGGAAAATAAAAATAAATATAAAAGAAATAGATAAATATGGAGAATATGACGAAGTTACCGGATAAAGAAACTCAAATTCTCCCAAAGTTGAATCGGTTGGATGGTGTTCAAAGAAGGGTCTTCAAAGTCCCCAAAAATTTCTCTAGGCACAAGAAATAGTGCTTCTCAATTTTCCTCATCAATGCATTCAGCCATGACCGAGTAAGTATCCTCCAACAATGATCATAATAGATGATCACCGCAAACCATAGTTTGCATCATGGAACTCTTCCCCAAATCAGTTTTGGGAGTAATGATCTTGGTATACGTAACAAAGACGTTACGATCTGTTAGTGAGGGTGACTGTGACACCCCGGTTTTAGGGCATATATAGTATATGCGGTATATGCGGAGAGACTTAAAAGAATTGTTTTGACTACCTGTATCACCAAAGTGCACTTATCTTCTCGGTCACAGGTCTTGAGAGGACTCCAGAGTTAAGCGTGCTTAAGCTGGAGTAGTTTCAAGATGGGTGACCTACGGAGAAGTGATTTTCAGTCTCGTGTGAGTGAGGTCAAAACAAGAGAAAAGATCGCATGGTGATTTGCAGGGTCAGTAAACATGACTTTCGAGCCTCCCGGAATAACACAACGATCGTCTGACATGGGTGGGCCCATGAGCCGAGAGTGAACGTGGGGCCCATTGGAAGATAAGGATTTCTCTCGAGGGGATGAGGATTTTCCCTACGACGGCGGTTGGGGCGTTACAAGTGGTATCAGAGTAAACCCTGACATCTATGAAGAGTCAGATTATCGGGATAACGATATTGGTAAACGCAACAAGGACATTGCGATCTGTTAGTGGGGGTGATTGTGACACCCCGGTTTTAGAGCATATATGGTATATGCGGTATATTTGGAGAGGTTTAAAATAATTGATTTGGCTACTTATATCACTAAAGTGCACTTATATTTTCAGTCACATGTCATGAGAGAACTCCAGATTTAAGCGTGCTTGAGCTGGAGTAGTTTCGGGATGGCGACCTACTGGGAAGTAATTTCCAGTACCGTGTGAGTGAGGTCAAAACACGGGAAAAGATCGCGTGGTGATTTGCAGGGTCTGTAAACATGACTTCTAAGCTTCTTGGTCTAACGCAACCGCCGTTGGAGAATGTGGGCTCACGGGCCGAGAGTGGACGTAGAACCCATGGTTACAAAAAACCTCTTTTTTTCCATGTGATGTAATATTAAGAAATTCACGGTGAAAATACAATGCAATCCTACAATAGGAGAACCGTAAGATCCCACAACAAGGGAGATATAAAACCTAGAACTTAAAACCACCATAACTCGATCTTACTACCAGATTTTTGGGGTAACAGTCTTGGTATGTGCAACAAGGATGTTACGATCTGTTAGAGGGGGGGGGGGGGTGATTGTGACACTTTAGTTTCAGAGCATATAGGGTATATGCGGTATATGCAGAGAGGCTTAAAGGAATTGATTTGGATACCTATATCACCAAAGTTAACTTATCTTTTCCTTCACATGTCTTGAGAGAACTCCAGAGTTAAGCGAGTTTGAGCTGGAGTAGTTTCAGGATGGGTGACCTACTAGGAAGTCATTTCCAATACTGTGTGAGTGAGGTCAAAACACGGAAAAAGATCACGTGGTGATTTGCAGGGTCAGTAAACATGACTAACGAGCCTCCTGGACTAACACACCGACCGTTGGGGAGTGTGGGTACACAGGCCGAGAGTGGACGTGGAGCCCATGGATAGGGTGGTCGGAGCGTTACAAAAAACCTCTTTTTCCATCTGATGTAATATTAAGAAATTCACGGTGAAAATACAATGCAATCCCACAACAGGAGAACCATAACATCCCACAATAGGGAAGATATAAAACCTAGAACTTAAAACCACCATAACTCGATCCCACTAACAGGGAGAGACATACCCACAAATTCAACGCATACCCACAACTTTGAATCAAAACTAGAGACAACATCGGAAATGAAACCAAAATATAGTGAAAGTGAAGAAGAAACCCAAACGATTGCGAACCTGAATTATGGAATTTTGGTTCAACACATGCATTGTGAACCTATTTTGGTGATTTTCAAGTGGTGTCGATCGACACCAAGGGTGGTATCGATCGACACTAATTTCTGCAGAACAGGTTGGTTCAATTTTTATCGTTCGGTTTGGCCAGTTTGAGTTCGGAAACCCTAGGACCTTATTTAAAAGCGTGTTTTAGCTGTGCAACCTCGTTTTCACTATTAGAAAACGTAGGTTTGTGAAGAGAAGAAAGTTAGAGTGTTTTTGGTTCACAAGGTTGATTCGGGGTTTGTAAGATGGAAAAACGAGAATCGTTCGTGTTGGTAATTCTAGAGGAAGAGCGGTGCTTCCTTGGTGTTTGTCATGTGAAATCAGTGGCTTTGTGGGTGCTCGAGGTTGATTTCGTATGTTCTTGTTCATGTTATTCTTTCTATCTGAGTGCGCGACCATGGCTTATCTAGGCAATGGATTATGATGTGTCTTGGTGTTTATTGATTGTGGATTGTGTTGATGATGCAATTGTTTTTGTATATGTATTGTCGTGTTGTTCTTGGTGTGTTTGTGATGTTTTGTTGCAGGAGATCAAACCCGTGCAAGCTGGAATCGAACCGGAGAAGTAAAGGATCGAATCTGGCAATCTGCAGATGTGTGTCGATCGACACCAGTTCTGTTGTGTCAATTTTTTTGGTTGATTTTGGATGGTTATGGCTGTTGTTGATTGTTTATTTGATAATCATTATTTTTCAAATGCATGTATGTATAGCCGGTAAATGGAATGACCGTCTTACCGAATCGGTTTAATGGTTTTTACTTTCTTCCGCTAGTTTATGGTTATTTGATGGTTTATTGTGGTATTGAGAATTAATTATTTATTAGAATATTTAATTCAAAATTAATTATTAAAAAAAAATAAAAATTTAAATAACTTGGTTAGATTGTTTCAGTTTGGTATCAAAGCCCTTACGGTTTAGGACGGTAGAAATAGAATGATTTAAGATTGTTGTTTGAAATGATTATGAGTAGTTAGTCAATTCTGTGAGTTTGAATTCTTAGATCATCTTCTTCAAGCCTTCAATGAGATTCCACGGTAGGTGTTGTTTGACTTATTTTTTTGAATTATATTATCTTAGTTTGTGCTTTTGGGAAGTACAAAGAGTGATTGCTAGAGTTCTGAGAGGTCGTGGTTGTGGAGGCCGAGGGCGTGGTCGGGGACGTGTGAGTGAGTCCTCTAAGAGTGTGGCACAAAGTGCTATGCAAGACCAAGTGGCTGATTCGCAGACGTATCATGAAGGGTTTGTGGGTGATACCTGTGTGAGTGCCAGCGTGAGGACTGGTAGTGCAATAGGCTCGGGTGCGGTAACAATGCAGCCTCCTGAAACAACTAACATGTTTTTTTTAATTAACCCAGATTTAGTATTCCCATAAATACTAAATTCTCAACGGCTGATTCAGTAGATAACAAATCTCAGCGGAAAAACAATTACTCAAATCCAATAATCCAACATAATAATTCCAATAATCAATTAACTCAAATTCAATTCCAGAATTCTAAACAAATAGATCTAGCGACCTACACATCAGGATTACTAGACATAACAATAACAAAAAACCCTATCATCCTCTTTCTACTGCCTTAATTTCACGATCACATTTTCTCTTTACCTGTAATACATGGGAAAAAGAGTTGCGTAAGTATTTTATAAATACTTAGCGAGTTGGTCATACCGCCTTCTGGTGTAACAAGCAGGCTCAGGTAACAACCAATATCAACATAAAACAATACCAATTGCCACACATAACAACATAAGACATTTCAGACCACTAGGGGTCATTAGAACCTCGTGTCGAGCGACACAAGACAATGTTGATCGACACACAACCAGCACTCGTGTCGCTCGACACCCTCCTGGTGTCGATCAACACGCCTCTGTGTTGCACTAGAATCGTGCTTCTCTGCTCTCAGTTGATTCTAGGCAACATAAGTCGCAAACCTGCACGAAAACATTAGGAAAACAAGGCAAAATATCCACAACAACGACAACAATCATCATCACACGAGATCCCACGCAAATCATTCACAAAACACATAAAAATCACCATCATTGCCTAGAACGGCGGTCAAACTCACCTTGGCTTAGGAATGAATAAAATTCGGATTGAAACAGGAAAGAGAACACGATCACAGCCCCTACAAGGCTTCCACGAACTGAAACGGTCTACACATGAAGAACGACGAACAAGGATTCCTACGCCTCTAGAACTCGAAGAAAACGGTCCCTAAAGGATTTATTTGTAACAATCCCTCAAGAACACAAAATTTCCCTCAATTCTCTATGATTCTCACATTTTTCCTCTGATAAAATGTGACCACGATCTGCAGGAACCCTTTAACACTAACCGTATGGCAAAACCCAAAACCAAGCCCCAAAACCGTGATTAAAAAGTTAATCACCCGGTTCTGCCGAAGCTCGTGTAGAGCGAGACACACAAGGTCTCGATCGACACACCTCCATCCTTTGTGTAGATCGACACACTCTATGTGTCGCTCGACATGACCACCAAAAATTGACTTTTTAGTTTGTGGATGTTACAGCTCCAGTAGCGCCTCTAGTGGTTGAGGTGCAGCTGTGGGCTGTGGTAGCAGAGGAGCATCTAACCTATCTGTTGATGATGGGGCTGATGCAGAGGATCGGTATAGTGGTCTTCTCAGGCAAAGTTGGACTTGAAGGAGTCAATGAGTGGAGGATGAGGGTGTAGCGTAATTTTTGCTCTGTTAGATGTCTTGATGATTTCCTGGTGGATCTGGCGGTGCCTTTCCTAAAGGGTGACACACATCTCTGGTGGATAGGTGTCGAGGCCAGGAGGAAGCAGATGGTGTGGACTTGGGGAGAATTCTTGGTGTAGTTTAATGCCAAGTATTTTCCTCAAGAGGTAGTGGATCAGTTTGAGACACAGTTTGTTGAGCTGGTTCAAGAAGACCGGTCAGTACAGGAGTACGTTACAGAGTTTAGCAGACCCTTGGTTTATGTAGGTCTAGGCATGGAGGATGAGAAGACACATTTTTGCTATGTTGTTTATTGGTTATGTAGCTTCGTTTGGAGTTATAACGATTATTGCACTTTTAAAATTTATAAGATGAGTTTTCTTATATTTATGACTTATGAGTCCATGGTGTTAAGTTTTGTGGAGAGTCTGGAAAATAGAAGTTTTATGAGGAGTTAGAACTTGTCTATTTTTTAGAGACTCTAGTGGAGCACCCTATGTGATGAGGTTGTTCGAGATGACCTGAGGATTGGTTATGTTTGAGATGATATTCCTGGTGGTGGAATATCATGATAGAACGATAAGAGGTAGTTCTACTCGATATATGTTTATAGACGTTTTAGAATTTATTACTCTAGGGGCAACGGTGTCCCCGAATAACTCATTTGGAGATGATTGGTTCTCTTGTATACTTATTGGGATGCTGGTTCCAATATGCTTATTTGGGATGGTGGTTCCCAGTATAAGTATTGAGAGACGATTAGTTCTCTCGAGAGGATGGTGGTTCCCTGTGTACCAATAGCTCAAAGGATTGGTTCATGATAGTATGAGTGGTATGATGCACCGATAGCTTAAATGATGTGTTCCTGCGAGTATGAGGGTTGTGGTAATGAGTTAAGAGATCAGGATAGATGATCTCGAGTGGTGATGCCCTGGTTGGATCAAGAGTTTGGTCTATGGTAGACGGTTCTGCATGATTCAAGGACGAATCCATAATAATGGGGGAGAACTGTAACACCCGCGAACCTGAATTGTGGAATTTCGGTGGTGTCGATCGACACCATAGGGGTGTGTCGATCAACACAAACATTGTAAACATGTTTTGGTGATTTTTAGGTGGTGTCAATCGACACCTAGGGTGGTGACGATCAACATTAACTTATGCAGAACCGGTTGGTTTGATTTTTATCGTTCAATTTGGCCGGTTTGGATTCAAAAACCACCCTAGGAGCTTATTCAAAAGCGTGTTTTAGCTGTGCAATCTTGTTTCAGTGTTAGAAAACGTGGGTTTTGTTAAGAGAAGAGAGTTTGAGTTTTTTTGGTTCAAAGGGTTGATTCGGGGTTTGTAAGATCGAAGAATCGTTCGTGTCAGTAATTCTAGACGAAGAGCGATGCTTCCTCGGTTTTTGTCGTATGAAATCAGTGGCTTCGTGGGTGCTCGAGGCTGATTTCGTATGTTCTTTTTGTGTTATTCTTTCTATCCGATTTGCCAAGGTGAGTGTGCGACCATGGCTTATGTGGGCAATGGATTATGATGTGTCTTGGTGTTTATTGATTGTGGATTGTGTTGATGATGCAATTGTTTTTGTATATGTGTTGTCGTGTTGTTCTTGGTGTGCTTGTGATGTTTTATTGCAGGAGATTGAACCCATGCAGGCTGGAATCAAACCAGAGAGAAGAAAGTTCGATTTTGGCAATCTGCAGACATGTGTCGATCGACCTCGATTCTGTTTTGTCGATTTTTTTGGTTGATTTTTGATGGTTATGACTTTTGTTGATTGTTTATTTGATAATCGTTATTTTTCATATGCATGCGTGAAAGCCGGTAGATGAAATAAGTGTCTTACTAAGTATTTGTGATAATATTTACGCATCTCGTTTTTCCATGTGATGCATGTAATGATTGGGATCGTGGAATCATGGCTATGAAGAGGAGAATAATTTAGGGACTCAGTTTTATGTGTTTTTATCTATTGAACTTAGAACCTGGTTAGGTTGCTAAATGTTATGGGATGGATATTGGTGTTGTTGAATCGGCTTAGAGAATTTTATTGTCTTCCGCTGGTTTATGTTGGTTTGATGGTTTATTGTGGTATTGGGAATTAATTATTTATTTGAATAATAAATTCAAATTTAATTGTTAAAAAACAAAAACTTGGTCAGGTTGTTTTAGCCGCGAAGAAGGATTATTCGGATGAAGAGGAGGAAACTTAGTTGTTGGACGTGGAAGACCGGCCCAATAAAACTGTTCATCATCACCGTGCCATCCAGAGCTTAATTCATTTATGATACACAAATCGATGGTGAAGAGGACATATCAAATTACAGCAGAAGCAATGCCTTTGAACTCCGAGGTATCTCTAGATCTCCGACATCGAAACACCAGAATATTCCTAACCTCCAGAGAAGGTCAAGAGACAACACCTTGCCTAAGATTTAAAGTCCACCAAACACCTTACCAACCCACACACTGTCAGATAAAAAATCAATGGAATCGGATCTCAAACCACTTACCGATTAAGTCTGAGGACGCTTTCCCACCACGAGGCCAGATTTGTAAAAAAGATCGTCTACACCGTCTTCTCCACCGCACCGGCGAGCAAAATCTCCAACAGAGAAAGCCAAAGGATCTTCGACACCACCACGCAAACCCACCACATCTGACACTAAACACCTAAAAAGAGAAAAAAAGGAAAAAATCTTTAAACCATAGAGAGCCGGGACCGACGACAGCGCTACAGGAGCCACTGGCCGTCGGCCAAGATTCAAACCAAAAGAGAAAGACGAGAAGTGGCTGAGGATTGGGGAGAAAATAGGGTTTTTTATGAAGCGGAAAAACCTCATAATATATATATATTTTTTTTTATAGCAAGGTTTATCGGCAAAACAACTTTAAAAGATAAAGAAAAAGAAAAAATTAATCGCTATGTTAATAAAAGTGGTTTGGGTCCAAATGATACGGACAATGGGGCTTATATTGCGCCAGACGCGTATCATAAACACACACATGAAGACTCGGTAGCTTACGCTCGTGACAGCTAGAGACAACTAAACTGCCGCGCTTTATTAGAGTCGACTCGAGTTGGTCTGATTGTATGAGAGTTGACCTGCAGTTGCTGATTTGGCACATTTCTGATGTAGACGTGGCAGCATCATGACGGTTTGTTTTGTCTGCCACGTTATGTCCTTCTTTAATCCTATAAACTGAAACATGATTGGCCAACTGATTCCATTTATATATCTTTAGATTCACTTTTTATTTTTGTCAACTCTCGCCTCTTGCTTTAAAAAGAAAATTATTGTTTGGATCAAATTTTTTAATCTTCTATATTCATAAGTATAAATTCGAGTTTTAACGAATATAGATTAATAAAGACAAGATTTACCGGAGATTTTTAACATGGTGGTAGAAGAGTCGTTCGGAGTAATCACATATGTCAAAACTAAAATTATATGTTGTATAATCGTCTATTTAATTGTTCTAATAATTTATAATAATTCATAAATTCTGATGATTTAATAAAAAGACTATCTACTTCCACAATTGCGTTTTTCTTGCAACACCCACTTTTTACCTTTTAACACTCCACATCACTTTTTGTCTCTTCCACCTTAAAAATTCAACACCTATTTGATTTTGGGGAAAATTACAACTATTACCACATTTTAAACTTATTTTATGTGATCTACTGCTTTTTCCAAAATCTTGTTAAGTCTACCACAACTCCTATTTGAAAAGACATATTTATCCTTTACATTTCTCTTTCTATCTCTTTTCTTTCTCTATATCCTCTTTCTCTCTTATATTAATGAATGCATAATGGAAAAGATGGAGATGGTGACGGTGACATAGATGGTGGTTGTAGACGGCGACGATAGAAAAGTTGGCAACGAAACTTGTGGACATCGATAGAGCAGGTGGTGGACAAGACAAAGATGGGTGTGACGGAGATGATGGCTGAGGTTAGTGACGGTGGATGTGGACAAAAACGACGACAATGAGCGTAACATCTCCGATCGGGATTTGACCGGAGACGCCACTGACGAACACTTAAGCATCCGATTAGAGGAACCCGGAACACATCCAAATCCCTAGACTAGATATTTAAGAATTCGTCCTTATCAAATACAAACCAAGGCTTGCCAACCCGAGCTATATCATACATTGGTTTAAAACTCAAATATCATATGAAACCCGAGTTATTTAAAATCGTTATATTTATACATAGGTTTTCAACATATTACAAAATGTATACATTCGTGAGTGTAACTCTCCAAAACATTAATGTACATATTAAACATTATTGATTTACAAAAAGACAAGAAAATCTACCACTGATTTTCTTCATGTTCTTTCGTGACCTGCAAAGCAAGTTGAGTCGTGAGCACTAGTTGCTCAGTGAGTCTGGGCTCCCCTAAGCAATAATCATTTTCCAACCCAACCCAAAATAAAAATCAACACTTAAATGCATGCATATTTAAAACGATGAACATGATATAACATGCATTAACGTTTTAAATTCAATAAGGCTTTACGCGTTGTCAATTCTCTTCACGTGTAAACAAGGCATCGTTCGGTCCACAACAACAAAGTCTAAGAACTTATGAACCTTTATCAATTCCAGTGGCCGTTCTTTTACGGAACCACATCGGGAATTCTGCATTGTTATGCAGTACACAGCCCTACGTTGCAATCCCGTCTCTCTATATCTTCGTAAACTTAAACCAATACTCTTTTGTATTTAGTCAATTCACGTCCTCAAGAGAACATCATACCGCACTTATAACAAGTTATAAGATTTACGAAACTAACATGTATTCATGTAAACTTATATACAATTTCGTTTAAGTTCATTCTTTAAGTTTTCACAAGTTAAACATTTAGCAATTATAATGAGTGATTTGTAAGAAACTCAATTACGGATTACGTAAGCAAACAACAAACATCGCCGAGACTCACCTTTGACTTAGGTAAAGTATGCGATTCTGCTTAAGCGTACTACTCTCAGTTTCGCCTTAGGTTTGGACTTGCTTTCTGTACAAAGAAATCATAAGTTTTACTAAGGCAACACTTAGAATTTTTGATGGAAACTTAAAGGAATAAGCTCACTGGTCTTACCTATAACGGATCAAGACTTGCTAAGGAAATTTTCCGGATCATTGGAAATCTAACTGGAACTAATCCAACGTTTTCATGATGGGTCTGATCATAAGATCAAGATACTAGTGTTAGATTGGTGATCAGAAGGAAAAACTAATTCGAAAAGGAAAAGAACCGATTATAGAAAGCTTACGCTAAGTTCTCCTCGATAAGGCTCTAGAACACTTCACGCTGGCTAACGAGCTCTAGCAAATGGCACTGATGGTAACGATGAACAAAACAAAGCTTTAGTAAAAATTGCTCGATTTCAGCTCAATGTCTCAGAACAGAAGCTCGATGGAACTGTCGGATTATATCTAAGAGCTTTGGTAATTTTCTTTATATGTATTAGGTAAGAATTGAGGTGGAGGCGCTGCTTATATAGGCATTGGAAAGCATGTGATGCTGATGTATAGCTCTCCCTAGCGAACTCTACGTCTAAAGAAAGGATAAGTTTTTTTCGGCGTGAAGGCAACAACTGCTTGGATGTGGCAGATGAGCCAGACCTTTCTTCGGCCTAAGGCAAAGAAAATGTGTAGCAGCTAGGCGCCTAGCTCCGTCACCATCACAACTAGTGCTTTGGGTGGAAGCTAATTAGATCGTAACTTCGACTAAGGATAAGGTGCTGGTAAAGCCTATCACTGGACAATCAGCCAGACATCATAGTCACCTAGCAGGACAAGCATACTGATATATCACCAAAGCTTAGTCCTCAAGCTGCTTAATTTTGTTTCATAGAGGCTTCTCGTTTTGTTTCACCGAGGCTTTTCCTAGATCATTACAATGTGTGTCAATAGAGATGGTGGTGATCGTGGACAAATATGTGATGGTGGACGTGGAAAACGACGGCGGCGGTGGTGGTCGTTGATAAAAATGGTGACGGTGGGTGTGAATAGAGACGGAGTTGACAAAGACAATGATCGTGGAAAAATGTGATGATGGCCGTGGACAACAATGACAACGGTGATTGTGCACAAAAACGGTGATTGTGGGTGTGAATAAACACGGTGGTCAAGCATGTGCAGAATAAGTAGATATGAAACCCAAACCCACTCCCGACCCAAAAATAGGGTATGATAAGTTGATTTTACCCGATCGGTTATGGTTTATGTGAGATTCGAATAACCGATCGACTTCAGGTATTAACCAAAATTCAATTATAACTCGATCACTACCTGAACCTATAGGCACATATATACAGACACACACACAAACACCTGTAGACTAAAGGCAGCCCTAAATCCCTAATCACTCATTTAGTTTTCCTCTTTTGCATGCTCGATTTTGTTCCTCTTCCAATCTTCAATCGAGACTCTTTTTTGCGAAATAGAAGCAAGAGCAATCTAAAGATTTAATCCCCACCAAAGCCTCCAAACTGTAAACAAAACGCTTCTCGATATCGCACCCTCTCCTCCATCGGTGAATTCAAAGGTGATCACATGTATTTGTTTATCTTCTCCATTTGTGTGCTATAACCTTCAGTATACGCATTATCAAAACAAGAAAGTTCAATTATTTGCAGATTCTTGTTGAATTTGACTTTATTGTAAATTGCAATTTGAGGTTCCTGGTAAATTTTTGTTCAGACTAAATAGTTTCTTATAGTTTTTGTATTTAAATGTTAGCAACATGTTTTATTTTTTGTTCTTGATCAACAACATTGGGACTTCTCATGTTCTGATGATGGTTCATGTGTTTTTTCCAGATAGATTCTTCTACATGTAGAAATCATGATGATGGAGACAAAGAACATATATGAAGAAGGAGACCCTTAACTAAAGAATCGAATGAAAGGGGCAAAATGAAGCAAACAAGTGGAAGTGACGACCCAAATAAGGTTAAGATTTAGAGGATACTCCCCTCAAGATCATGAGTATGGTCTAATTTCACTAAATTAGAAACAAATCGTGATAGATGTCACTGCACCTACTGTCAGAAGGAATTTTCTTGTTCAAGTAAGTCTGGGACTAAAAACATGTGGAATCATATGCAAATTTATATAAGCCAATAACTTAGGTTTCGATCTCGTAGCCGGTGCCATGATTAATCACGTAAGAACTAAAAAAGAGTTCAGCTAAATTTCCTCTTAACCCTAGGCTCTCTTTGAGATTAAGGTTAATTATTGGAAGTTAACTTCTAATTAATCAATAATGACCCTTATATAGGTCACAATAATTAATCTTAAACCTAATTTAAAAGGAAGATACCCAAAACTCTTATTAAAGCCATTAACCATATCACAGACATGTAAGGAATACATAGCTTGGGAAGATGGTCATAATCCTACTTAGAATCATAAGATTATCAACAATGAAAGCCAGTTGCAAAATGAAATAGTTTATGATAATGTGTTCAGAGTTTGGCATTTAAACACTTTTGTAGAGAGTTTGGCATTTAAACACTTTTGCAACAAGGTCAGTGTTTTTAGATTCAGTTATATCTAATTGTTTTAGTTATTCATGAAGGTAAATCTATATCTAACTGATATTATTTTCTTTGATATTCATGCAGGTTAATCTTTACAAACCTCATTCAAGAAGAACAACAACCATAGTCATTATTAAGTTGTATGTTGAAAGGAAGTTGGCTCTTAAACAATGATCTCAAACCAGCAAGCAAAGAGTTTCACTAACCACATATATTTGGGTTTCTCAAATCACATGTAATGTGTAAGTTGACTATTCAGAACATATTGTACTTGTATATCTTGATAGAATCAGTTATTCTTAGTTTTACTTTCATTTTACAGGTGCAAATTAAATGGTGATAACTTCACACTATATTTAAAACCACTAGCGACTAAAGAAGTTGATCATAGGCTTGTATGTCCCATATCACAAAAGTAAGACCAACACTCTACTAAAGATTTTAGGTGTCATTGTGGATAATGCATATGCTAATAGTATTACTCTGAGTAAGTTTCAAAATACTTTCTCCTTGTTATCTGATGAATGGGGGAGTATATGCATATGACATGTGTTGGTCCTATCATTAACCTGATTGTGAAGGATAGGTTGGCTGATGTGGATAAAAGTGTTGGTCAAAATATGTAATGGCATCGCATATGTTAGTGCCAGAATAAATAGGAGAGAGTCATTAGAATAGAGGGCAGTGGGATTGGGGTATAGGGTGAAGACTAGATAGAACTCTACTTAACTGATGCTTATGCAAACACTCAAATTTAAAGGAGGATTTGATAGAATGGAATCTGAAGGCAAGCTGTATAATGACCATTTTCTTAGAGGTTAAAACTAAGAAGAAAAGAATTGGACCTCCTTCTATGGCTGATTGGCGTAATTCAAGAAATGATGAAATTTTTGGGTATCTTCAATCAGTCAACATTAGTGGTATATGCTTCTACGACTTTGAATGCACACAAGTGCCACTATGAGATTGTGAACATAGAAGCCAAGCTTCAATTGCTTTGTAGTAGTCCTGATATGAGGTCAAGGTTAAAGCTAAGGAAATATTTCAGAAATTTGATAAGTACTAGGATGGGTTGAGGAACACCAACAAAATTGTGATCATTGTTAATGTCTTTGAACTAAGGAAGAAGATGGAATTTACAAATATGTGTTTTTATAGTAAAATTAGAAAAAAATGGGTGTTAAAAGAATTATTGTTGGGATAATTCGATTCAAACTTTTGTTTACTGAAATTGTGTAGTTCAAGATGTGAGATTGTTAAATGGAGAGTTCATATTCACTTTGTTAAAAAAAATTACAAGACTACTTTTTACAGTGGTTAGCTACTAGCTTTTTGTGAATATGGTTATCGTCTTCTTCAAGCTTGGTGAGTAAAGGTACCCATGTTTTTACTAGGGTAAAACAATGGTTGTTGATGTCATTACATTTTAGCTCATTCTAGGTTCATATTTTTATCCATTTATTTATTCCACAATATGCATTTTATTTGCATCTTTAGGTTCATATTAGGCTGGGTTAGCTTAAAAATTCTATTTTAGACTTTAGGATTACAACTTTGCACATATTGCATGTTTTCATCTTCCTTTCAGGTGGTTTGGTGCTAGTTGGAGCTAATCTATCTTGGAGGAGCTTGGAGGATAGAGCAGAGGAGCAAAAAGGATGAAAATGATTTAAGTCACAACGGTCTCCACCTATCGGATTGGTGACCAACATCCTAAGCCCAAGACGCGGGCATGATTTGCATCGACATATAAGGAGAAAACGGATCCGTGAGTCGAGACCGGTTTATCGATATAAACTAATAAGGTGAAACTAATAAGCTGAGAATTCCTTGCGGATCAATGAAGTATCAAAAAGAAGTCAAAGTACTGATGTAACGCCCGCGAACCTGAATTAGTGAAATTTAGGTGGTGTCGATCGACACTACCATTTCCGGGTCAGAATCGGTTTGATTTTTATTGTCTAGTTTGGTGGTTTGGGTTTTGGAAACCCTAAGTTGCGTTTATAAACTTGTAGAGCCTCTCTTTTGCTCGGGAATCAGCAGTATTTGGTGATTTTGAGAGATAAAAAAGAGATAAGTGAGTTTTGGGGATTTTGGGTTGTTTTTAAGCTTGATTAGTGGCTTAAAGAGCAAAGATTGGAATTGTGTTGTTGTTCTAAGAAGAAGTGGATGAAAATCAGAATCGTGTGTTCGAGAAGAGTCTCAATTTCATGGATGTCCCATCCTTGATCCTTAATCCATTCCCAAAGCCAAGATGACTGCGCGACCATGTCTTATATGGGTAATAGATTTATGTTTTGTTTGTGTTTTGCTGATTTGTGGATTGTGTGATTATGGAATTGGATTGTCTCTGTGAATTCATACTGTTTTTAGTGTCTCTTAGACATTTAACGTGCAAGATCGAATCGACGCAGGTGAGAATCGAACCAGAGAGGAGAATGTTCGATTCTGGCCATCTGCGGTCGTGTGTCGATCGACACCAATGTTATGCGTGTGTCAATCGACACCCTCCTGTGTCGATCAACACCAGACTAAATTGTGTTAGTATTTGGTGATTGTTATTGATGTTGAGTGTTTTGGTTGGTAATTGTTTATTCCATATACATGTATGTATAGTCGTAGATGGTATGGCCGTCTCACTAAGTAGTTATAAAATACTTACGCATATCATTTTTCTCTGTGATGTAGGTGAAGATAAAATATGATCGTGGAATCATGGAAAGGAGAAGATGATAGTTTAGGGTCTCAAGTCTATTGTTTTCATTTATTGGAATTTAGATATTGGTGTTTAGGCTGCTAGTGATTCTGGAATTGATGTTTAGAAATGTTTTTCGGAATTTAATGGTTTAATGGATTTATTGGTTTAAATTGATTTATGTGGTTTCCGCTGGTTTGCTTGGATTTTTGTGCTGAGTTGAGGATTATTATTTATGGAAATAATAATCCGGATACAAGTAAAAAAAAATGATTAGGTTGTTTCAACTGAACATGTAGGTTCATGAAAGGTATATCCGCCATCACCATAAGAAACTAACCGATAGCCCTAGGTTTTGTAGCCCTTCGCCTTCTGATTTGACGGATCAATCTCGTCCTATCGGTTGCAAACATAAAAGTTTCATACAACATAAATTGAAAACCAAAACTAATGATTGAATTTCAAAAAAATAATTTAAATTTTTATTATTTCTTTGATTTTTTATTTTAAAAATGTTTTACATACTAACGCGAGATTTTTTTTTTTGAAAAAGTAAAATAAATATGAGAGAACCTATAGTTTCAAACATATTCGTTTCATATAAACTAGGCCGATACCCGCGCTTACGCGCGGGTTTAACTTCTCTTATAATACTTTTTTTTTATCAGATGTCTTAAATTTACTTTAATATCAAATTTGATGTACTTGTCTCTTAATAATGATGATCCCTTTACAAAATCAAACATGATATGAGAACGTAAATGATACATTGCATTGTCTATGTTTTCTTTCTTGGTATATATTCCCTCGTTTTGGCATCATATGTCTTGTGTGTAGATCAATGTACATATAGTGATCACTATACAAAAAATTATCACATCCTTATATCATCAGATGTTACCATCTGTTTCTTCGTCTTCTTCTTGCTTATTCTCTTTTATATTCACACTCGTTTCTTTATCTTCTTTGGTTTCTTGGTTTTTTTGTCCAACTTGTTGCACTATGAACACTTACCCATGTACTTCACTATCTTTTAACTTTTAATGCAAATTGTTTCATGGTCGTCAATAAGACGTCGTAGTCTCTTCCTCATGGTTGCCAATCACATTTAAGGCCGTAAGACAATACATACACTAAGAAAATTACAAAACACGCTCTGGCTGGTTAAACCAGCCATCCACTGACTAAACTGAGTCGGTGTCAGGTCTAATTTCCAAAACATTGATTTGGAGGCATGTGATACCTGCATCAAGAGACGTATCTACTTAATAGAAAATGAAGTTTTTGCTTAGGGGATCATAGATAAAATTAAGAGCATATTGGCAAATGTTTTTAGTTGTATTTAGAATAGAGTTTTGTTTTCATTAGATAAATTCCTAGTAAAAACCCAAAATTAATACTATTTATTATATAAACGTTTAGTTATTAGTATTATTTTATTTTTTTCAACATTGGGCTACAACTGGCCGGCTTATTAGCCTAATTTCTACATTAAGTAGACAGAGAGACTCGATCCCGAGTGTGATTGAAACAATCTAGCCCGATTTTAGATTTTTTTTTTGTAATTGGCTCGAATTAATATTCTCATAAATATTTATTTTCAATATCAATTCAATCACAAACAACCAACAAACCAATATAAACCAGCAGATCATCATAAACCAACTAAAATAGGAATTAACCAATAAATCCAATAAACTATCAATAATCAATTCAACGAAACAATCATTCCAAAAATATCAACTCCTGACTAAGCTAGCAACCTAAACACCAGACTCTAACTCAACAACGAAACATAAAAGACCCGAGACCCTAAATCATCCTCCTCTCCTTTCCATGATTCCACAATCACATTTTATTCTTACCTGCATCATATGGAAAAACAAGATGTGTAAGTATTTCAAAAATACTTAATGAAACGGTCATACCATTTACGGCCTATCACTCTGGCTCAATCAAAATAACTTGATACCTAGACACCACGCAATAACCAAACAACACACAACCATCAAAAATCAACTCGTGTCGATCGACACGACCAACTAAACCTCTGTGTCGATCGACACACGGCTACAGAGCCTCGAACTCAAACTTTCTCTTCTCCAGTCTGAATCCGATTAGCCTCAGTTCACAAACCCTGCATAAAAAATGTCAACATATACATTTCAAATCGCAGTAACACAGAAAACAACAAGTTATAATCAATCAATCCATATAATTCGCATCAATATCATTCTAAATCACCCATATGCCATGGTCACGCACTCACCTTGGCTTTTTGGATCGAATGAACACGAGAACGGAATTGACTCACGAAATCATACACGACTAACTCCAAAAACTCTGATTCCTTCCGTAATTCCCGAAGAACGACACCAAACTCTTGACTAGAACAACCCTTAAGCCACAACAAGCCTAAGAACAACCACAATTCACTAGAGTTCTCTCTTTTCTCTCTAAATGCTCAAACTCACGATTTTTGGCTCTGTTCCCGAGGCTGCTCGGCAAAAAACAAATATATACCATGACCTTAGGGTTTCCAAACCTAAACCGACCAAACCAATTGATAAAAATCAAAACAAACCGAACCGAATAAACTTGGGTGTCGATCGACACAAGGCAACTTGGGTGTCGATCGATACACGCCTTGTGTCAATCGACACCCCCAAAATTCCACACTTTTGGGTTACGGTCGTTACAGTGATGGTGCCCGCTCTCGGTGGACTTACCTCCTGCCACTAGACTAAGGTCACTTCAAGTTATTAGTATTTCTTTGTATTTATTTTCACATGTGCCAAGATAAATGCCTAGTAAAAATCCATAATTAATACTATTTATTATAAAAACCCAAGATTTAACTTATTATTTGTTAGTCAATTTATCCCATTTATTCATGTTTATATATTACAACTTTAATGTACATACATTTATTTATATAAAATACCATATTTTGTATATCATAGTATATATATATTAAATTGTTCGTTTCTTTATTTCTAAACAACTTTTTTATAATTTTTTTTTGTAAAAAAGTTTTTCTTATGACAATAAAAACTACGCATGACTATGATTGCATCTTGTATTTTTCTTTCTTGTTTTGCCATTTTTTACTTGATTTCACTTCATGAGTTTTCTCCAACTTTTTTCCTCTTCATACCTTCCTTGACTTACCCTCCACATTTTTATTATTATGTCAATATTTTTTTCATAAAGTATGGAACGTGAGATATTTGGTAACCATACTTTAAATTTTAAACTGTGTTATTGCTTCCTAGTTGTGTTATTGCTTCTTAGTGACGGGACTATTAATAAAACTTAACTCAACACCAAAATAAGTATTTTCATTTGCGGAAAAGGAAGAGTATCTTAAATATGATTTATTGAAGCATAATCTTAATTTTATCTTGAAGCATAATAATAATATTAGTTTAACTTGATTCCAAATATAATTTTATCTTGAATCCAAATATAATTTTATCTTGAAGTACACTACTAAATTTCGCTTATAATCTTTTTTATAAATACTAAATTGTAATTATGTTACTCTTATGACATATATTTTGAAGGAATGTGATGATATGCAGAGTTTTGTTTACAAGGCAAATGAATGCAAAATGTTTTGTTTCAAACATTAATTGGTTTTATAAATTTTTGTTTTAAAAAAAGTTTTAGTGTGCCACATGTCACTCATATGGATAGGGTTAATTCAACTTTCATATAAATGATTTTTTTTTACGTTAAAACCAATGTTATGCAAATTGCATTTTATAACATAAAATATATTTATTTAAACGGAAGATTTACTATTTAATATATATATATATATATATATATATATATTTCTTAACCGGATGAATATATTTGATAACTCTCGACAATAATTGATAATATATGAAAGAAAAAAACTAATAATTGAAGATAAGTTGGGTCATAATAATAATTGATGTTTTCTTTGTTTTATTTTCTCCCGATTATGTTTTGTTTCACTCAATTCTCAAATGATTTTGTTCCTGTCCATTAACTCTAAATATTAAAAAATAAATAATTTTTAAAATATGTATGAGGACAAATTAGGGAAAGGACGTGTGAAAGGACCCACAAGAAAGAGAAAGACAACGGAGTCTGAGGAATCTGTGTCGTTATGTCTTCAGATTCAGATGACACCTTCTGTTACATTTGTCTTCCCTCACTCTCTCTCTCTCTAGTTTTTTCCTCGTTAATACATTTTTTTCTCTGAAAATTTAATTGCTTTGTTTGTAGATTTGGTTTTTAAGATATAAAACTAGATTCTGACGTGTATTGAGTAATTTTACGTAATAAGCAATATATTAAAAACTTTGATTAGTATATAGTAATAATGGAAGTGTTTATTATATGTTTTGAGTATTATTTTATCTAAACACACAATGTTTGGGCAAATTTCAACCAAGCTCGCAAATGCACATATCTACGGAATAACAGAGAGAAGTATATAATTATAGATCAACAAAGTAGGCTTATAACTGAATTGAAATACGACGTCTAGATGTCTAAAGCGTTATAAAGAACTTTGATGGATGTGGAAAACAAGGGCTAGATCTCCAAATGCTATCTCAGGGATACGAGGAAGATGTAGCTCTTATATTTTCTATGTGTTGTGTGTTTCTCTACTTCTCTCTTCGACGTCTCTATTTATAAGACCTGATCAAATCCATTTTTGATTTTGACGTGAAAGCTTATCTCCTTAATAATCGAGATTCTTGATATACTTGAATCTCTTATTTTTTCATATCGTGAGGTTTAGATAATGACAAATCTCGTTATACATGGGATTGCAAAGTCTCTGCAAGTATATCTCCAAAGCCACATATTATTTTATATTAAATAAATCAACTATCCTTATAACGACGTCGTAATGGTACTTACAACCTGATAACGACGTACTAACCATGTTTTACTGAGAAGTCACAAATCATTTCTATGTCTTACATGGCGTAGACAACATATTGCCAAGTAACAGGAGGTATATTGGACCATCTAGAACTCAGAACACTAAGGTACAATTTTTTTTCACTTTCGTAGCTCCAACCACTATATTTAATCACCCTAATAGACTCGACTTTTAATGGTTATTGCAAAGTGAAAACATGCAATAAAAGTTCAAGTTCTGATAAAGTTCACCAAACTCCTTAACTAACTTTTAGAATTGTTAAGCCGCTAGGCTCATCAAATACTAGTTCAGGCAATATAAAAGCTTTTGGAATCTATATTAGCCTAAGATCAAATTGCTAAATGCGCGGTAAAACAATTATGCATAGAGAATGTGTAACATCCCAAAACCAAAATGTGTTATTTTGGTAGGGGTGTCGATCGACACCAGTGTTCTAATATTTTTTTGGTTCAATTTTTAATCGTTCGGTTTGCGTCGGTTTGGGTACGAAACCCTAGGTTAGCGTTTATAAGGACCGATCCGCATATGAAAATCGTTTTTCAGAGTTTAGAGGAGAAAAACGTCTTAGAAGTGAAAAGAGAGAGAGAGAGTTTGGAAGTGTTCTTATGTGTGATTGATCGAAAGAGCAAGTGAGTTTATCGGTGTTCTTCGTGAATCCGTGAACCGTAGACGAAAAATCAGAATCGTAGCGTTTGGTTCGTGATTTTCGGGGTTGTCTTTCTCTCGTTCATCAACCCTTTTTCGTTTCCTTTGTTTAATCGAATTGAGTGTGCGATCGTGGTTATGGATAATCAAGTGTTAGGTTGTTTTTTGATGAATTTTAATGGAATTGATATTGATATTGCTTTTCCTGTGTTTTATGTATGATTTTTTGTGTGTAAATCGTACTGTTTATCATTGAGATTGAATGCTCAAAGAAACGGAATGGAGCCACGTGAGGATTTGGCTCAATTCAGGTTTATGCGATGAGTGTCGATCGACACCTAGAGGAAGTGTCGATTGACACCCCTTGTCTTCTTGTGATGGTCTGTGTTTTGAGATGGAGTGCCGATCGACACCCTGTCGTGATTCCTATGTTTGTGTTTGGTGTGTCTATCCACACCGTGGTGGTGTGTCGATCGATACTGATTGCAGAGTTGCAGATTTTGGTTAATGTTCTTGTTTTGGTAATTTGAACGTTGTGAAAATGCTAGTTGATTGTGTAGTATCTGGCATTGGTTGTCCTTATTATGTAACCAGTAGACGGGATGACCGCCTCACTGAGTATTTATGACAATACTCATGCAACTCTTTTTCCTATGTGTTGCAGGTAAAGATAAAGTGTGATCGTGAAATCATGACTGGGACTAGAGGATGATTAGGAACTGTAGATTATTTGACTATACGTTAAACTCTAGAACCTGGTGTTTAGGTTGCTAGATTACTTTGGAATTGATATTCTGGACTAATTGGTGTTTCATTTATTGGTTGAATCAGTTTATGGTTTAAAGGTTTTATTTACTAGTTTAGTTGTTTATATGTGTTTTCCGCTGGTTTATTGAATTGTGTTTTGACTTTGAGAATTATTATTTATGGGAATGATAATCTGAGTCAATTAAAAAAAAGCTATGTTGTTTCAGAATGAATAACATGAAGATTCTATTGATATCCCTAAACAATCATCAATCAATTATCGAATTATGAAACTTATTGAAAACCTAAAACCTAACAAGTGAATCACTCAAACATGGTGCACAAATAACATCAAGGATATGATGAATTCATGATGAGAAACTTTATTAAAAGAGTAAGGGATAGAAGATTCTTTTCTATATTGAAGTACCAAGCAAGATTATCTACCAAAAGCTCCTAAAATAAGATTTATGATGAATTCTTCCAAGGGAGGCGTGGTGGCTGCACTCTATGAATAAATGTTTTAATGATTTTTGGTACACCCTAAAACAAGAGGCGAAAAACAAGTGTATATAGGTCTAAAGTCTTCTAGAGCTTCACTTTAGGCAAAAACGTCTTTTTGGTTGAAACTGCCAAATATGGATCACTCACACCGACTATCTCTTCATGTCCTGTACTGGGCCTAAAAATGCTCCATCTTGTGCTGGCAATGGTCACGTGCACCAGTCATAACTCCATTTGGTGTTTGACTCAATTTTGCATCTTCTTCATCTTAGAGACAATTTGACATGTCTTCAGTAATTCAACTGTATCTTCTGCCTCACAGACCCAAATAAAATAATTCCAACTCCATTAGAAAAATAACTCAAATAACTTGAATCATATCCAATTTTAATTAAATTCTATGTTGATTTGATCTTCTGTCTATAACAAAAATTCAGACCCTTTAATGCTGTCCAACTTGGTAAAATGTGATATCTTGATAAATCTTTGGTTAGGACTAAGTCTTTGGCTTGTGAAACTTGATGTAGCTTAGAATACACCTCTTTTTGCTTATTTTTGATGATTTTCCTTTCTACAATTACAAATACGAGGAAAGACTACCTCTTTGGTGTAAAACCTTATTAAAATACTTAGAAAATGCATTGAAATTGATAGTAATATAGGTAAAATATAGAGTATATCAACTCCTCCAAACTTAAACCTTGCTTGTCCACAAGAAAAATTTAAGAATAGAAAAGAGGTTTGAAAATTCGGGAACTTATAATTTCTGATAAATGTAGCGTCAACACTATGATTCGCGATCGGTTCGAGGGCATCTTCATCATCCACCATCCATGAGTTTTGCAGCCTATTCCATACTTTAAATAACAATCTTACCAAGTCTCAACGGCACTTCAATTGACTTTAAGTATGCAGTTTCTCATCAAGGAATCGTTAGGTAAACGGCTAGGTATGGAAAAACTAATTTAATTGGTGAAGCTAATAGTATTTAGGATTACCATATTCTTCGGGAGATGCGAGATATTATGTAAAATCGTAAGAGAAAATGGACCTATTGAAGTTCACAGTCCTAACCACTTTGATGCCTTTCTACCCTAGACTTAGATCTTTCTCTGGAAATCGCCGTAAATTTCTGTAAATGGCACCATGTTCCACACTCCTTCACATCGTTCTCTTGGGATGTTTCCTTGGCCTTATACTATTTTATAGACCCATTTTTCTTTCCCTTTTTTATATGTTTTTTAATATACGGGGGAAATTGGTCTTTAAGAATGTGAGTGAAATAGAGGCACAAATTTGTAACCATTAAATGTGGATCCCAAGGTTTGCCATGCTCTAAGAATAATCTTCATTGTACTTCATCGGATTCGGTTACCGCCGCATCTCTAAAGGTTAGAATTGCGTCGATCCTCTTTCTCTCCGGCGTTTTTGCACATATCTTGCGTTTCGCCTTCGCACTAGGTTCTGTTACCGGATTCCAGAGCTTGTGCTCGACGAGGAAACACTTATGGGATTCTCTCTGACATCCCCAAACAATCTTTACACCATTTAGAGATGGGAACTTGAGACAAAAGTTATAGGTAGATGCCACAATGCGCATTGAATTGATCAAGGGAGTACCTAAGATCACGTTGCAAATGGTTGGGTGATCGGCTACTGGAAATTCTACAATTTTCGTTATCCCGCCAGCTTTGAGAGGGAGTTTGATGGTCTCCATGATCAAGGTCGTTTTGTCAGAGAAACCAGTAACCGGCCTCGGTCCTCCTTCTAGAGTGACGAGGTTAATGTCCATCCTTTAAAGCATTTCATAGAAAATGACGTCCAATGAGCTTCCTGTATCGATGAGGATGCAAGACATGTTGCAGTTGTTGAAGACGAGCTTGAGTACTAGAGGGTCATTATGGGTCGATCAACACCCGCTGTCTCTTCTTATTCGAAAAAGATTATACGTTCGATAGCTTAGATGGCTCGGGTAGATTCTTGCTGAATTTAGCTCTTCGCTGGTATACTGTGATGGAAGCCACCGTGTTTGAGCAATAACAAGATTCTCCCATGATCATAAGTATATCGCGACGAGCTCCTCCTACTATTGGCTCATAGTTTCTCCTTCTCGGTGTAGGTTGTTCACCTAGCGCATGCTTCTGCTCAGTGGTTTCCATCTCAAAATCCTTGATTTCAATGTTGCCTTTGAGCTTACCAGCGGCTAGCGCAACAACGAGTTTCAAACCAAGGATGCGGCACTTTGCTGTAGAGTGCCTAAAGGATTTGTGATGCTCGCAGTATGCTTCTTCGTCGTAGTTATTCTACTCTCTCATCCACGTGTTTGACAAGCTACCGCGACCTCGACCGCGGCCACAACCTCAACCTCATCCTCATCCTCCGTTGTAACCTTGAGATTCTACTTGGAAACTGTGAATGCCTTTGAACTCGTTCTTCACGAATCCTGATCCTTGGTTACTCTTCTTAGCATGTGGTTGATTTTGAGTAGGTGGAAGGTGAGGTATAGACTTTGTTTTTTCTTGAGCTTGGGCAAAAAAGTTCCTCTCATCCTCAATTATCGCAAAGTCAGTGGCTCGTTGCAGAGCATCTTGAATTGTTGTGGGTTTGTTCAAGATCATCTCTCTTTGAAATTCGAGTCGCACCACAATAACTTTTTGAGCGCCTCGAGCATGTTTTTATAACTGACGCCTTCGACTTTGGATAACAATGTCTTTAAGAGCTGAATCAAGCTCCTTAAAGTCTTCATTCTGACCTTGCTGCAGAGTCCAAAGAGTTTGCGTCAGATGTTTCTGGCTCGATAAAGATAGCGAAGTTGTTCAGGAACGCTGCAGACAGATGTCAATAGAATTTTTTTTCCAGCTTTAAAAAACATTGAAGAGCTGCTCCTTTAAGATGCTCGACAAAGACGGGATAACGTCCAGCGTCATCTTTACTTTCCTTGAACTTAGCTCGACCCAGTACGATCGTAAATACTGTTAAGTGCTCTGATGGGTCGCTCTTTCCATCGTAGAATGGTACTTTGATTCTTCTAGGATCGTAGACTCTGACTCGCTTGATGTCATTTGTAAAAGGTATGTTTTGGACCTCCTCGAGTACCCGATCGAGCTTGGGTGTCTTACCGACTACTTTTTGTAGCTCGGATCAAACGTTCCTCATGTCAGTAGTTGCTCGCTCTATGCTAAGCCGCATCTCGGCCAACTCAGCCTTTTGAGCCAGAATAGATGCATGTCGTTCCTCCTCGAACTCTGATCGCTCTGACAAGGTTAGGTCGTCTTCTTTGTCTTTGAAGCCTCGCTCAGTGTTTGTCGTCTCTCTACCGGTGACCACGCTCTTTGGGTTGCGCTCACCTCCGGGTTTTTCCGAGTCAATCATCGTAGTTGTTGTGACATTTGGTTGTGCGGTTTCAGTTTGAGTTATTGCGCCTTGCTCGTCGCGCAGAGTTGGCGGAGGAGGATGGGGTAGACTCTGACCTCTCGGCACCCTAATCGGAGTTGCGAAATCCATGGATGTTGGAATTATTCGTGTTACGGTTCGTTTGAATATACCCGCCCGTCTGTTGAAGACCCTGTTTGCTGTTGCAAGGACTCATAGTTCCTGGTTGATCTTCTTTTGCTCCTATGTTCTGTTAAGCAACGTCTCTAACATCGCCTTCATGCCAGTCAGGAACTCAGGCGTCACTGTTGAGACTACTGTTGCTGGAGTGTCGAGAATAATCGTTGTATTGTTTGTCATGTTCCCAGTTCCAGCGTTTCCGTCTCCCGATTCGTCGTTGGTGGTATTGATGATAGGTTGTTGTTTGTTGTCTCCGAGCATCTTTTCTTACATAGCTTGCATGGTGATTCTTTTGAGTTAAAAAATCTTATGTGTTCTCCTTAGTCGGTGCAAAATTGTAGGAGTCGTATGATGTCAGCCTTTTTATACACAGGGCCGGGGCCATCAAAAACCCCTATGTACGTTGTAGCACAAAGGGTTATCGAATCCACAGGGAGGTTTGATCAATACACTAGGATTCCAACGATCCATTCTTAAGCTAGAGCGATGCTTTTTACAAGTAAACAAAAGATGGAACTATGAAACAAGTGAAACGAGGATGGTTTAATTTACAAGTTCTCAAAGAGACGAGAGTTTAAGCTATGGAAATTCCTTGAATCGAAAATCTAAGATAACACAATTGTCGAGGGTTTTGTTAAACGTCGTTCTAGAACTCAAACACGAAAGTATAGCCAGCTAACTGTCGTTACGAAAGCTATCTATCTTTAGAAACTCAAATCCCAAATTTCTTTGCGAATTCGTCGAATCTAAACAAGCATTTAGCACGAGTTCAATATGTTCACAAAGTCCCTAAGCCAAATTTCTTTGCGAATAAGTAACTTTGCCCATTTAGACTAGATTCAGGTTATTAATCCCACTGTCGTGGCTAACCAACAATCCTAAAATCAAGATTCGAGGTGATCAAGCAAGAATCAAGCATTGAGAACAGTCTAAACGAAGAACTAACGGATAAACCTCAACAAATATGCAACCTTAATGATTTCTAGTCATAACCCAAGAAATCCCTAAAACCTAACAAGCAATTTCACTCAGAAACAAATGATGAAATCAAGATAACTGAATATAATTGCATAAAAGAGATAAAGTAGGAGACACAGAGGGGTTTGTAGTGATTGAATGAAGAACATATGGATCTCCCTCCAAAAAGCTCTTCCAAATCTCTCTCTCTCTCTCTCTCTAAGTCTCAAAACGAGAATAGATCTAGTTTTTACAAGTTTTCTAGATATTTTACAATGAAAACAAAACAAAACTATTTATAGAAGTGCCCAAAATTAGGTCTGCAGGTCGCCTGTCGATCGACATTAAAGGTGTGTCGATCGACACGGGACTCTCTGGAGATTTTCTATGCTTCGTCATGAATTCCTCTGTTTTAAAGATTCCTGTCGATCGACACAGTTTCCTGTCGATCGACGGGAAATGTTGTTCCAGAGACCCTCCGGTAAAACGGCCATATCTCCTGAACCATAGATCGGAATGACCTCAAACTACTTCCATTGGAAAGCTATCTCAAATACCTACAACTTTCATGAAGACCTCTGAAGCTAAATCCAAACGGAAACCGTTCTTTTAAGTCGATCTTTGAAGCACTTCGGATGGTTTCGGCACAAACGACTATTTTCCTGCAAAACACTACAAAAGACACACAAATACAAAATATACTATACAAAACCGACTTATATCATGGTTAAAAACGGGTAAAAACCATGATATATCACCCCCCCAGACTTAGCATTTGCTTGGCCTCAAGCAAAACATACACCAAGAATGTGAAAGAGGTTTTGAAAACATAGAACATACCTTCCCTCGATGCAGCGGATTGACCTTTCCAGAACCAACCAGAATCAGACCACCATGTACTTCTCCGCAGACGCACACAACCTTCCAAATCCATCCACCACTTCACAGTATAATCCGTTAGTCTTCATCGCTAGACCTCAATGTTCTCGAAGCCATGAACCTTCTAGACTCATTCCCATACTGTACCGTGATAAATGCACTCATACAAAACTCGGTACTCAATCTCTCCCCCAGACTTATTTCGCTTTATATTTACATATATATATATATACATTTATTTCTTTGTGATTGTTGAACTCAAAGCAGTGCATATTTCACTAATGTTGTTCCTTGTTAGGAGACAGGGTCGTGACTCACTACGATTGTTCCTTGTGAGGAGACAGGCTCGTGAGATTGCTCGTCTTTCATCATCCTTTTTAGGGGACTCAGACTGCTGCTTAAAGCTGGGTGATCATCTCGAGTACAAGATTCATTGGATTAATTCCTCATCTCATACTCGAGAACTATCATTTCACCCCAATCCTATTAATCTTTTATATACATGTATATATATATATGTTTCTTTTTATATGGGGAGAGGAGTACCATTACTATCAACAGGAGGTTGCATTTACCAGGTACGAATGAAGAGTCAAGCTCAATAGACATTGATCCCAAAGAGTATCGTGCAATAGCTCTGACTTGGCGGATTATACTGGAAGTAGCGGACTTCTCTAGTCAATTGGTCGATCCTAGGATTTTTCATTAGTCTTAACCCTGAAACTAATTCTGGAAGTACGGTCACATGATGAAAAAGACCAAAAGAAGGGATGTTCTACTAATTTTGACTCAATAAAACAAAAAATTTTCCAAAAAATATGAGTCGAAACCAAAATAAAAAGAAATACGTTAGTAGTTCCCTCCCCCAGACTTATCTAACACTGTCCCCAGTGTTATCAAGCCCGAGATCGGTAAAAGAAATAAAATGAAATGCGAACTTGATCAAAGAAATACAGAATTACCATTTTTGGGGGTCCTGTCGATCGACAGGAACATCTGTCGATCGACAGACCATGTTCTGCCTTTTGACCGTTGTATTGTTGAAATCTTTAAAATCCATGTCGATCGACAGAGAGTATTATGTGTCGATCGACATCAATTTTATAGTCGCAAAAGGTTTCTCCAGAGACCTTCGTGTCGATCGACATGATGTTGTGTCGATCGACAGATGAGGCTCTGTCCCAACTTCGCCTTTGTCGACTTCTCGCAAAGTGTCTGGTTCGAAGCCCGAAGTTGTCCAAACCTGCATCTACTGACATTCAACAAACGATCAACGGGAACAACTCATTGCATTTCTTAAATAAAAATTCAAGTTCGCTTAGTATTCGAAATTTCAACTAAAAAAATCAAAACAAAAGTACGAAATTGAAAAGTAAATGGGTTGACTCCCATTAAGCGCTCATTTTAAGTCATTAGCTTGACTATGGATATGTTTGGGGAGGTCCCCAATGGCGCGTTTAACGTCACTAGCTTGACGGTTGCTTCATCCTTGTCACTTCCTTCATGACAAAAAGTGAAAAGATTAACAACAAAAGAGAATAGAAATAAAACTCTAGCCTTAAAAAGAACCAAAATCCCAATGATCAATGCAAAAAACTCCCCGGCAACGGCGCCATTTTGATGTCAGCCTTTATATACACAGGGCCGGGGCCATCAAAAACCCCTATGTACGTTGTAGCACAAAGGGTTATCGAATCCACAGGGAGGTTTGATCAATACACTAGGATTCCAACGATCCATTCTTAAGCTAGAGCGATGCTTTTTACAAGTAAACAAAAGATGGAACTATGAAACAAGTGAAACGAGGATGGTTTAATTTACAAGTTCTCAAAGAGACGAGAGTTTAAGCTATGGAAATTCCTTGAATCGAAATCTAAGATAACACAATTGTCGAGGGTTTTGTTAAACGTCGTTCTAGAACTCAAACACGAAAGTATAGCCAGCTAACTATCGTTACGAAAGCTATCTATCTTTAGAAACTCAAATCCCAAATTTCTTTGCGAATTCGTCGAATCTAAACAAGCATTTAGCACGAGTTCAATATGTTCACAAAGTCCCTAAGCCAAATTTCTTTGCGAATAAGTAACTTTGCCCATTTAGACTAGATTCAGGTTATTAATCCCACTGTCGTGGCTAACCAACAATCCTAAAATCAAGATTCGAGGTGATCAAGCAAGAATCAAGCATTGAGAACAGTCTAAACGAAGAACTAACGGATAAACCTCAACAAATATGCAACCTTAATGATTTCTAGTCATAACCCAAGAAATCCCTAAAACCTAACAAGCAATTTCACTCAGAAACAAATGATGAAATCAAGATAACTGAATATAATTGCATAAAAGAGATAAAGTAGGAGACACAGAGGGGTTTGTAGTGATTGAATGAAGAACATATGGATCTCCCTCCAAAAAGCTCTTCCAAATCTCTCTCTCTCTCTCTCTCTCTAAGTCTCAAAACGAGAATAGATCTAGTTTTTACAAGTTTTCTAGATATTTTACAATGAAAACAAAACAAAACTATTTATAGAAGTGCCCAAAATTAGGTCTGCAGGTCGCCTGTCGATCGACATTAAAGGTGTGTCGATCGACACGGGACTCTCTGGAGATTTTCTATGCTTCGTCATGAATTCCTCTGTTTTAAAGATTCCTGTCGATCGACACAGTTTCCTGTCGATCGACGGGAAATGTTGTTCCAGAGACCCTCCGGTAAAACGGCCATATCTCCTGAACTATAGATCGGAATGACCTCAAACTACTTCCATTGGAAAGCTATCTCAAATACCTACAACTTTCATGAAGACCTCTGAAGCTAAATCCAAACGGAAACCGTTCTTTTAAGTCGATCTTTGAAGCACTTCGGATGGTTTCGGCACAAACGACTATTTTCCTGCAAAACACTACAAAAGACACACAAATACAAAATATACTATACAAAACCGACTTATATCATGGTTAAAAACGGGTAAAAACCATGATATATCACCCCCCCAGACTTAGCATTTGCTTGGCCTCAAGCAAAACATACACCAAGAATGTGAAAGAGGTTTTGAAAACATAGAACATACCTTCCCTCGATGCAGCGGATTGACCTTTCCAGAACCAACCAGAATCAGACCACCATGTACTTCTCTGCAGACGCACACAACCTTCCAAATCCATCCACCACTTCACAGTATAATCCGTTAGTCTTCATCGCTAGACCTCAATGTTCTCGAAGCCATGAACCTTCTAGACTCATTCCCATACTGTACCGTGATAAATGCACTCATACAAAACTCGGTACTCAATCTCTCCCCCAGACTTATTTCGCTTTATATTTACATATATATATATATACATTTATTTCTTTGTGATTGTTGAACTCAAAGCAGTGCATATTTCACTAATGTTGTTCCTTGTTAGGAGACAGGGTCGTGACTCACTACGATTGTTCCTTGTGAGGAGACAGGCTCGTGAGATTGCTCGTCTTTCATCATCCTTTTTAGGGGACTCAGACTGCTGCTTAAAGCTGGGTGATCATCTCGAGTACAAGATTCATTGGATTAATTCCTCATCTCATACTCGAGAACTATCATTTCACCCCAATCCTATTAATCTTTTATATACATGTATATATATATGTTTCTTTTTATATGGGGAGAGGAGTACCATTACTATCAACAGGAGGTTGCATTTACCAGGTACGAATGAAGAGTCAAGCTCAATAGACATTGATCCCAAAGAGTATCGTGCAATAGCTCTGACTTGGCGGATTATACTGGAAGTAGCGGACTTCTCTAGTCAATTGGTCGATCCTAGGATTTTTCATTAGTCTTAACCCTGAAACTAATTCTGGAAGTACGGTCACATGATGAAAAAGACCAAAAGAAGGGATGTTCTACTAATTTTGACTCAATAAAACAAAAAATTTTCCAAAAAATATGAGTCGAAACCAAAATAAAAAGAAATACGTTAGTAGTTCCCTCCCCCAGACTTATCTAACACTGTCCCCAGTGTTATCAAGCCCGAGATCGGTAAAAGAAATAAAATGAAATGCGAACTTGATCAAAGAAATACAGAATTACCATTTTTGGGGGTCCTGTCGATCGACAGGAACATCTGTCGATCGACAGACCATGTTCTGCCTTTTGACCGTTGTATTGTTGAAATCTTTAAAATCCATGTCGATCGACAGAGAGTATTATGTGTCGATCGACATCAATTTTATAGTCGCAAAAGGTTTCTCCAGAGACCTTCGTGTCGATCGACATGATGTTGTGTCGATCGACAGATGAGGCTCTGTCCCAACTTCGCCTTTGTCGACTTCTCGCAAAGTGTCTGGTTCGAAGCCCGAAGTTGTCCAAACCTGCATCTACTGACATTCAACAAACGATCAACGGGAACAACTCATTGCATTTCTTAAATAAAAATTCAAGTTCGCTTAGTATTCGAAATTTCAACTAAAAAAATCAAAACAAAAGTACGAAATTGAAAAGTAAATGGGTTGACTCCCATTAAGCGCTCATTTTAAGTCATTAGCTTGACTATGGATATGTTTGGGGAGGTCCCCAATGGCGCATTTAACGTCACTAGCTTGACGGTTGCTTCATCCTTGTCACTTCCTTCATGACAAAAAGTGAAAAGATTAACAACAAAAGAGAATAGAAATAAAACTCTAGCCTTAAAAAGAACCAAAATCCCAATGATCAATGCAAAAACCTCCCCGGCAACGGCGCCATTTTGATGTCAGCCTTTTTATACACAGGGTCGGGGCCATCAAAAACCCCTATGTACGTTGTAGCACAAAGGGTTATCGAATCCACAGGGAGGTTTGATCAATACACTAGGATTCCAACGATCCATTCTTAAGCTAGAGCGATGCTTTTTACAAGTAAACAAAAGATGGAACTATGAAACAAGTGAAACGAGGATGGTTTAATTTACAAGTTCTCAAAGAGACGAGAGTTTAAGCTATGGAAATTCCTTGAATCGAAATCTAAGATAACACAATTGTCGAGGGTTTTGTTAAACGTCGTTCTAGAACTCAAACACGAAAGTATAGCCAGCTAACTGTCGTTACGAAAGCTATCTATCTTTAGAAACTCAAATCCCAAATTTCTTTGCGAATTCGTCGAATCTAAACAAGCATTTAGCACGAGTTCAATATGTTCACAAAGTCCCTAAGCCAAATTTCTTTGCGAATAAGTAACTTTGCCCATTTAGACTAGATTCAGGTTATTAATCCCACTGTCGTGGCTAACCAACAATCCTAAAATCAAGATTCGAGGTGATCAAGCAAGAATCAAGCATTGAGAACAGTCTAAACGAAGAACTAACGGATAAACCTCAACAAATATGCAACCTTAATGATTTCTAGTCATAACCCAAGAAATCCCTAAAACCTAACAAGCAATTTCACTCAGAAACAAATGATGAAATCAAGATAACTGAATATAATTGCATAAAAGAGATAAAGTAGGAGACACAGAGGGTTTGTAGTGATTGAATGAAGAACATATGGATCTCCCTCCAAAAAGCTCTTCCAAATCTCTCTCTCTCTCTCTCTAAGTCTCAAAACGAGAATAGATCTAGTTTTTACAAGTTTTCTAGATATTTTACAATGAAAACAAAACAAAACTATTTATAGAAGTGCCCAAAATTAGGTCTGCAGGTCGCCTGTCGATCGACATTAAAGGTGTGTCGATCGACACGGGACTCTCTGGAGATTTTCTATGCTTCGTCATGAATTCCTCTGTTTTAAAGATTCCTGTCGATCGACACAGTTTCCTGTCGATCGACGGGAAATGTTGTTCCAGAGACCCTCCGGTAAAACGGCCATATCTCCTGAACCATAGATCGGAATGACCTCAAACTACTTCCATTGGAAAGCTATCTCAAATACCTACAACTTTCATGAAGACCTCTGAAGCTAAATCCAAACGGAAACCGTTCTTTTAAGTCGATCTTTGAAGCACTTCGGATGGTTTCGGCACAAACGACTATTTTCCTGCAAAACACTACAAAAGACACACAAATACAAAATATACTATACAAAACCGACTTATATCATGGTTAAAAACGGGTAAAAACCATGATATATCATCGTAACTCGCACAATTAAATTTGTAGGGTTTTTAGAGGAAGGATGAGAATTCTAGGTAAACCACAATGCAGAAAGATGTAAAGATTTGTTTTTATTGCTGTTAAGGAAGCTACAAGTATTTTTGCTCTGAGAAATCTTTTATCCCCCTTCTGGGTGAATACAATGAGCTATATATAGATTTTTTAGTCTTGGCTAGGTGATAGATTTGGGTATGGCCCATTAAACAATATAATAGGTTTTTTGGCCCATATTATTATTAAGCTCATTTTGTATATGGGTTTAACATCATTATGGGGCTAATTTTATATAGGGTTTTTACAAGCATGCTCATGATTTCTTCATGCATTTTGTAGAATTATTTTTGTAGTTAAATCGATCTCATATGGGTGGAATCCGACCCCTACAATGCCGTTCTTGGCCTATTATGAGGACTAAAGGCCGAAGTAAGCTTAACCCACCGACTTAAAGATACTTGGAAAATAAATAGAAGATATATGAAAACATTGAGTAAATCTCAATATTTATGATATTTTTTTTACATTTCTAGGGTTTATCCGATCGACTCAAAAGAGTATAAATATGTGTAACACATTTTACCTAGAAAGGATCTGCAACTCTATTGAATAATATACGGAAACACATTTCTCTATTCTTAAGCTTTTCGATTGTTCTTGCCCTAAAACTTACAGTCTCATCTGTTTGAGGAAGCCAAAGTTGCTAAACTCAAGTCCGGATTCACTAGTGAGTAGATTTTGTTAAATGAATAAAAGCCTATAAAGATTTGGTCGAAAAATATCTTTCCATTATTAACACACAACATTATAAGATCCAAAAAAATTTATCATTTGCTAAAAAAAATTCCTAAATCTGTTTTTTTTTGTAGTGTAGTCTTTCAATTTAAATTTAAATTATTATATTTTTGATGTCCAAAGCTTTGTTATTAATTAAGCCCAATGGGCAATTACACGAGTACACGAATAAACCAAATAAAGTCACACAAGACAAATAATCAGAGCAAATGAAGAACACATTTTGGTTATTTGGGTAAGCTTCTGCAAACGTGGCAAACATGCAAGATCCTCCATTGCCAGCATCTTTCCTCCCTGAAATCACCTCCGGAAAAACTTCTCCACCGCCAAAGCTTCATACTTATCCATCTTGTACCATTTTAACCTTCCAAATGCCACAATAGTTGATTGATCAAATTCTTCATTACCATCCGATTCAAACAGAGAACCCTTCAAAAGTTTGAAAAACAAAACCGTCTTGGCATCTTTCAACCTATGCTTATTTGGCTTCAAACCCATCCAAAATTCCATCTTCACAATTGTCACGACCGTGTAATGGGATTTTAAAAAATTTCGTGCTAGAATCCTTTGGAGGAAAAATACAAATTGGATCAAATGATAAAAAAAATTATTCAAAAAAACTTGCAATGGATTTGGACTTCTAAATGAGTTGGTTCTCTAGTCATTAGCTCAATTTGGTTAATTATGTTTATAAAGCCTTAAAACTAATCAATCCTAAGCTAATGATCCTAGCTAATATTTATTAGCCGTCAACTAGAAAAAGAAGCAAAAAAGTATCAGAACGTAAAAGAAAGAAGAAGAGAAAAAGAGAGGAAGTGGAGAAGAAAAAGAAGAGGATTTCTACTACGTTGTGAAGGAGAAGGGAAGAAGAAAGAGAAGAGAAATGGGTCACAATGAGATCATGAGAATGGAGGAGAAGAGGGAGAGAGAGATGTCGTTGATCTCGAGGAGAAGAGAAGATAAGATGATTGATGGCTGCTGAAGAAGATGTATGCTATTAGGAAAAATTAATACATGAGTTGACTTATGTATAAAGTCAACAGCTACCTACTTATCATAAAAGGCAACAGGTACCTACATACATAAAAGTCAACAGATACCTAAGCCCAAGTGGCATGGGTCCAGATGATACATGCTCTATTGGCGTAGGTCCAAATGTCCTACCTCCGAATCTTCTAGAATATACGACCTCTGAATCCCACGGGATAAAGGACCTTCGAATCTTACAAGATATATACGAACTTTCAATTAATGATAGGTCTGAATCTTAGAAGGTAACTACAAAACCGACCTATGAACCGACCTATGAACCGACCTATGGGCCGACCTAAGGTTTAAAAGAACTCTATAAAAGGAGGGCTCCCAAGAGAGCATAGGGGACATCGAGAAAAACATAGCTAAAACCTAGTGAATACCCTCTCGCCGCTTTTGAACGCAAGCTACGAGAGACCTACGAGATATCTACGAAGCTCTGATTCACGCTAATCGTACCTTCGAGGATACCTACGAACTGCTACACCTCAGAAGATCTTCTCAAAGCAATCACTTTACGCTTTCCGCATATTATAGCTATAAGTTGTATTGTTATAAGATCAACCATCAATAAAGATACCTGTCTTTTGTCATTCCGTAGAACTATTCGAACGTGTTAAATTTACCCCAAACAGTTTGGCGCTAGAAGGAGGGGATAGTTTAACTGCGTGAGATATGACGGCCGATGGTGAACGCGATACCTCCGGAAGTGAAGAAACACAAGATCCCCTTGCTCAACTTGAGATCCTCACCACTCAGATGAAACAGAGTGAAGAGCGACTTAAGCAACTTGAGGCGGAGAACACTACCTCTTAGGCATCCTTGGTCGCCTCAGACAGAGTCACCGAAGCTGAAGCTCGAGAGCGTTACAGGAGACGTGTCGATCCGATGTGAGCTCTCGATGGTGATACACCTGCCACAGATATACCTGCTACAGATGCTGGGAGGACACACGTTGTTCGACATGGACCTCGTCCTAACGACGCGGCAACAATCGTGGTACCTAACACTATGGACCTCGTCTTCAAACGTATCGCAGAGATGGAAGCAATGCTCAAGCGGCTACCAGGCGTAGCACCTCCGATAACAAAAAGTGCTCCGAACTGCTACGCAGATACTCTGTTCACGAACGAGATCGCACTCGTGGAGATGCCTAAGAGGTTCACAATCCCTTCGATGATGATGTACGATGGAACAACAGACCCTGACAACCATATCGCACAGTACAAACAGCGGATGTTCACTACTGCGATCGAGAGAGAATACCGTGAAGCTAGCATGTGCAAGGGATTTGGTTCGAGTCTCACAGGGCCAGCCCTCCAATGGTTTACGAACCTACCAAACGCTTCTATCGATTCGTTTGCTTCGCTGACCGATCGCTTTGTCGAACAATTCGCAAGTAGCAGAAACCTTGAAAGGACATCTGATGATCTCTACGAGGTGATACAAGAGAGAGGAGAGACACTTAGAAGCTACGTTGGACGGTTCAACAAAGAGAAAGTGTCCATTCCAAGCTGTGTCACAGCTACAGCCATCTCAGCCTTCAAACGAGGTCTGCTCCCAGATGGTGATCTATACAAAGAGCTAACAAAGTACCAGTGCAAGACAATGGAAGACGTACTTTCCAGAGCATGGTCGCAGATATAGTGGGAAGAGGATCCCGATTATCATCATCGACGCTCTCCTCGGTCTGAGTCACGCGTGGAAAGGACTGAAAAGTCTGCGAGAGATGACAGACCTTATCGAAAACCTCGAAACGATAGCACTACCAGTAGAAACGACAGTCGGAATGACAGTAGAAGCTCGCACCGACCATTCAGCATAACAGATGTCGACAAACGTCTAACATCTACTTGGCCTGATATGAGCAACCTTTCAATATCCGATGCAGAATTGATAAGAGCACTGAAGCAACTAGGAGGAACGGTGAGATGGCCTCAGAAGATGAAAACTCCAGATGACAAGCGTAACACTTCAAAATGGTGCGAATTCCATAATGATCACGGTCATCGAACTGAAGATTGTATTTCACTCAGAATGGAGGTGAATGAGCTGTTGAAGAAGGGACACCTTAGAGAATTTCCTCTAACAAAGCTAAGAGTCGCATCGATGACAAAAGCATCGATGACAGTCGCTAACAGCTTGATGACGAGAGTACTTGTCGATAACGGAAGCTCTACTAATATTCTCTACTTGGGAGCTTACAAAGAGCTGGGCTTGGACGAAGCTGCGGTCACGAGAAAATCGACACCACTGGTAGGATTCAGTGGAGAGGTTAAGCAGAGCATGGGAGAAGTGATGCTACCTGTGTACACAGAGGGGATCAACAAACAAACAAAGTTCTTGATAGTTGATTGCACTTCGGCTTACAATGCGATCATGGGATGACCATGGATTCACGATATGGGTGCGGTACCTTCCACCCTTCACCAATGCATCAAATTTCCGACCCCATGGGGATTTAAGGAAATCAGAGGAGAACAAGAAAACTCACGTTCGTGCTACCAAACCGCGTTGAAAGGGAAAGGTAAACAACCTTGTCAACTCCAAAATCCACCACCTCTTCTCCACATTAAAGAACCAGAAGTCGAACAACTCGACGAGGTTCCGCTATCGGAAGATAACCCTGAGAGAAAAATAAGCATTGGCTCGAAGCTGCCAACTGATATACGTAGGAGGCTTATCGACTTTCTCAGGTCTAACTCTGACTGCTTCGCATGGTCACATTCTGACATGCCAGGAATCGACCCCGAGGTCATCATACATCAACTACAAGTCGATCCGGAGCACCAACCCGTAAGGCAGAAACGAAGGAAATTTGCTCCTGAATGTGATATGATCATTAACAAGGAGGTTCAAAACTTGCTAGATGCAGGATTTATTCGGGAAGTACTCTACCCGAAATGGCTAGCTAATGTGGTGGTCGTCCAAAAGAAAAATGGAAAATGGAGGGTCTATATTGATTTTACGGACCTGAACAAGGCATGTCCAAAGGATCCGTTTCCATTACCTCACATCGACAAAATGGTAGATGCTACGGCAGGTCACCAATTGATGAGCTTCATGGATGCTTTTAGCAGTTACAATCAAATCCTAATGCATCCAAGTGACCAAGAGAAAACATCTTTCATGACGTCACGCGGCATATACTGCTATAAAGTGTTGCCCTTTGGTTTGAAGAACGCTGGTTCTACCTACCAAAGATTGGTAAACAGGATGTTTGCTGATCAAATTGGGCACACTATGGAAGTGTACATAGATGATATGCTTGTGAAGTCTCTTGCAGCGAAAGATCACATCACTCATCTATACGAAGCATTTGCTTCCCTACGAGGGTACAACATGAAACTTAATCCTACAAAGTGTTCATTCGGTGTGACCTCCGGGAAATTCCTAGGTTACATCGTAACTCATAGAGGAATAGAGGCTAACCCAGACCAAATCTGAGCAATTCAAGTTATACCTTTGCCTAGGAACATGAAGGAGGTGCAGAAGCTAACCGGAAGAATGGTTGTGCTCAGCAGATTCATCTCCAGATTATCTGATAGGTCGCACACTTATTTTGCTGCACTAATAAAACCTAAGGATTTCCTGTGGGATGACAAATGAGAAAAGGCACTGAAGGAGCTAAAGGAGTACCTGACGACACCTCATCTTCTGTCAAAACCAAAGGAAGGGGAACCATTGCTGCTTTACCTTTTTGTGTCAGAACATGTAGTCAGTGGAGTGCTTGTCAGAGAAGAAGAAAATAAGCAACACCCTGTTTACTACGTTAGCAAGTCAATGTTGGATGCCGAAACGCGGTATAACATCTTGGAAAAACTTACTTTGGTATTGATTAGAGCCTCTAGAAAGTTACGTCCTTATTTTCCAGCACATCCCATTGTGATTGTTAGCTCTACACCTATTAAAGCAGTGATGCATAAGCCTGAGGTGTCCGGAAGGTTAGCCAAATGGGCTGCGGAGCTTAGAGAATACGACGTAATTTACAGACCTACCACGGCTATCAAGTCTCAGGTCCTCGCAGATTTTGTGGCTGAATTTACTCCGAACGTAGTTCCTGAACAAGAAGAAGATGTCAAAACTCTACATGAAGAAGAAGACAACGAAAGTTAGAAGCTGTATGTTGATGGATCTAGCAATATACGAGGAGATGGGATTGGTATCGTCCTTAGCTCGCCAACAAGTGAACTAGCTTCGAGAGCAATGCGGTGCAACTTCAAAGCCACGAACAACGAAGCAGAATACGAAGCATTGATAGCAGGGCTCACGTTAGCACATGATCTTAGAGCTAAGAGCTTAGAAGTGTTCAGTGATTCACATCTTATAGTAAACCAAGCGCAAGGGGACTATCAGGCGAAAGATCCAAAGATGGCGCAATATCTAAGTATCACGATGAATCTTTTGAAGAAATTCAATCGTTGGAAGCTCTCACAAATCCCATGGGAGAATAATGCTCATGCAAATGCTTTGGCAAACCTTGGATCCGCTATCAAAGCAAAAGATATTATCACAATCCCGCAATTGGTTTTGCAATGGCTGGCGACAGACAAGGATCTCGCAACTGCACAAATTGCGACCATAGGTGAAACGCTAAATTGGATGACGCCCATCATAGGTTATCTATGGGATAACACACTACCAACCGATCGCGGCGAACGTAGGAAGATCAAACAGCAGGCAGCCTGTTACAGCTACGTTCGAATTCAACTATACCGCATGTCATTTTCAGGTCCTTATCTGAGATGTGTGACTCCAGACGAAGCGCATCATGTTCTCAAGGAACTGCATGAAGGAGAATGTGGATCTCACTCTAGAGGTCGCAGCCTCGCGCTAAAATAAATGAGAGCTGGAAACTACTGGCCGACCATGTCTAACGATGCCACGCGATTCGCTCTTCATTGCGATAAATGTCAAAGACATGCTCAAATTTCAAGGTTACCTCCAGAGAACCTAAAAACTATCAGCTCACCATGGCCATTCATGAAATGGGGTATGGATATAGTTGGAAAGCTACCCACAACACTATCTCAAAAAGTGTTTTTACTAGTCGTTACCGACTATTTCTCTAAGTGGGTCGAAGCGGAAGCATTCAGCAAGGTCACAGACAAGGAAGTTTGGAGCTTTATTTGGAAGAACGTTATAAGCAAATTTGGAGTACCTCAAGAAATTGTCACAGACAATGGTCCTCAGTTCACAAGCCATAACTTCAAACAGTTCTGCACGAACTAGGGTATTAAACTCAGCTTCGCAACGCCTCGACACCCGCAGTCGGACGGACAAGCAGAATCTTCAAACAAAACAATTGTGAAACTGTTGAAGAAGCGCCTTGAGAAATCTAAAGTCAAATGGGTGGAGGAGCTTCCAAGAGTGCTTTGGGCTTACCGGACGACAACCAAGTCGACAACAGGAGAAACTCCTTTCTCGCTAGTGTACGGAATGGAAGCAGTTGTACCTGCTGAAGTCGGAGTGAAAACAATTCGAACAGAACACCTTGGATACGAAGAAAATGAGGAGCTGATGAATCTAGATCTTGACTTACTCGATGAGAAAAGGGAAGCGGCTAAAATTTGCAATTGGTGCTACCAACAAGAGGTCACAAGAATCTACAACTGAAAAGTAAGGACTAGAACATTCCAACAAGGAGAATGGGTCCTTTGACGCACCTTCCAAAACACAATGGAACACGGTGCTGGTAAGTTAGGTCCCACTTGGGAAGGTCCCACTTGGGAAGGTCCTTACAAAATAACAGAGGTACACAGACCGGGGGCATACAAGCTACAAGATAAGGAAGGAAAGAGCACACCTAACAGTTGGAATGCTCTACACTTGAAGGCCTATCATTTTTAGGTGCTAAGGCGTCAAAAAAAAAAAAAATGGAACTTCGTCTGACTTGATCCCATCTCGAGTACGTAGGCAGCCTTATCCTTTAAGGCACAGTTGCGAAAAAAAAAAAAGGACTATAGTCTTATTCACACGGCTAAGGCCATCATCTTGAAGGCATGTGAAGGCATGACCTCCTGCCAGAAACAATAAAAATGAAAGCTACAACGTCACAAACAAAATTACAAGCTCTAAGCCCCAACGTTTCAAACGTAATTGGGAGTTCCAAAATTTATTTATTTCTGAGCTGCAACGTCACATACGAAATTGCAAGCTCCGAGTCCCAACGTTCAAAACAAAATTGGGAGCTCCAAAACAAATTTGATTAGGAGCTGCGGTGTCAAAAGACAAAATTGAAAGCTCCGAGCCCCAACGTTTGAAACAAAATTGGGAGCTCCAAAATTTATTAGATTAAGAGTTGTGACGTCACAAACGAAATTGCAAGCTCCGAGTCCCAACGTTTGAAACAAAATTGGGAGCTCCAACATTTATTAGATTAAGAGCTGCGACGTCACTGACGAAATTGCAAGCTCCGAGTCCCAACGTTTGAAACGAAATTGGGAGCTCCAACTTTTATTAGATTAAGAGCTGTGACGTCACTGACAAAATTGCAAGCTCCGAGTCCCAACGCTTGAAACAAAATTGGGAGCTCCAACATTTATTAGATTAAGAGGTGCAACGTCACAGACAAAATTGCAAGCTTTGAGCGGCAACGTTCCAAAAGTAATTGCGAGCTCCCAAAGGTCATGACCTTAGAGACACTGTTGCAAACCTCAAAGCGTGAATCGCAAGCTTCGAAATACCTTTGAAATGTTGGAAAAAACTACGACGGTACCTATCACAAAAAATTTTGGTAGGTACCTTAGAAAAAGCAAGTGCTTTAAAAAGTCTGAAACGTATTTGCGACTTCCCAATCTTATGAGGTACCTATGGAATACCAGTGAAACGTTGGAAAAAACTACGAAGGTACCTATCAGAAGAATTTTGGTACGTATCGAAGATAAAGCAAGCGCTTTAAAAAGCAAGCGCTACTATGAAAGTGTCGGTAGAGATACAAAGGTACCTCTCACAAGAATTTTTGGCAGGTACCTACGACAATACCTATTACAAAAATTCTTGGTACGTACCTACGAAAATACCTATTACAAGAATTTTTGGTAGGTACCTACGACAATACCTATTACAAAAAAAAAAATTTGGTAGGTACCTACGACAATACCTATTACAACAATTGAGTTACAATACCTACGACAATATCTATTACGATAATCGAGTTAAAAAGCTCTGAAATACTACAATGACTATAGTCATTGGCGAAAGATCAGGTGTATCAAAGAGTTAATAACTAAGAATATTTTCCTGAGCTCCGACAAGATTCAATAGCTAAACAACACGCTTGAAATGAAATCATACTAAGAGTACCTCTTAAATACAAAGTAGATAACAATCTACCACAAAGAGTTCACGGAAACAAAGTCCAAAAGATCAACACAAGTACCAAGAAAGGTCATGGTGAAGATAGAAAATGCTTTTGAAGGTGGACGCATCTTGCAACAAAAGATTATTATAAAGACCTTATTCTGAAGCTAAGGCTGAAGTAGTGTCGTCTGCACCTTAAGGGGGCGTCGAGGAGTCTAGTGGGTTCTGATCTTCCAAGGAAGTAAGCCCAATTACCTCTTTGTAAGCTGCCTCAGCTTCCGTAGCACTCCAATCTTTAGATTTACCATTTATATTCTCTTTCATCATCTTCCAAGTGTTGATGATAATCGCCCTAGATGCCTCCAACTCTAATTTTTGTTCCAACTTAGCTATAATGTGCTTATTTTCCTCATCATTTGCCTTAAGAGAGGATACCTCGGCTTCAAGAGCATTGACCTTGCCCGTGTAGGAGCTCATTTCTCGATCTTTTGAGGAGATAGTCTCACTGAGCATTCTCTTTCAGACGCGAACTCTTTCTTCAACTTAACATTACTATCAGAGAGACGCCATATCCCTACCTTCGCTTCTTGAAACTTAGTTTTTCCGAAGCTACAAGTGGACATCGCCTACAAAAAGAGATAGAGAGTAAACATTAATTGTTCAATTCAAAATTAAAAATACTGTTGAACTAAGCGATCAAGAAGCTTTCCTTAAACAATGAGGACTGAAGATTGTCCAAAGTGGCTATGAATCCTAATTCTTGGAAGCTCTAATGGTCTTTGGAGAAGTGATGAGCTTTGGGATCATCAATGACACAGGAAAGTCCAGACCTCTAAATATATTTTATAAAAGAGTCGAGACCTTGGAAACAACATTGCGACCTTTGAAGCGCATGTGTAAACTTCTATAGGTGTGAGCTCTGAAATAGCTTATGAGAGAGCTACCACGTTCGGAAAGCGTTAATGTAAGCTTCGACAAAGTGCGAGCTTTCATAATCGTAAGCTCCAAAATAGCTAGTGTGAGAGCTCCGGTATTAATATAAGCTTCGAAAGGGCAAGCTTAAAAAATGCAAGCTCCAAAAAGTTAGAGCTTTGACATAGATGCAACATCCAAAAAGCTAATAAAAGCTCCAAAAATTGTGAGCTTCAAAAATTACAAGCTCCAAAATAGCTATGAAACGTTCGAAAGAACTCGCAACATGACTAAAAAGGCTATAAAACAAGTACTTTTACGTTAAAGAAAAGACGTGAGAGCTACGAACCTCATATCCAAACGCAAGGTCTACTATAATGAAAGATTTTTCCACGACATACTACTCTCTAAATTCTGAATAGAAATTAGAGAGTGGGGGGCAAGTTGTTAGGAAAAATTAATACATGAGTTGACTTATGTATAAAGTCAACAGCTACCTACTTATCATAAAAGGCAACAAGTACCTACATATCATAAAAGTCAACAGATACCTAAGCCCAAGTGGCATGGGTCCAGATGATACATGCTTTATTGGCGTAGGTCTAAATGTCCTACCTCCGAATCTTCTAGAATATACGACCTCCGAATCCCACGGGATAAAGGACCTTCGAATCTTACGAGATATATACGAACTTTCAATTAATGATAGGTCTAAATCTTAGAAGGTAACTACAAAACCGACCTATGAACCGACCTATGGGCCGACCTAAGGTTTAAAAGAACTCTATAAAAGGAGAGCTCCCAAGAGAGCATAGGGGACATCGAGAAAAACACAGCTAAAACCCTAGCAAATACCCTTTCGCCGCTTTCGAACACAAGCTACGAGAGACCTACGAGATACCTACGAAGCTCTGATTCACGCTAATCGGACCTTCGAGGATACCTCTGCAAAGCTCCGATACCTGCTAATCGGATCTTTGGAGATACCTATGAACTGCTACACCTCAGAAGATCTTCTCAAAGCAATCACATTACGCTTTCCGCTTATTATAGCTATAAGTTGTATTGTTATAAGATCAACCATCAATAAATATACCTGTCTTTTGTCATTCTGTAGAACTATTCGAACGTGCTAAATTTACCCCAAACATATGCGAAGCGACATATCCACCGCCAAAGGAACGTGAAGAAAAAGCGAGTAACGATGTTAGGAGAAGAGGATCATCGCGATGGTTCCTTGGTGCTTTCGAGCCTCGTGGTGTTGCTGTGATGACCAGTGAACGAAACTCTGATGGGTTCAAGGTGAAGAAGGAGATCGGAGATTCGAATGGTGTAGAGAGAATTGAGGAATCTGGACAGTTCAGACCTGACAACTTTGGAGCTTCGTCGACGACGATTGGAGCATCCGATAGCTCTGACGATGGTGGCGTTAGAACCGTGACATTATCAGCTTTCCATAGGTATTAAAATGGAACCCTATTTCCACCCAAGTCGCCGTGTGGACTTGTTTCTTTGGACGCACGAATTCTGTTTATGGTAGTGCAGAAACAGTTCCGTTACAACAACTTTGGAGGTCCGTTTGGAGGATCATATCAATTCCGATCGCGCTGTAATTTTGTGAAGTTGTTCATGACAGTATGAACTTTGGAATTAACGGTTGGATCATCATTTGGACGGTTAGTTTGTCTACTATTTGTGTTTTCCGAAGCATAGTTGGGTAGTTCATGTTATTAATCAAGTTGATGAATTGTATTGTTGAATTGGCAAAATGAGCTCGGTATGAGCTGGAAGCTTGCAGGATTCTTAAGGATCCATGAGAAAATTTTGGGAGCAAGTTTAGAGCGCAATTTAAGAGACTTGGAAGACTTGTGGCTAAGGTGAGGGTAGGATATGCATTAGTTTAGTATTTGGTAGCAGTACGTGTTCTTTCATGCTAAGTCTAGGAATGGAATGTTTGTTAGTTGTTTGTCGTATATAATAAGTTTATGATTGATGTTTGTTGATTGCTACGTGTAGTTAGTAATTATTACTTGATGTTGTGGAGATTGTTTCGTAAAGTTATATTGTGTTAAGTATAGAAAGAATGTGAAAGATTAAATGATTGTTTGAGATTGTTAGAATATTATAGTTATACGGACGATCGCGTATGTAAGCTCGTTGTAGAGCTTTCTGTGTTGGACTACGGACGATCGCGTATGTAAGCCCGTTGTAGATCCATTAGGCTATAGTTGGGCAAGTGACGGGGATGACAGACCCAAAATAGTAGAAGGGGGTTGGCTCTGCCATAAGTAAATATGTTAAGAAAAGAAAAGAAAAGGATGAGAAAGAAAAGTAAAGAATGTGAAACGAAAAGAAAAGATGTGAAGTGTTTAAGTATGAGATATTGGATAAGTAAATATTATAGAAATGTTAAATATGAATTGTGTGACTGCTAGTAATAAGTAATGTGTATCTATTTCTAGTTTAGTGTGTATGACCTCTTATTGTTTTCGAGTATTAAAGTTTATGCGGGTGACATCCACACTGAATAAGTTGGTTTTCACCCCCCCTTTTTCCTCCTTCTAGTGTGAGCAGGTTTGTTACTTGTTGTACAAGTTAGGGCGCAAGACCTAAGGCTCAAAGTGATCGGGGAACGGGGCTTCACAACAATTCTCAATCTAAATAAAAAATTTGTTAATAACTAATCAATAGGCCCAATCTATGAAAAACGAAGAAATAACAATCATTAGAAGGAGAATCGAGCTTAAGTGAAGAAGAATCTTCTCTCTCAACTATCGATTTTTCAACAAATCCAAACAGAGGAAGGCTAATTTAAAAACCTAAGAACAATCCGGTCAAGCCGGAAGAAAACTCTGATAAACGGAAAAACAAATCCGATTCAAGATCGGAAAGACAAAAGTATCATACAAAGAAGAAGAAAAAAAAACTAACATAATTATACCAATAAAGCCACGATGCCGGTGAACACCAGACGCCGGGCAACACTATCCAACACTTTTATGTTCTTTTAGAAAGAAGGTAGAAAGAATTTTAGAGAAAGAAAAGGGTTCTGTATTGCTTTCGCCTATTTTACCAAATTTAAATTATTATATTTAACAATTTGTGTTATTATTTCTAGGGAAAACCCCCAAAAATACCTCAAACTTATTTATATTTGCTGAAAAAATACATCAAATTTTTCTATTGCCATAAAAATACACAAAGTAAATTCCATTTCTAGTTTAATACTCGAACTTGAAATTTCTATAAGTTTCATACCTGATGATTAATGGAAGTTAAGTTTTGTCACATATCTAAGAAAAACTGTTAATTTAATAAAGAATGACAAAATAGGGTTTCTGTATTATTGTAAACCCACTTGTCTAATTAAACTAACAGCTTTTCTTAGATTTGTGATAGAACTTCATGTCCGTTAAAAATCGGGTATGAAACTTACACAAATACTCAAGTTCGAGTATTAAATTGGAAATGGAATTTACTTAGAGTATTTTGATTGCAACGAAAAAAAGTTCATGTATTTTTTCCAGCAAATATAATTAAGTTAAGGTATTTTTCGGAGTTTTTTCCATTATTTTTTGAATAATTTAACAGTTTTGGTAGTGTTTTACTACTTAAATTATGCGCAACGCTGATATATCATGGATTTTACCAGTTTGCAACCACGATATCCATTGTTTTCTTGAGTCTTTTGTTAAATGTCTTTACCTGTTTTTACACGAGTTACATGATTTTCGAGCATTTTGGAGCTTTTAGAGACAAGCGAACGAAGGGCGGATAAACCATGAGATTTTCGGTGGAGATTTGGTTTCCTTCTCGGCTATTTGCGGTGATGCTTGGAGGAGGAGTCTTCTTATGGTCCACTTACCAGATCTTAGAGGAAAAGATATGGTAGGTGGCACCATTTGATTGGTTCTCTCTTGATTAGCTTTACTCGGGTATTGCTGGGAGAGTCTTGGGTCGGCATAGCGGTGTGGCGGTAGCTCTTTAGCCAAATGGTTTTGACGCGTGATAGGGGTTAAACTATCTAGTCTTAGTTTTAACACTAAACAAGCACAAATGCATGAAAATGTCGTGTAGCATTTAGGAATCGAATCCACAAGAAAATTGATTAGGACAATAAGAATTCAAAGAACTCTAACATCTAAGTCTAAGTTTTCGATTAGAGTTCTTTGAATTAGGACAATAAGAATTAAGTGAAGTGATGTAAATAAACTAAGTAAAGACTATAAAGTACTTATCAAACTAAATGAAACCAAACCATAACATTATCAAACTGAAATTAAGACAAAAAATGCAAATTGGAAAAATCAAATAAAAATAAACAAAATTAAGCAAGGGTGATCAAATATGATAAAGGCATGGACTTTTGGTAAAGTTCATAGACTATGGATGTTAAACATGTAACTATTGATATTAAATCATACAAATAACCATTTCCAAGATATGGATCCATTTATTGTAGACTAATCCACTTCCATGACACATGACACTAATCCCTTTTTTAATTCACGAATCATCACCAACTTCCGCATAGAGATTAACAATTCAAGAAAAATCATTTAACATGTTCTTTTTAGTCTACGAATCCTTCTAAACATTTACTTCCATTGGCGAGACTTATAAAAGCATGATTAAAGTTCTCCTAAATATTTCTACAGACACCTTCCAAGCATGAAAAGACCATGATCATAGATTTGATTAATTACTTCAAATCTAGCTTTGGGTACACTTTATACCAATGGAAATCAAATAATCTATACCTAAACATCATTAATCACACAACAAACAACACTAAATTACTATACCCTTAATCCACAAAAAGACTACTCACTAATCATAATGGAAAAACAAAGCATAAGTAGATAAAGACATAATGAAATGCTTAATAAACTTCAAATGATAAACATAAAAGACTGAAACATTATCCTCAAATCATTCAAAGAACACAACAAATTCTTGCTTTGCATAAAGGATAAAAGAGATGATAAAACTTAGGGCTTTATGTAGCTAAATCTATTTATAAGAAAAGGTAAGTGTTTTTGGGTCAACGCGGGACAAACCGGTTCAAACCTCGATATTAAGGGCATAAATCGGCATTTGACCGACAACTTCATCAAAAGTTGTTGGTCCAGACATGGTCAGAATGGCTCTCTTCGCGGCTTGTCTTGTGTACAGGAATGAGCACCTGCAACAAAATGTGGTCGGTTCCAAGGTCATCAGAATGGCTCTAAACTTATTTCTTCTCTTCTTGTGATTTCTTCTCCTCCCTTGGTTCCTCCTTTGATACCAGACTCTTTTGGTACCTAAAATAAGCAAAATATGCAATGCAAATGGAAGGACACAAGTATAGGTCTCTAAGACTTAGAGTGAAGGAAAACATGCAAAACATAAGCTCAATGATTAGAAAATCTAAGTAAAACACTAGCTAAAAAGGATTAAATACGGACTTATCAACTCCTCGGGACTTGCTTCTTTGTTCGTCCTCAAGCAAATAAAGATAATAAACCGGTGAAGAGGTTTGAAGGTGGAAAACTCATAGCCACGAAATTGCTTTGAAAATAACACCTTGTCAATACAAGATAATAAACATCAATTCTATAGCTAAACCTTCTACTCGCTCAAACTATCCACACTTATCGCTACTTTAATCTTTTGCCTCTAAATTCAATGTTTAAGTGATCAATTGTCTCATGTCTACCAACTTCTTGAATTCATTAAGAGCTTTTAAAACTGTGTAGTCTCGCGAATGGGGATTTAACTTAGTCCAATCACTATGGTAAGAAAAATGGTCTAATGTGAAGCAAAAGATGGTTCGAATTATTTGGTGACTTCTCTCAAATAAAGCACAAGTCATTACAAAAAACCATGGAGAAGGAAAACAATTTATGCACCCAAGATATTTTCTTCCATTCTTCTACCCACCCCATTTACCGTTGTGTCATACTTATCTTTCTAAGATATTTCTTTGCATTCTTATTCTTACCACCAATTACTTCATCTATTCTTTTCTTTTGAGGATTGAACCTAGGGATTTCTTTTTATACTTAGACAACTACTTTTACTTCCTTAATTCTTATTTTCTTTTTCTTTTTCTTTTCTTTATAAGGAACTTCTTACTTGTAGACTTATAGCTTAACTCTAGTATTTCTTTTTTGATTTTCCCCTTAGACATTCTTTTCTTTTTCTTTTCTCTAAACCAGTTTGGTCTCATTCTTTTTCCACTAACAATTTTCGGTTCTTAACATCTCTCTATATCCAGCATGAGGCTCACCCAAGCACTTAAACTCGATCACATTCACGCCTTTTGCGACTCCCGGTTAGTTGCGAACCAGTTCAGCGGAGAGTACGCCACAAAAAATGAGCGCATGGATGTATATCTTACAATAGTCAAGGAGTTAGCTGTGTAGTTCAAAGAATTCACACTTACTCAAATTCCAAGAGAAGATAATACTCTAGCTGACGCTCTGGCGGTCCTCGCCTTAACCTCCGACCAAGACTTGATGCGAATCACCCTAGTAGAGTTTATTGAGCATCCAAGTACTACTATTCTGGAAGCAGTTAAAGTTTTGACTCGATCTCAGGCAGCCAAAAAAGCCAAGGAAATAGTCTGTACAACTCCCTCTCAGGAAGCAACTGACGACATGGATATCCAAGAAGCAAAAGAAAATAATACGACAAGCAAGGTCGACGAGAGCTAGCCTCCCCTCGACAGGGTACAAGAGCCGGATTACCAGGTGGACGTAGAGAGTGATTCAATCGATACCTGCGAAATTGGACCCAATAGTCCTTTGACTTCGCCCCAGATTGAGCAAGAAGTAGATGCTATGGATGACGATTCCAACTCCTTGTCAGACAAATTTGTTACTAACGCGAGTCCCTCTGAAACAAACGAAGCGACTGCAATGGAGGAAGATTCACCTGAATCAGAATATGGTTTTGATAGGCATTGGCTTGAGAACATTCGTTGATACGTTGACAACGACATGAAACCCACTAATAAGTGGGCGGTTCATAATCTGAGAGCCCAAGCCACGAGATACATTATACTAGATGGAAACGTATTCAAGTGGAGCTTGTCAGGACCATTATTGATTTGCGTCGAAGGAAAAGAAGCTCGTAAAATCATAGTGGCTCATGTGGCAATCACTCTAGAGGACGAGCACTACCACTGAAGATCAAACGCTATGGATACTATAGGCTGACAATGATCAAGGATTGCGTGAAACTTTCAACCAAGTGTGACAAATGTCAACGCCACGCTCCCAAGATCCATAATCCAACGGAGATGCTCTCCTCGATCACATATCCTTATCCATTCATGAGATGGGATATGGACATCGTTGGACCTCTATACCCTTTAAGACAGCAACGCCTGGCTGCTCGTGCTAACATATTACTTCTCAAAGTGAGTCGATGCAAAAGCTTTCATCTCCATCAAAGACGCGCAAGTGGAGAACTTTGTATGGAAAAACATCATCTCATCAAAGACGTGCAAGTAGAAAACTTTGTATGGAAAAACATCATCTGCAAATATGGTGTTTCTTACGAGACCATCACAGGCAATGGGTCCCAGTTCATATCAGGTTGTTTTGAAGGATTCTGTAAAAAATAAAAGATACGTCTTAACAAGTCCACCCTTCATTTACTATCATTAAGTTACTTCATTTAAACTATTAGGCGGCTTGATCCCTGCAAAAGGTACGTAGGCAGCTCATTTTTGGATGAGTTCAGCTACCCCCCTCCTCTTGTTTAAAGAAGGGGGTGGGAGGTGGGGGAGTGGAGAATGAGGTAAGTGTACTCATATACTCCCACCTCTCTTACTTAGTTTTTCTACAAAGAAAAATCAAACTGAGCAAACTTCTCTAAACATTTTCGCTTATAATATATAAGTCTTAACAAAAACAGATTTCTCTAAACAGTTTTTGCTTGCATCCTTCACGGATAACCTTAGTCTTACTAGAAACAGACACAACACCTCGCTGCAGGTCTACTTCACAAGATTTTGACTATTACAACCTTACAAGGATCGCACAACGCTATACAAATATATAATGTTCATTATAGGAGCGGATGCGTTAGTAGAAACATGTCTGTAAACCCAAATGTTTATTTCAAAAAACCATCTAGCAAAGCGTTGGTCACCAGACTAGGGAATGCTCACTACTGGAGTAGAAACGTTAGTGGAAAACGTATATGTAAACCCAAGTGTTCATTTCCAAACCCAACTACCATAACGTTGGTCTTAACGCAAGAACATACTAGCGGCTTGAGCAGAATAATTGATGGCAACATTTCTGTAAACCAAGGAGGTCACAAAAAAACTTACTTCCAGAATAAACTTATTCGACTTAACAAAAACTGCGTATTATATCATTATGTTTTTAACCTTTAACAAAGCATCAAAAGATGAATAAAGTCATCCAAGCAACAAGTGTAGATAAAGAGGATAAACACCATCCAAGCTGAATAAAGCACTAAAAACCAAAAACAAAAAAAAAACTAAGGCATTTTCTCCTCAAGCATCTTCAACAACCTCGACAACTTGTTCAGATGGAACCTCAGTAGCAGGGACTAACAAATCCCCATCACTAGACAAACTAGAAGAACTTGAGTCCGAACCTCCTTGTGAGCGGTACCATATACATTAGGAGCTCCTCTGTTGGATCTCGAACTCCCAAGGATCTCTTCGAGTTCGCGCATATTCCTAGCAAATACCTCATCCTTAAGCGACAAGTCTGCTTCTTGCTTTTTGAGAGTGCCAAGCTCGTCACCAAGATCAAGTGCCTCATCGCTCTGGAGCAACTCCACGAAATCAATATTACTCTGAACTTGGGCAAGATCGATAATATCAATCCTCGGTTAGTCATTGATTACCCTAAGTATCTCTCTAGCTTGGCTCATCTTCGCCTCATACTCTGTCGCCAGTTGGCGCTTTGCTTTATCAATAGCTCGCTGAACAGCCGCATCATGAAGCTCGGCCGCTACGTCCAAATGGGCAATTAGTTCAGAAACTTCTTGCTTCAAGCATTTCCTCTCAGATTCAGACTCTGAAAATGTATCATCTATCTCGCGATGCTTGTTTTCAATTTCCTTCACAGTAGCTTGCAAATTAGCGGCTCGCTCCTCCGCATCCCGCTTTAGCTTCATGAAATCTTCACATGCTCTCTTAGCATTAGCAAGCTGACGAGTCTGTGAGCGGAAAATACCTTCATAGTCAATAGCAAGCTTGTTGAGAGAAGAAAAATTTCGTCTCCCAGGAGCGTTCTTGGAGGGGAAAATCCTTGATGACTTGAAGATCCACTTTGCCATCAATAAAGTAAAAAAATTTGTCCTTGCGACCAACCTTCTTAACCTTCAGGAGACTCAACAAGTGGTTTACTCCAAGTTCACAACCGTATTCATAACTGCGAATCATGATCCCGACTAAACTGTGCATCCCTCGAGGTGTTATTTGCAAAATGGCAAGCTGGTTCCTCCAGAGAAATTTAAGAATCGCCTAGGAATCGGGAAACATAGGAAACAAGTCGGGAAATAAGCTTCGCATAACGTGAAGAAATCTTCGGAAGGATGATCGGCTCGCTCATCTAAGTTACGAACGACAAACTCAACCCCTTCAGGAACATTGGAATGAGCGACAATAACGTTTAGAGAATCTAAAGTTGATTTGGTGGATCCCAGTATATCAGGTTTTCGGCGTTATAGAGTCGTCTTCTTAGCAGCCTGCGAAATCTCTATTTCAACACCATCGACTATCTCCAAAACATTGCATGGGTTTATGTATGCCAAATTGCCGGTGTCAGATTCTGAAGAAAAAACCTTTTCCATGCCTAGTAATAAAGGATCGACAACCATCTCTCTAAAATCATCTAAGCCTGCGACCGTTCCTGAACCATCGTTATCCTACTAACGATCAAGCCTCGAATTAGTCATTTTCTTCTAGTTACGTCATCACTGCGATAAGAACCCAAATACCGAATCAAACTCAAAGTCAAAACCCACTCAACCAGAAATCCACTAGTACCGCTTGACCGTTACCATCGGTTTTTGTCTAAATCGCGAACCAGCAACAAACCAATGTTGACCACTGTTGACCAGAGTTGACCACCGTTGACCGCCGTTGACCAAAAATCACCGTTTGTTTCTCATTGAAAATCCCGATCGCAGCCTCACTGTGCCGGAGCTCTGATCATCGTTGCGCCGCATCACGAGCCTCCCAACGACGCAGCTGAACGCTGGAGTCTCCTTCCCGCCGCACAAACACGAAGCTCCGGTTGAGAACAACGACGACCTTGGAGGAAGCAGCGGCGGCGGATCAATCTCAAAGCTCCTCCTACGGCGTTGTGCTACGAGCGGAGCTGATGGGTGGACGAAGAACTCGATGGCGATACCATGAACAGAGCTTCGGCGACAGTGCGGTAGATCTGAAGGCAGATCTCTCGACAGCGACCATGATATCCTATTGCGATCGCAACTCTGACGAAGACGAAGGCAAGGTCGAGAAGATTCTGGCGACGGTATGAAGACGAAGATGAGACTGGTCGAGCTCCGGCAACGGCATGGCAGGTCGGCGGCGGAGAGAGCAGATCGGCGAGGAAGAACGACAAAACCAAAAAAATATATATATATATCTACACTACACGGAAAAAAAATTTATTTACTTTTTGCTTAAAAAAAAGTCACTTGGTCAAAATAATGAAAGAAAAGTAGATCTATTTATATATCTAAAATCCTTAGAAAAGTATATCATAAGGATTTTCTAAAATCCTTATGTTTTAAGAAAAAATTCCAAAAACTCTCCTAATAGGTTTCAACGTTCAATGAAGCAAAGTCCAACAGTCTCATCAGTCTACTAAGTTCATTTTTAACAACAGAAGTAAATCGAGGAAAGCACGGTAGCGTCGGCTCAACATAGAATAACTGCAACTTCCTGAATTCGATGATAAAGACGTCAACGGCTAGCTGTTTCATGGTCCATCACATCACTCTCAGACTTCAACAGCTTATATATCAGCATAATCATAACTCAATACTGCCAAGCTGGGGGGGGGGGGGCTAACTGTAGGGGTCGGATTCCACCCTTATGAGATCGATGTAACGACAATAACGATTCTGCAAAATGCATGAAGAAATCATGAGCAGACTTGTAAAAGCCCAATATAAAATTAGACCCATAATGATATTAAACTCATATACAAAATGAGCTTAATAATAATATGGGTCAAAAGCTATTATATTGCTTAATGGGCCAGACCCAAATCTATCACTAGAAAAGCTATATATAGCTCATTATATTCACCCTGAAGAGGGATCATAAATTTGTAAAGCAAAAATATTTGTAGCTTTCTTAACAGCAATAAAAAGAAATCTTTACATCTGCATCCTTCGGCCCATCTCCTTTGACATTTGGAAGATATACGGGTCGGTTCAATCTTGGGTCGGATCATGATAACATGTGCTAAACCTGGTACCACCACAGTTTGATTATATAGTCTTAGTACATATGTTGATCCTTAGTTAAAACATTCTATGATATATATATATTTTTTTTGTGTTTTTGAAACCTCACATTCTACGATCTTACTTTTACTTTTATATAGTTCTTAAAAAATATCATTCTACGGGTCAACCCAACAGTAGAATGATACTTTTACTTTGACTTGATCATTGAACTTCATGATCAAGTGTAATTTGGTAAGATAATTGCCCGATAAGGAGTGAATAGGAATACAATAATAGTTAATTTATCTAACTAATGGATTATTACAAAAATTAGTAACACAATTAGAAAACATATTCTACATGTGTATAGTACGTATTCATGTGCAAGATTTTGATGTCAAACATAAGTTGCGTATTTTCATGAAATAGAAGACTATTAGAAGAAACCTAGACACACAGTAAAAAAACCATTAAGTATACTAGACTGTGATGGTATTGAACATCATTCCAAAATGGCTAATGTAGTTGAGGAGAGAGAATAATGATGATATTGAAAAATTATATGTTTGGTTCTAAAATAGCTTAACAACAACAAAATATAGGAAAAATGGCATTACACTACTACTCTGATAAAAAGATGTCAGCCAAACATCTTCTTTCAAACATGACCATATAATCAAACAACACTAAAGACCCTAAATTTTCAACTTAAACCCTAAACTCTCTGCATCAGATAAGAAAAGACAAACACTAAACCCTAGTTTTTCTTTGAAGAACATGTCTTCCAGAGAGCTACCCAATTCTACATATCCTCATAAATTTTGGTTTGTTTTTCATAGACCAAACTCAATTGGTGTGCGAAAGTTACAAGGTTTTTAGCCTCTATGCCCGGGATGACACGGCATGGATCATTCTGGTATCAAACTGGTCATCGCCTTTCCTTCTCATCTCAATGATCTTCCTGTGCGAGTTTGAATGCCTCGTTGGGATGAAGGTCGGGCTCGAGGCTGGACGGTATTCTGGAAGAAGACGGCCTGATCTGAACCGGACACCGCATGCATTGCAGAGGGTTTTAGGGCCACAGGGCCCTTCCCTCCACTGCGGGGTCTTGGTTGTCTCGCAATGAGTGCATTTCCGGACTGTCCCGTCTGAGTTAAATGGTTCTGGACTGTAAGAGACTGACTGGGCCTGACGATTCTTGTTCTTCTTGCGTTTCTTCTTAGCAGGATTCTCAAAAGGGAGGTAAGTTTCACATGCTGATTCACCCAAAGCGAACTGCTGAGACACTTCTGAACAAAATGCCTGGAGGAATCTAAATCTCAGGGTTGTGGGGCGTTGCCGCTTGCTTCTGATGCCTTTCACAGGAAAGGCCAGTCTCTGAGCTCTGTTTTGGTTTTGGGACAAGGCAGAACCGTTGGTGTTCTCGAGAACTGAGACTGGGGTTGAAGACTGAAATAGCTTGGAGACTTTGACATCAGGAGGGGAGTTATCAACAGTAGAAGAGACTTCTGAAGAACTCGACTGCTTCTGCACACATAAAGTCGAAGCCAATGAATCTAAATTCAGCAACATATTAAATGCCACAAAAAGTGAGAAAAAATAAAGATCAGACAAAAGAAGATTATCCAAGCTAAATATGGTTAGTGTGCTTCAAGTTAAGCAAGAAACAAAGACGTCTTCAGAATGAACACAACAACCACCAACATGAGTAACACATTTTCATATCAGATTACACTGATACTATCCCTAATCCTTGTTTTTACATATATACGGACAGATTCATAAACAATTTCTTCTTTTTTCTTCTCTCTAGAACAAATACAGACACTAAACTAATTAGAGTAACTTAGAGTTTTGCTGAAGAGAACCCTAAAACACTCCCGGCAATAAAAACCCCAAACCACCACACAAGCATTGCTCAACCATACCTCTCTTAACACAACCTATATATACTGATACCATCTGGTGGTGGCAACTATTCCTATCCATGGGCATTTGACTCAAGACATGAACAAGCTAAACTGAAAGACCTAAGACACTGCACAGTCCTTTTCTGATAAACTTTCAGGACTTAACATTTACACGCTTGGCTGCACCATAACAAGGATTCCTTCCCAGAGGCTTGCCTAATCGAATAAAACAATGGCGACTGTGTTTCAAATCCAATAGAAGCACATGTAATTAGTTTCCTCTTGGATAATCTACCATAGAAACATGTATATGTGTTGTGTATAAAAATGATAAATTTTCACATGCACATTTTTAACCTAAAGCAACCAAAAGTTACTGGATATCAAAGAATCTTCGACTTTACCGGATTATTTCCTCCAACAAATAATAGTTTAATTGGGTACATGACACATAAAAAGGTATAAAATATGGGTAGATGATGCGTAAATAATGCATAAATGATGCATATAAAGTATCCATGCAAAGAACGAATACATGATGTACATATGCTTGTAACATAATGCAGTAAAAAGCTATGGAAGCTTGAATCTGAAAGAATAGTTAAGTACAATATACCAAATTATTTTCCTAATGCAAATGGATAATGTAATCGTGTGAGCGATCTATCAAGTAATGTAAATAACTGAAGTTCAAATCCAAAATGATGCACTTTCCTAATGCATCTAAAAGTGGTTCTTTTTATCGCTATTTAGAAACTAATGCAATAAAAACAACATTAAGCTTAAATCCAAAAGAATTGGTGTGTAGCAGAGTGCCAACATTAGTTCCTAATAAAATGTATGATGTGATCGGGTGAACAATATATATTAAGTTGCATATATGATGCAATGCGTCTCTCTCTATTGCATTTTACCTAACCATATGTGGTAAAATGCTATCAGGGTTTGAATCTCAAAGAACCATTATGTAATACCATACTTACTTTATTTTCCTAAAGCAAACATGTGTTGTAATCGTGTAATAAATATTTCAAGTGATATGCATGAATGATGTATATAAACGACTAACCATGATCAATATTTTAAGCCTTTTTCTAACCGTATACGGCAAAAAGCTATCAAAGCTTATGCGAAAAAACCATGATGCTACTTTAGACACAACTTTCCTAAATCAAATGTGTGCTGTTAAATGTGGCATATACTAACAAGTTAAAAGCATAAATTTCACATAGGAACATTGTTTGTTTGCAGGAACTTTCCTAAACATGCAGGGAAAAAGCTATCAACGCTTTTAATTTAAACAGAATCATTATGTTAAACTACACCCAATTAATGCCAAAATGCAAACTTACACTGTGAATAAGTAAATAATATATCGAGTAATAAGCGTAAATGATGTATATAAGAGTAATTCGCTTCTACGTGCTTTCTAACATGATACAGTCAGTAGGCTAAATGTGAACATAATGCAAACGCGCTTAGTCTGCGATAAGAACTCACCAAAATGGGTACAGGCTTCTGGATTCTCACACGTTGTCCGCAAGTGTTACCGCAAGTGAACTCAGAGGACAACTTCGTGAGGACATCCATTGGTGGAGGTCCAAGATTCTTAAACCCGGCATCCCAATCTCCCTCATCATTGGCGGTTTCGATGTCTTCGAGGGGAAAATCGATATGATTGATGAGATCATCGAAGAAATTATCCGATAGACCCTTGAAGTCCTCTTCAGGTAACCAAGAACCGTTTTTCATTTGTCCACCCACTGTCGAAAAACCCCGTATAGAAGATAGAAAAACAAACATAGGGATATGAGAGTAAGTAGCCAATCCAAGTAACAAATATCATTTTCAATACGAATCCGAAAATAGACATCAATTTCCTAAAAAATATTTCCTGAATGAGAATGCATAGAATATGAAATATGATTAAACATAAATGGCAAAAGATTCATCATAACTTATATTTCCTGTTACAGAATATTGACAGAGAATTTGTAAAAAATTTATCTCCATTTTGAATATCAGACAGGCCATTTCAGGACATGAATAGCGAGAAAAGTCTCAGTTTCATTTAAGGACACAACCAAACTGAAGAAAAGTAATTCTAATAATGTCTCAAAAGTCAAAAAACGAGAAACCCACGACCTGAAGAAGAATGTAAGAGAGAAAGAAAGATGCACGAACCTTCCGTCACAGCTGGCTACACAGAAAGCATTCCCCAGCGCGAGCGAGGGGGAGATAGAGAGAGGAGGAGGAGAGAGAGAGAATCTAATTGTCTGAAATTTGGGGATTTAGGGATTACAGAAGTGGAATAGGAAGAGAGAGAGAGATAGGTAAGAGAAGAAAGGGAGAGAGTTAATAACATGCGGTAATGTACATGGAATTTCCAGTGCGTCTTTTTTCTTTACTAATTTCTTTTTTGGAAAATTGAATTGCACATTTTCTTTTGGTAACTACACTATTTTTTTTTTTTTTGTGGTAAATATGTAATGACCATTGAATAAATTTTTTTTTTCTTTTGGTAACTGCACTATTTTTTTTGTCTTTTTACGTTTACACTATGTTTTTTTTTTTTGTGACGTTTACACTCTGTTTTAAAATCTAACTTTTTGGTGTAAATGACAATTAAAAATTGTATCATTGGCTAAACAATTTTTAAATTATAATTTGTTATTTTGGATAAATCTGTAATTTATGTCGACAAGCATGTGATATACACCCCAAAAAAAAAAATACTTTATATATATATAATTTCCATTGAATATTACTACCCATAAAGCAAACTTCAGTTTGAGATTTACGAATATCACACATGATTGAAGTCTTTGCTTTCATCTTCTTGTGAGGCCACAAATAATTAAACAAAAATTTACATAAAAACAAATGAAAGAGTTTGGTTTTAGGAGAAGTGAAGGAGGAAAATGAATCAAGAAGGATTTGGTGTTAAACTTTAACAAAATTCTTCGGTTTATAGGTTTAGAATAGTTAACATTTACTCTCTTTGTTCTAAACAAAAAGATATTTTAGAGGTTTTAGTGAGAAAAAAAATTAATTTTCATAATAAATGTATTGATTTCTACTGTAAATAGTTTCTAAAAAATTTCAACCAATAGTATTTAAATGTTTTTTCGAAATTTACTTAAAAAACATTAAAAATCTATTTTTCTATAAAAACTTTTGTTTATGAATTTTTTAATCTTTATAGAACAGGAGGAGTATTGACCAAATGGGTGCTAGTCTAGTGGCTTTAAACATGAGTATTCAAGATCATTACTTCAACTATATTTGAAAAAGGTGATTTACGCTTTAGATGTGATATTACTACGTCGGATCTTGAAGACATGAAGATGTTTCATGCCTAAAGCCCAACAAATATTTATGCACACTAAAAAACATAAGAAAAAAAAACATAATTAATCACGTATAATAAAGTTTGAACTCGAGACCAGAATGAATTAACATCTGTCATAACCACTATACCATAACATAATTAAAAAATTTGATGCTCTTAAATGTTATATATTTTGTGATGCCTAACGCACTGGCTAGATGGATGTTAGCCACGAGCCGGCCCTGAATGGAAGAATTTTTTGTTTTTTTTTTTGGTCGAAATTAGGAACGACTATGAGTTATTATTTGCAAGAAAAAAAGATAATGAGAGACGAGGTACGTAATTTGTCCCCTTTTTTCCAATCAGTCTTTTTATTTGCAAGTTGCAAATTCTGAAAACCTAAATATGATTTGAATTATATATGTCACTATAGCAAATATTTTGAAGAAAAGAGCCTGGAATATCTCATCTTTTAGGAAGATATAGAGGTTGTCTTGCAACATCAGCCAGTGGTTTAGTAAGAGGATTACTGGGTTTGGAGATACAACAAATGTATTTTTGGGGTTGAAACCTTGGAATTGGTCGATGCAGTAAACAAATCAAAGGCATGGTCTTCTCTTCACTACGAGCGTAGTCTGGTGAGATTTTTTAAAATTTATAACTTTTTGCTAATTAAAAATTGGTGAATGAAGTTAGGCCATCAAATAGAAATGTATTTCTCACTGCACAAAGTGTTACAAAAGATTTTAGAACACACTCTTATGTGTCCTTAGACTTTCCTTTATGGCTTCAAGATATCTTTGATATGAAAAACATTTGGTCTCTTCTTAATTGGTTTTTCATTTTTGGATAGTTTCAGAGTTTTGGTCACTACTATGTACTTGACGTCTTTACACGATCTCTGTTGCTTTGTACATAGCTAAGGCTAATTGTCTCATCCTTTACTTGTTGGTATGACCCATATGTTGTATGCGGGTTCTTTATCAATATCATTATTGTGAGATGAAAAAAAAAACATTTCGAAGAAAATAAATTGACCAGCGGATGATAATAGAAACATAGTCTCATATATAGCCATATTTAATTAAATATAGAATATGATTGTGTCGAGTAGTTAGAAGGATTACAAAATATCAGCTATTGAACGCCCCACATGTCAAATCAGATGACATGCCTTGAGCAAGGATGCCCCGTAGATCCGATCTGATTCAATTACCATTTTTTCTTTCCGGTGTATGATAGGAGGAATCTCCTAGATATTATTACGAACTAAATTTTTTATGTATATTTGCTTTTGAAACAACCTAACCCCTTTTCTTTAAATTAAACTCCGAATTAGTTATTCACATAAATAATTAATTCTCAGTTACATTAACTCAATTAAACCAAACAACCAATCAAACCAACGAAAATTCTCATAAATCAATAAACCAGAATTAAATCAGATAATTCAATGAATCTATTAAACCAAAACAATTATTCCATTCAACAATTCTAGGAAATCATACCAACAATATATACCAGATTGTAACTCAATAAAATAAAACACATAACCAAGTCCTAGTCGTAAAACCACCAAATCATCTATCCTAACACATTATACGGCTTCGATAAGCCATGAGCACGCACTCACCTTGACTAATAATTGATTCTAACCGAACACAGCGAGGAAACCACGAAATCAGAGATTCAAGACCACCAAAAGCCTGATCTCCAACCCTTTTCCTCTCGAAAACACAAACTCTTATCAACCACAAAGAATGATAATTGCCACACAATCTATCTTCTTTTCTCTCTTTTCTTCTCAAAATCACCAAACAATCTCTGCTAAAAACGCAAAACAGAGGCTGCTCGACTTTTTAAGAGAGAACTTAGGGTTTCCAATCCGAAACCACACAAAACGAACGATTAAACAGCGAACCGATTCTGACCCGAATTACGCTGTGTCGATTGACACACTCACAGTGTCGATCGACACATGTACCAAAAATCACATTTTTGGTTCGTGAGTGTTACAATTCTCCCCCACTACTATCGATTCGACTTGTGGGGGTCTAAGGCGAACTTTAAAAACTAGAATTTATTTCATTATTAAAATAACTCTAGTTACATTATTTTCAAATACATTTTAGAAAATTATATAAAAAATTAGCAAATGTTAACTAATAAAAATTGAGTACATTTTATTTATTTATTTATTAGTGCTTTACAAGACCATATATTTTTATTAAGTAAACAAGAAAAATACTATTGTAATTAGGCACCTACAAATCACTAATAAACATGTATTTTCGTTATTCTCTTTAGATCTTTATCTTTATCCTTTGTAAAAGAGCGATGAAGACCATGGTGTTCTTCTCAAGCCTTGTGCTGAGAGATCTACCTATGCCGAGCACTTATCTATCACGAATCTACTGTTTTATCAACTTCTCTAGCTACTCCATGTCTCATAACATGTAGAGTTGTTGTATACTTGATAACAAAGTTATTTAAATTCTTTTGCTTGCATCTTTTACATCTTTATTGAATTGCTCCTAGATTAGTTTTATGTCCTTATTCGTGCTTTAATGCTTGATCTAGCTTAGCTACCTAGAGATCGATCATAGGCCGGTATCGATTCCAAAAGCTTTGATATCGACCGGACCAAGTATTCAATGGGCCAAGCGTCCTAACAACCTAATCAGTTAGTTAGAGAGTTTGGTGAACAATTAGATCCCGATTTTAATGCGTGAATCCACCTTGTAATAACCATGCGAAAGCTGAGTTCATGAACACTAGTTGCATATCTTTAAAATCTGGTGTGCAACATGTTGCATAAGTTCTTTAGATTTCTTTTATCTTGTATGTTTTGATTTACCTATCCCTTTACTTTATTTGCATTTACAAAAAACCCCAAAACCAAATATAAAACTGATTAGCTTATTCTGCATCATATAGTTTATAGCGTAACACTTAGTCTCCTGTGGATCGACCCCTAAGTACTACAATTGTCAACTATGCACTTGCAGATTAGGGTTTATAAATTTAAAACCTAGATGCGCAACCAAAACCCGCGCCATCAGCCCCATACCAAATTGAGCCGGGCCTGAATAGAACCAACCATAATTAGTTGAAAACTTTTTTCCAAATGTGTCATTTTGTCGTAAATGTTTATGGTTTAGACTATTGGACTTTATTTTTATTTTCGCACTAAACATTTTTTATAGTCTTTTTCGTTTCCTCGACAGAAGATTTTTCAAAGTGTCATTGTTTTTATGGTTATCTATTATTTCTATGCGTATAAAGCCTATAATAATTACAATAGTATTTTTTATTGTTTACTTAATAAAAATATATGGTCTTGTAAAACACTAATAAATAAATAAAATGTACTCAATTTTTATTAGTTAACATTTGCTAATTTTTTATATAATTTTCTAAAATGTATTTGAAAATAATGTAACTAGAATTATTTTAATAATGAAATAAATTCTAGTTTTTAAAGTTCGCCTTAGACCCCCACAAGTCGAATCGATAATAATGGGGGAGAATTGTAACACTCACGAACCAAAAATGTGATTTTTGGTACGTGTGTCAATCGACACAGCGTAATTCGGGTCAGAATCGGTTCGATGTTTAATCGTTCGTTTTGTGTGGTTTCGGATTGGAAACCCTAAGTTCTCTCTTAAAAAGTCGAGCAGCCTCTGTTGTGCGTTTTTAGCAGAGATTGTTTGGTGATTTTGAAAAGAAAAGAGAGAAAAGAAGATAGATTGTGTGGCAATTATCATTCTTTGTGGTTGATAAGAGTTTGTGTTTTCGAGAGGAAAAGGGTTGGAGATCAGGCTTTTGGTGGTCTTGAATCTCTGATTTCGTGGTTTCCTCGCTGTGTTCGGTTAGAATCAATTATTAGTCAAGGTGAGTGCGTGCTCATGGCTTATCGAAGCCGTATAATGTGTTAGGATAGATGATTTGGTGGTTTTACGACTAGAACTTGGTTATGTGTTTTATTTTATTGAGTTACAATCTGGTATATATTGTTGGTATGATTTCCTAGAATTGTTGAATGGAATAACTGTTTTGGTTTAATTGATTCATTGAATTATCTGATTTAATTCTAGTTTATTGATTTATGAGAATTTTTGTTGGTTTGATTAGTTGTTTGGTTTAATTGAGTTAATGTAACTGAGAATTAATTATTTATGTGAATAACTAATTCGGAGTTTAATTTAAAGAAAAGGGGTTAGGTTGTTTCAAAAGCAAATATACATAAAAAAATTAGTTCGTAATAATATCTAGGAGATTCCTCCGATCATACACCGGAAAAAAATAATGGTAATTGAATCAGATCGGATCTACGGGGCATCCTTGCTCAAGGCATGTCATCTGATTTGACATGTGGGGTGTTCAATAGCTGATATTTTGTAATCCTTCTAACTACTCGACACAATCATATTCTATATTTAATTAAATATGGCTATATATGAGACTATGTTTCTATTATCATCCGCTGGTCAATTTATTTTCTTCGAAATGTTTTTTATTTCATCTCACAATAATGATATTGATAAAGAACCCGCATACAACATATGGCTCATACCAACAAGTAAAGGATGAGACAATTAGCCTTAGCTATGTACAAAGCAACATAGATCGTGTAAAGACGTCAAGTACATAGTAGTGACCAAAACTCTGAAACTATCCAAAAATGAAAAACCAATTAAGAAGAGACCAAATGTTTTTCATATCAAAGATATCTTGAAGCCATAAAGGAAAGTCTAAGGACACATAAGAGTGTGTTCTAAAATCTTTTGTAACACTTTGTGCAGTGAGAAATACATTTCTATTTGATGGCCTAACTTCATTCACCAATTTTTAATTAGCAAAAAGTTATAAATTTTAAGAAATCTCACCAGCCTCGTAGTGAAGAGAAGGCCATGCCTTTGATTTGTTTACTGCATCGACCAATTCCAAGGTTTCAACCCCAAAAACACATTTGTTGTATCTCCAAACCCAGTAATCCTCTTACTAAACCACTGGCTGATGTTGCAAGACAACCTCTATATCTTCCTAAAAGATGAGATATTCCAGGCTCTTTTCTTCAAAATATTTGCTATAGTGACATATATAATTCAAATCATATTTAGGTTTTCAGAATTTGCAACTTGCAAATAAATAGAAAAATAAATAAAAAGACTGATTGGAAAAAAGGGGACAAATTACGTACCTCGTCTCTCATTATCTTTTTTTCTTGCAAATAATAACTCATAGTCGTTCCTAATTTCGACCAAAAAAAAAAACAAAAAATTTTTCCAATCAGGGCCGGCTCGTGGCTAACATCCATCTAGCCAGTGCGTTAGGCATCACAAAATATATAACATTTAAGAGCATCAAATTTTTTAATTATGTTATGGTATAGTGGTTATGACAGATGTTAATTTCAAACTTTATTATACGTGATTAATTATGTTTTTTTTTTCTTATGTTTTTTAGTGTGCATAAATATTTGTTGGGCTTTAGGCATGAAACATCTTCATGTCTTCAAGATCCGACGTAGTAATATCACATCTTAGGCGTAAATCACCATTTTCAAATATAGTTGAAGTAATGACCTTGAATTCTCATGTTTAAAACCACTAGACTAGCACCCATTTGGTAAATACTCCTTCTGTTCTATAAAGATTAAAAAATATATAAACAAAAGTTTTTATTGAAAAATAGATTTTTAATGTTTTTTAAGTAAATTTCGAAAAAACATTTAAATACTATTGGTTGAAACTTTTTAAAAACTATTTACAGTAGAAATCAATACATTTATTATGAAAATTAATTTTTTTTTCTCACTAAAACCTCTAATATATCTTTTTGTTTAGAACAAAGAGAGTAAATGTTAACTATTCTAAACCTATAAACCGAAGAATTTTGTTAAAGTTTAACACCAAATCCTTCTTGATTCATTTTCCTCCTTCACTTCTCCTAAAACCAAACTCTTTCATTTGTTTTTATGTAAAATTTTGTTTAACTATTTGTGGCCTCATAAGAAGATGAAAGCAAAGACTTCAATCATGTGTGATATTCGTAAATCTCAAACTGAAGTTTGCTTTATGGGTAGTAATATTCAATGGAAATTATATATATATAAAGTAGTTTTTTTTTTTTGGGGTGTATATCACATGCTTGGGGACACAATGACGTTTGGGCTCAAAAACGCAGGAGCAACCTACCAACGGCTCGTCAACAAATGTTCACCGATCAGCTCGGAGACACAATGGATGTCTACATCGACAACATGCTAGTCATGTCTGCCTTTGCATCCGACCATGTCGGGAACCTCGCGGATTGCTTCAGGGTCCTGAACCACTACAGAATGAAGCTAAACCCGACGAAATGCACTTTCGGGGTTACCTCGGGAGAATTTCTCGGGTATATTGTCACTCAGAGAGGGATTGAGGCCAATCCAAAGCAGATCAACGCGATCATGGATCTCCCCTCCCCGAGGAACAAGAGAGAAGTCCAACGACTCACCGGCCGAATAGCGGCTCTCAACCGTTTCATCTCACGGTCGACCGACCAAAGTCTCCCCTTCTACTAACTCCTCCGAGGCAACAAGACATTCGCCTGGGACGATAAATGCGAGGAGGGTTTCAAGGAACTTAAGGCATATCTTACGTCGCCACCCATCCTCTCTAGGCCCGAGCAGGGCAAAACTCTTTATCTCTACGTATCAGTGACAAGCGCAGCCGTATGCGGAGTACTTGTTCGAGAGGGTCGAGGGGATCAGAAACCGATATTCTACATCAACAAGTCGCTCGATGGAGCAGAGTCGAGATATCTCACCCTCAAGAAATTGGCCTTAGCGGTAGTGGTCTCAACCCGAAAGCTACGTCCATACTTTCAATCGCACACTATCGCCGTCATGTCCTCGCAGCCACTCCGCACCATCTTGCATAGCATGAGGCTCTCTGGAAGAATGGCGAAATGGGAAATAGAGCTATACGGCATTGAGTTCTGAAATCGTACATGCGCCAAGTCCCAGGTCCTGGCAGATTTCATCACTGAGCTACCGCCCGACTATGTCAACTCCGGACAGCCCTTGGATGTGTGGAACCTCTACATAGATGGTTTTGTCTCACGTCAGGGAACGGGGGTAGGTATACGTCTCGTCTCTCCGACCAAGGAAGTCCTCGAATAATCTTTCCGTCTAAACTTTCTCGCTTCAAACAATGGAGCCGAGTGGGAAGCACTTATCGCCGGCATCTGACTGGCCAAGGTGGTCGGAGTCCGCAAGCTGCATGCGAACAGCGACTCCCAACTCGTCGCAATCCAACTCAACGGTGACTATGACACCAAGGACGAGCGAATGGAAGCATACCGACGACTCACCAGCGAGCTTATACTCTGGAATCTCGATAGCTTCCAGATCACCCCCGCGCGGAAAACGCCGACGCTGATGCCCTCGCCACCCTCGCCTCCAGCTCGCCTTGCTTGATGAAGCAAACAATCCGATCAAAACAATTGCCGATCCAAGCATCCACCTCCCCCAAGGAAGTGAAAGAGTCACGATCGTGATGAACGAGGATGACGATGGCCCAATCCCACCCGAACATATCGCCCCCTTGCAGCCCTCCACCAACCTCGATTGGCAAAAAGAGAAAACCGCCTACATAAAGTACGACGAGCTCCCAACAGATAAATGGGTCGTACAACAAATTTGCGTTCGAGCAGCCCATTACACCATCATCGAGGGAAAACTTTATCGGTGGAGCGCAGCAGGAACATTGTTGAGTTGTGTCACCGAGGGCGACATCTTCAAAATCATAGCCCAGAGCCACGAAGGGAATGGAGGCAGTCATGCGGGCGGACGAACCCTTGCTCTCAAAATCAAGAAGTTGGGCTACTATTGGCCAACTATGCTCCGAGACTGCGCCGAGCACGTTAGATGCTGCGAGAAGTGCCAGAGGCACGACCCGATGATTAAGTCACCTACCGAACCGATGACCACGGCCACCATCGCCTACCCCTTCATGCAATGGGCAATGGACATCATCGGCCCCTTCCCAAGATCAAGGCAAAAGCAGTTCGTTATAGTCATCACGGACTACTTCGCCAAGTGGGTCAAAGCCGGGGCCTACGCCTGTATCTGGGCAAACGACGTCCAGAACTTCGTCTGGAAGTTTCTCATATGCCGCCACGAACTACCCTATGAGATAATCGCTGACAACGGCTCCCAGTTCATCTCCAACACATTCGAAGATTTCTATTCAAAATGGGTTATACGCCTAAACAAGTCAACCCCAAGATACCCCCAAGGGAACGGCCAAGCTGAGGCAATGAACAAGGCAATTATCTCCGAGCTTAAAAAGTGACTCGACGACAAAAAAGGTGTTTGGGCAGACAAACTCGATGGCGTACTCTGGGCGCTCCGGACAACGCCAAGAGAGTCGACACAGCGAACGCTATTCTCCCTCGTATACGGACTCGAGGCAACGGCCCCGGCCGAGGCCATCGTCCAGACTCTGCGCAGAGAAAAAATGCCAGAGGATCCACTCGCCAATGCCAACACAATCCTGGATAACTTGGACTACCTCGAGAAGGAAAGCGATTCGGCGCTCCTCCGAATCCAAAACTACTTGGAGGCAGCTGCAAGATACTACAACAAGCGAGTCCACAATCGTAGCTTCAACGTTGGTGACCTCGTTCTATGGCAGGTCTACGAGAAAACCAGGGAGATTAATGCCGGGAAGCTCGGCGCTAATTGGGAGGGTCCTTACAGAGTCACAGAGATCGTCCGACCAGGGGTATACCGCCTCGAGACCATGGACGAAACGCCCATCCCCAAAGCATGGAACTCTCTCTCACTTAAACGATATCACAACCAACCGCATCTCCCAAGCAGAACAGCCCGACCTCCCCACATCACTTAACCGAGCCTTACTCCGCATCCACCAAAAAAAAAAAAAAAAAAGCGAGTACCCCCGTACTCCTGCTCGTTCCGAACGGGCTATCTATCTATCACTTGTAATTTGAACTACGATTGGCTTGATCCCTATTTAAAGGGTACGTAGGTAGCTTCCCCGGAATTCCAGCCGCGATAATAAAAACTTTTTATTCGGTCTTACGCTAGCAAAGCTAAACCTTAATTTTCCCTAAAGCCCCGAGCTAAAATCTGTATCGATACTCCGGCCAAGTATCCGACCTAAGGAATACTCACCCGCGTTTCCCATAAATGCAGTAGTGAAATAATCTAAAAATTCCCCAATCAGAAGTCAACCCAAATAGGAATTAAAGCAAGGCCCTGACCTGCATGTTTTCCTAGGAACGTCTAAGCAATTAATAAGCCGAGTATCCTCGCAAACTTAGCCACGAGACGGAATTCGTCGTAAGCCAGGTTCTGACCTGCAGACAAACCCGTCCGACCGTTCAATGCGCGAACCTGGTCGGATTCATACAAATACGAACACGAAATGCTTGAGTATCACACTTAGCCGCATAAATCAAAACATAGAATATAAAGCCCGAGGATCCATTCCTCGAGAAAAAGAGTTTAACACAGGTCAAACAACCCGGGGGAACATCATTACACCGATCGGGTTCATAAGCCACACACGGCCGATTTAAAAGATATATATATATATATATATAAAAGGAGAGAGAGAAGGGAAATCCGGGACGTCTTCATCCGAGCGATCATCAAGGAGCCGGAACACTTCACTGACCATCAGGAGCCCTACCCGACCCCTCGCCAAACTCTCCGAGACTTGAAACCAACTTCCTAGCCACCCTGAAAATGAATCTCTCGGTTAAACATCGCAACAATCATAACCCAAAGACTGTCAAATACCACTTACCTCGACGAAAACTCGACCAAACCACCGGGTGTCTCCTTGACCGGATCCTCACCCCACGCGAGAGGAAGCCCACTCTCTGCAGTATCACCGAGGTCCCCGATCTCTTCAGCCCCGCAGCCGTCGAAGGGTTATACCACCCAGGATCTTCTAATCCCGTACTCCCCGCTCCCAAGAGGGGAAGGAGGAAGGTCATCCTCATAGGTGTCCGAGAGGACGCATGGCTCAGGAGTGAATTCGTAGTCACGGTCCAAGAAGTCTACCCATTTCAGAGCCTCGATCTCTCGCACACAGCGATCGTATTTGGCCGTCAACAACTCTCTATCCTCGGAAAAGACCGTAACCCCGTTCGCCGCTACTAGATCCAGAGTATCGAGTTGAGTTCTGACCCGGCTGGTCCGAGAGGCAATGCGCTGGTAATCCCTGTGTTTGACGAAGCATTCTCGGGCCCGAGTATGGGAGTCCTGACCCTCCTTGACCAGATGATCGCGGACCCTCGCGGCGGCTAGCCCGACACATACGAGACCATGTTCCCGCCTGGAAGATCGCAAGCGAGACATCTGAGCTCAGGCATGATCAACCAAACTGGCATTGGCATGCTCGGCCGCACGAAGTCTCCCCTTTGTCTCATCGTATTTTCGTTCTACGAGTCTCGTTTTGGCCACCTGATCCAAGTATTTCTTGTGAATCTCTTTCACCGCAGCGTCCTGCTCCCTACCATACCTCCTTGACCGATCAATATCTCTTGCCAAGTAATTCTCGTTCTTCAGAGTCGTGTTTTCAGCCTTTATGGATTCAAGTTCTTTCGTCAATTGCTCGATCCGGTCAAGGTCCCCCCTCCTCTTCAAGACGACATCGTCATATCGGGTACCTTCCGAAGGGCCACCGTCACACAACAGCTCAGCAAAACAGGCAAGAGTGACCGGGGCGCTCTCGTCCCTCGACTGCACTACCAGGGCGGTCCCGATCACTTCCTGCCCAATGGGCGTTCGCCCCGGCTCGCCCGAAGGACCATCTCTGGCACCAACAGTGGAGGACCCCTCCGATCTGGATGGGATATACCTGCGCAGATATGCGAGAGGGATACCTTCATCGTCGCTCTCCTCCACCCGCCTGAGGCGAAGGACTCGCGGGGGAGAAGCCTGGTCAAGATCTATCACTTCCGTTTCACCCCCGTCATTTCGAGACCTGGAGGCGACTCGAAAAGGAGAACCGCGAAGTGGACTGATGCTGGCAGAAGTGGATCTAAGCATGTAAGGGCGATGCACAAAGTTTGCTTGGCCGGTCCGTCGGCGGATCCTGGGGGACGATGAATTAAAGCCCGGGTCAGAAGAAGGATCTCCTGAAGACATGATTCAAAAGAGAGAGAGAGGAAGTTTAGGGGAGAAATCACGAGAAGACTGTTGAGAGAGAAAGATGAAATCGGGAGAAACCAACGGAAATAAGAGCGAAGGGATGAGGCGATGCGATTTTATAACAAAGAGAACGAAGGGTCGCATTAACTAAAATTTTGAAAATCGAGGCAACGCATGACGAGATAGCGAATCGTTTCCAAGAGTGGGAACCCGAATCATCTCCAAAGTGCGGGAAACGGTGATGATGTGGCAAAAAGATAAGTACCCCTTCGCATAAATGCTCGATCCAAACAGAACCATGGACAGGTGTCGGACAAACCCTGAAACAAGCAGCCTTGGGTTTGCACGCCGAGCATTGCTGCAAACCGGGCCTTTTCGCTCTCCGACCCGCTCGCACCATTACTTCGACGAACTCGGCATGCTTGTTCGATCGACTTGGGGGGGGGGGGGGGGGGTCTACTGTTACACCTGGATTTGGCCCGAAGGCAAATCCCGCTCTCGGCCCAGCAAGCTACAAGGCCCAATTTCTTAAGAAGATAAGATATAACTAGGTATAGTTGCTTTTATTTAATCAAGGGTAATTTTTGTAAATGCATATGGTTAGTTTTTAACCATATACACATTAACCCTAGATTATAAATCCTATATATAGTTGTATGATATTTGGGGGAATCCCCATGTTTTTTTCACCACATTTATACAACAATACACTTTTAATTTAATCTGCTCGGATTATTCACTATTCTGTTTAACCTGCTCGGAATTTACCTGCTCTCCCGAAACAGCATACTTTTTAACTTGTTCTCATCTACCACTCCTATTACAAAGAATCTCGAACCTCTTTTATAAATTTAGTGTGCAACCCGCTCTCTGAATTCAACATAGTGCCAGAAAAAAAACAGGCTCTTATTCAATAAATTTGATTAAAAGAGGCCATAATTTGCCGATATTTTTTAAAAATGGGACCTAAATTCGGGCCTAAATTCTTTTGAAAACTAAATGGGCACTGTGCACTTGCACCCCATGCACAAGACCAGAACTGGGTCTGGTTCTATTAGTTTGAACCGTAGAAGTCAAACAGTTTAACATAACTTGAATCAATCGAACCAAAGGACATTTACGTGGAAGAGGCCCCAATGTTTTAATTATAAAAGGGTCCCTAGGCCGTTGCCTTATTTTCTTAAAGGTGAGAACGGCTCTGCATCTTCAAAATGAAATGGAGAGATCACCGACTCATACTATTACTAGGGGAATTCCGAAACTTAATGATTATGGAGTTTCCTCATGGGAAGGTGGGTCTCCTTCTGCCTAGCTTCCACATGACGGGTTCGTTCTATTTAATTTCTAGATAGATTTTTTTTTCTTTTTCCGAGAATTATATACACTACTAAATTTTGTACAGTTTACAAATTTATGTAATCATAAACCATGACCTTTTCTGAAGTTGTACCAATTTAATCACTATTATGAGATTCGTCATTTCCTTCTTTACCCAAACACAATTGATATGCATGAACGACGATCAAATTAACTTTTCGTCCTCTGTCTCGAAAATTCGTAGAACTTGAACAATTATTACAGGAAATAAGAAAAATCTCTAAGAATTGTGAAGATTTTTTAAACTTTGTCGAAAACCAAAAAACCTAAGTAGAATAACCTGAGATTGTTAACATGTATTTTGTCCATATAATATAAATCATTTTGCGGTTTTTAATATAGACTATAACGATTTTTAATAGTGTTATATGATTTTATAGTCGTATAGTGTTTTAAAAGTATTTATTGTGTTAAAAGGTCTTTGAAAGAAATTTGGACAAAAAGATGCATAAATTAAAGACACCACCATTATCGTTTTGAAGAATCACGAACACTAACGGAGATGAGCTGAATGTGGATACTATAAATATAGAGATCTAATTAACACACCTTGATTTTTGCTTGGAAGCGCCAAGCTAACGCATTTACTATTATTTTCTATAAGTATTCTTTACAATATTAACACTTATATGGAACTACACTATCCACAAATCAATAGCCTATGCTACATAATAATTTCACATTCTTGTGAATTAAAAAGTCGCACACTCACCTTGACAGAATATGTTTTGCCGAGGAAGCTCCAAGTTACAATCTCACAAAATTGACTCTAAGTGTTACCGCACAAGGGCATGACCCTTAGACCTATAAATACTCTTGCCTAAAATTCTAAGCCTAAGATTTACAAGATATTCTTCAAATATGCGTGAAAGACAAATCCTTGATCTTCAAGTATTTCCTTTCAATATTTGGTGCACGTCAAGATCCTCCCATCTTTTGCGTGAATATTCTCTAACCAGCTCAGCAATAACTCGGCCCATAGACTTTCCCGCCATTCCAAGTTCTTTGCCGCTTGGACACAACTTTGTTGGTGTGCATCAGTCTTCTTTTTCCACAGACGTCTACATTTTCATTCAACTCTTTGTTGATGCTCTTGCATCTTCAAATACAACTTACCACATGATGTTGCTTTCATTCATAGGTGATTTCAAATATTTTTGGATTAATGGTTAAAGAGTTACACTTAATTTTCGCATACATATCCAAGCAGTTGTAGTAGCCACTGGGCGAGCCATCAAATCCACCACGACTCTAGGTTTGAAACTCTCCATCACGTCATCCATCAACTTTAATGTTTTATTAGAGTGTCAAATCCATTGGAAATTGGTGAATTCGGGCTGTGTAAAAAACCTCGGGTTCAATCCAAACAAGTCGGGTTTTAGGTTTTAAGGCAAAACAACTCAAAAACTAAAGAACAATGTATTAGGGTTTCTAGAGAGAATTAATATTTCATAGAAGTTGCAGATCCCTTTCTAGGACCAATGTGTTATATATTTATACTTATTTGAGTCGGTCAAATAAACCCTAGAAATATATGGAAATCATTCTAAATATTAAAATTCTAGTTTATCTCTTCCTTATTCTCCAAGTATTCATAGATCGACGAGCTATGCTGACTCCGTGCTTATGTTCTCTTAGTGAGCCGAAACAGCCTACTTCAGCCCATCTTTTTGATCTTGCGGAGATATTCGGGGCGGATCATGGTAACGGGTACACACTTTGGACCGTGTACTTTCAAAAGAAAATGAAAAGATGTGACGGTTATAAATGTGTACTTAATTAGGGAGTAAATGCCCTCGCTTTCGTAAAGCAAATAAATGTGTCTTCAATACACGTGGCGCTTTTATCCATCTTTTTTTTTTTTTTTTGATAAAATGTAAATATCATTAATGAAATGAAGGAAGATCATACAAGAAAGTAAAATCTAGGCCATATACAACCTTGCCAAAAAAAGGTAAAAAACAAGATTGTACAAAAGAGGATTGGGAATCCTAAGACAAGCAACTTGAATCATCTAAACCAAAGCTGCATAAGTTTTTGGAATTTCTTCTTGTGCCTTCTTGCCGAAACCGCATTTCTAATCTCCCTCTCAGTAGCTTTTGCAATGATGGCCGGTGGGAGAGAGATTAGATTGTGAAGAACATTATTTCGCTGCTTCCAAATATGAAAAATCACTGCTTGGGCAACAAGATTCCTGAGAGTAGTGGGAACCAGAGGAGAGGTTCCTCTAATCCAAGACAATAACTCATTCCAGGTCGTGAAAAGAGCTGAGTGAGGCATAAGCCTAGCTGCTAAGAGACGCCATATCTCCCTGCTGTAATCACATCTCAGGAAGAGATGTTCCCTTGTTTCCTCCCGCTGAGCACACAAACAGCATTCTTTGGGCACATTCAATCCCCAAGAAACCAATCTAGCTCTAGTTGGCAGTCTATCATAGTTCCCTGTCCACATGGTAAAGGCAAGCTTTGGGATAAATCCCTTGTACCATATTAGAGAGCTCCAACTCTTCACATCTGATCGGGGCCTGATTGACTCCCAAGTAGCTGCCGCAGTATAAACAACCCCCAGCTTACCTTCAATGATCCATTCATAGGAGTCTAATGACGCCTCTGGTCCAGGGATATTGATAGTAGTGATGTAGGCATGAAGGTTCACTGCCCTGTCTGTCCTTGGAGGAGGCAGTTTCTATCCATTCTCATCAAACGCATCACTTACCTTGGCATGAATTGGAAGCCTGAAACTTCTAGGTCCTCCCTGTCCAATATAGTCAATTAGTTGCCCCATAGGAGTCCATACATCATGCCAAAAGCTAAGCATCTTCCCATCTCCCAATCTACCTTTAATGAACTTTAGAGCTAGAGGCCTCAACTTCAAAATCTGTTTCCATGTCCATGAGTCCTGGTTGGTCACACGCACTTCCCATAAGCTCTTTGATTGTAGATGTTGTGACCTCTGCCATGCTACCCAAAGGGACTCCTTAGAGGACACCAACATCCATATATATCTTAAGCATAGAGCTCTATTCCACACTGAGAGCTTTCTAAGCCCCAAACCTCCCTCTGCTGTAGGAAGACAGACCGTACACCAAACAACTTTTACACCACCAGTTGTTACAGCACTTCCTTTCCAGAGAAACCTTGAACAAAGACTCTCTATCTGTCTAATGCACCCATGAGGGATAATGAAAGCAGTAAGCCAGAAGTTAACAGTCCCAAAGATAACTGATTCAATAATTGAAGTCGACCAACAAAGGAGAGCGATTTAACAGACCAAGAGTTGAACTTTGCGATCAACTTATTGATTAGTGGCTCATACTCAGAAATCTTTAATTTCCTGGACATTAAAGGCAGTCCCAAGTACCTTATTGGAAGAGATCCCCTTGGAAAACCATAGCAGGAAATGGCATTAACTTCAGCTAGAGGCAAGCCAACATGGAAGAGCTCTGTTTTCTGCAAGTTCATTTTCAATCCTGACCAGGAAGCAAAGTCATCTAAACACTCAATTATCCCATATAGAGACGATGAACTTCCATCAAAGAAAACCATAACATCGTCTGCAAACATGATATGGGAAATGTGCAGCTCAGCAGTGTTAGGATGGTAGTTTATTAACCCATTTTCATATCTTGACCTGATCATTTGAGAGAAAATCTCCATAACAAGCACGAATAGGTAAGGGGAGAGGGGATCCCCTTGCCTAATTCCTTTGGTGTTTCTAAAGTTGCTACTTGTTGATCCATTTAGACAGACTGAGAATGATGGTGTGGAGATGCACTCCGAGATCCATGCAACAAACTTCTCAGGGATATGCATAGCTCTCAAAGTCCCTAGGATAAAATCCCATCTGATGCTGTAAAAGGCCTTTCTTAGGTCAACCTTTAACATTGCTCTAGGCTGAGTAGAAGCTAAATTGTACCCCTGAACAAGATCTGAGGCTAGCAAGACATTTTCTGCAAGTAATCTCCCAGGCATGAAAGCAGTTTGATTTAAGGAAATTACCTCCGGAAGGATCGCCTTAAGTCTTGACACCAACAACTTTGAGATGACCTTATATAATGTGTTTAAACAAGATATAGGTCTGAAGTCAGTAGGAGAAGCAGCATTGGTGATCTTAGGAATTAGCACAAGGTTAGTTGTATTCCATTGCTGTAACAGCTTTCCACTCACAAAGAACTCTATGATAGCCTCTGTAACCTCTGTACCAACCACCTCCCAAGCAGAGATGAAGAACTCCGCAGAATACCCATCAGGGCCTAAAGTTTTATTTCTAGGGAGGGAATGGAAAGCAGCCTTTATTTCCTCTCCAGAGAAAGGCTTTGTTAAGCATTCACTACAAGAAAAATGAGTTTAGGTAGCACCGTAAAAACGCTATCTATTTAATATCATAGCGTTAAATAAAGCGCTGTATCATCGCCCGCGATAATAGGTGTGCACATTCGATAGCGTTTATTCGCACTGCTATCATTATTTTATTTAATATAGCAGTTATCCACACGCTATGTTATTTACATACAATAGCAATTAATTTTCGTTATGTTTACTTTATTTAATATAGCATTTATGTAATATTTACCATAGCTTCTGATATTTGTCATTATTTCGCATAACGTTAGTCAAATTTTGATTTTTATAGCATTTGTAAATACTACAATAGCTTTACGGAACCTGCTATTGTATCATATAATTATATTGTTTGCTCGCGATTAGTCGGTACAAATAGTAAATATTTGTTTGGCATACGTACAAGAGCAATATCATACATTGTAAATTTTATTTATAATTATAATCACAATCATTTTTTTTTTTTTTTGGGTACAATTATAATCACAATCATTATCATCATCAATATTGATACAAAATATTATGAAAAGTAATAAATGATTTATCTTATTACAAAATCAATGATATAAAAAAAAGCTATTGGTTAATGTACACTCTTGGACTTGTAATCTACGAATTGTTTTCTTCAAATGTGATATATATATAACTGGTGACTTGCCACACTCGTAGATTTCCAAAGTCATAAATTTGGTCTTGAAGATAAAACTGTTGGGCTTTCCATTTGCAATTGCTGGATCTTCCCAATCAAAAACTAGTTTGGTTCTTGTTTTGGGCCTACAAGATTTATTGAAGTGGCCTAAATCAGAAACTTAGAATTGAAATCATACAAAAGAAGTAGAACCAAAAAAAGAAGCAAAATTTACGAAGGTCTAGAACTTTCTTACCTCATAACTGATGATTTGCTTTTGCCTGTAATCTACATTGGCAAATAGAAGAAGTAAGAACAACAACCACTGAATAATTGTAGCAAACAAGAAACAATGGTAATATAAACAAAATCGTATTAAGAATAAACCCTAAATCTAATGACAAGAGAGGTACCATTGGAAGACCTATTTGTTTACAATTTTGATCAAGAAAATATAATGAACTGAATAAATAAACTAAGCAGATCTGAATACGAACTATATAGAAAAACCTAATTATTTTCAGATCTGAATGTACAGCTCTGCAAAAATTAGCAGTTTTATGAATCCACAACGAAAAGGAACTTATATAGAAGATCTTAGATACAAAAATTAGCAATTTAATGAATCGACAAAGCGAGATAGATAAAGAAACGAAAAGGTTGAGATGAAAACGATGACAAGAGAGGTACCATTGAAAGAGATAGAAGATGATTAAGAAGAGGCATGTCAACGGCGTCGTGAAGGAGGAGGAGATAGAAGAAGAAACATCAACTATCAATGGTGTCGTGAAGAGATTAAAAATAAAGACTTTTTCTTTATCGTCGATTGAGCTTTCAACAGAGAAAAAGACATAGGAAAGGGTTATAATTATGCCACATCATTGATTTGAGCTTTAACAAGGTAAGAATCGGAGAGCAAGAAAAGGAGAGGGCATGAACGATCTAATGGTGTGAGATGATGCCACGTTATCGATCCTAGTGATCTCTTCTCATTGGTTCTCGTATTTTTAACACTTATTTGATTTATCATTGTCTATTTATATGGTTTTAAATGTTTAGATAATTATTAAATTAAAAATGTGTGATACAAATGAGTTTTTGTTGACCGTATATCTTTTTGTGAAGTTTATTATTTTTATTTTGCCAAAAACATTAGAAACTAACATCATATAGCTAAAGTTGAGTGATACATAGGGTATGGATGAAATACTTACTAAGTTCCCATGCATTGTTAGTTTGTATGTTTGGGAAAATATAATTTTTCTAAATTTGTATTCTTAGTATGAAACAAAACTTTTGTCTTATATACTAATTTGGTAATATGTAGTTTCGATATATACTAAAAGAAAAAAAATCCAAACCCTATATCAAACCCTAAACCCCAAACTAACTTTTGTCACACATCCCATGAATTATAATTTTTATTTAGTCAATGTGATAAACCTTAAATCATAAATCAAATTAGAAAGAAATCTCATGAATTCTTCAATAAGCCCTTAACCCAAAACCATACCCTAAACCCTAAAGTATACCCTAAACCCTAAAGTATACCCATAATTTTTTTTATGTGTTTATTTTCTGCAGACATAACAATATGTCATGAAACGAAAAAGAATTGTCAAATTTAAAAAAACCAAATTAAAATGTCAACAACAAAGTACATGATTCAAATACATAGAAGACAAAGTAAAGACAAAGAACAAGTTCAGAGGAATTTTAGTTTATCATTAGGCCAAGCCACTGTAGTGCCTATTGCATCAGAAATAAACTTGATTTCTGAATTCGGTTTCCACACACTTGCACCACCAATCTTTGCAACTTCTACCCACACCTTGCTAGCATTAGGACCTAAGGGAACAAAATGGACAACATCTTCTGGATTGGTTGAAGTTACTCGACCTTCTGCAACAATTTGGCCAGAGTTATTGCAATCCATCATGATACACCTTTTCCTTGGAATTTTTGTGGCATTGGTGCTGTTACTTCCACTCTAGCAATCAAAATTTCAAACCTATCCATCAGAAATCAATAGCAACAACAGCAAAACCAGAGACAACAAATAAATATATCAACAAAGAAAAAGTACCGGAGTAGTTCTTCTCACTGATATGTCGGGGTGATTACGTAACTGAATCTTATGAACTGGCCATGCGATATTCGCATTAATTGCATCACCCATCATAAACATTTCAACACTTGGTCTCCACAAATAAGCATCATTCTTAATTACCAGATCGACCTTCACAACTACAGCATTTGGGCCAATAGGAATATCGTTGACCTTGTGTTGTGGATCAGTTGAACACATTATACCCTCTGCAATAACTTCATCTGTAGTCCAATCAATAATTATGCATCTATCAACTGATCCATCTCCACGTGTATCCTACAGAGACATGTTATACATTAGTGACGTAATGATTTAGTTGTAATTAGTATAAATAAACGATGATATGAATCAAAATTACGCTGGATCCAGGAGACTTATTGGCACAGGTGGAGTTAAGAGTGGTGTCCACAATCACTTTATCAGCTGGCCATGGAATTTTAACTCCTATAGCTTGTGAAAGTGAAAACACATTTGTTGTAGGCCTCCAAACTGATGCATCTGGGTTTGTAGCAGACTTCACAATAATAGCTGCCGCGTTCGGACCTAGTGGAATACGACCAATCCTATACATTGGTTCAGCTGAGCAGAATTCACCTTCACCTACAACAACATCATCTGTCGAAAACCAATCCAGAAGCTGACACCTAACTCCTCCTTTGCTAACATCACTTAACTCAGATTCAGAAGCCACATCATTAATTCCTTTCTGAGAAAATAAAAATAGATTGGTAAAGACTTATGTTGTATAAGCATGATCATATTTAGATATACAAAACACTTACCTTTTTACCAGCCAAATTATGGACTAAATTCTCCAAATGGTTAATCTTGCTTTGCATTTCAGCCTGTGTAGCTTCAACCTTCTGGTTGTATGCTTCTCTAGCCTGTTGAAATGCTAGCTTAGTAATAGTAACCCCTCTGCCCATCCCTCTAACTCGTCCAGGTTTATCTCTTCCCAACACTTGGCTCACAGCATCTTCTCTAATATTATCACCGGATGTGGAGTCCATTTGACTATCGATTGATTGTATTTGCTCCTAAAATATATATTGGATCACAAAATGACTTATATAAAATAATCTAAAGAGAACATGTTCAAATCTAACTACTAATAATAAATTTAGTTCTTACAATAGTTTCTGCAAATTCAGGCCTCACAGGTGTACCATCGGAATGAGTGTGTCCCGATATCCATACTTTACTCCTAGTAACCGTACTAGGGTTTGAACTGTTTTTTTTCTACAAGCAAGACATTCTCATCAGCAATATTCAGTGAACTTTTTCTTCTTAACACCAAAAACACCAATATACATTACATTAAGACACATACCATTTCTTCACATAGACGAAACATTCCTTTACGGCTGGTGGTGTGTGGAATTTGAGTCTTCCTCATTTCTCTGTATTTATCACTTTTTACCTACATTCAACAACCGAATACATGGAATTGCTTAATATTCAAATCCAATTCATGACTAATAACATAAGATATAAAGGAAGATATATAACCTTGAATTCTGTGCTACACCTAGTCTTAACCCAGTTTTTCCAAGCTGTAGTAGATGGGATGTTGCTTGGTTTTAAGCCAAGTCGCTCTGCGGTAGTCTTTGCATTTCGAACTTGTGTAGCTAGTTTTGATTTTGAAGACCTCCACAAACAACCCATCTGTTTGAAAACAGAATCCTTTTGCCATTCTTCAGTCATATTAAACCTCCCCTGTAATACAAATGACAAAGGTTAAATGCAAAAAAATCATATTGTTTTGTATAAATATTACTTTGTATGTATGTACCTTTACTTCCTCCCATAGTATGTGTCTAGTGTTGTCATCTAGTAATCTCCAATTATCAAGTAGTACAGGTACATGCTCTCTGACAAGAGGACCAAGGAAGGATGACAATTTAATTGATCCTTTGCCTGCATGTTCGCCGAGTTCAGTGAAATCCACATCTACAATGTCCTGAGGTTCCTTAGCCAATTTACGCATCCTGGTCTTTCCTCTTACATTCTTTTTACTTCCATTAGACTTCTCAGGTTGTCCTTCTTCAGTGGTGTTTGGTTGAGGTTCCTCTGGAGTTGGTTGTGAGGCTTGATCGTTTTCATTAGATTGCTCTTCAACTTCTTCTTCTTCCACTCCACCAACCTCAGACTCTGCTCCTTTACTAGCAACCTCAAGTTGTTGATTAGCTTGGTCAGATAAGGGTTCCTCAACAATTTCTCTCTCTAAATTATGATCTTCTCTTTCAAGCACTTCATCATCAACCATTTCTTTATCTGCTTCAGGCACTTTATTTTGAGAAACTTGATGATCACCGATTTCTTTCTCTGTGTCTTCACACACATCTTCTACAGGTGGTAATACTTCTTCAGCATCAATATCAGTTAGAATGTCTGTCACCTTTTTTATCTTTTGTTTCTTTTCTTTTCGCGGCTTATCATGAGGAGGTGGTGCCAAGCCTAGCTGGCGTGAGCTGCGGCGTACTTTTCCTTCGCTCTTCATCACAATCACTGATCCTGAAACACCAGACACATGTTCCTTATGTTGTTTAGAAATGGTTATGAAGCAAAAAGAAAACAAAAAAGAATCACACAAAACACTATTAATCTCCCACTAAGACCCCTTCACAGTCATCCCTAACATAGAAACTCTCGTCATCTGAGGACTGGTTCCCAAGATCTTCAACTGGCTGTACTGATAAAGGTGCACTAACAAACTCTTCTTCTGTCTCTAACTCGTGATATCCTCTTGGAGGCGCCCTCATAACAACATACCAAGGTGAGTTGTCATTTTCTCTGGAGTAAAAAACTTGTTTCGCTTGCGATGGAAGAATATATGGATCTCGAAGATACGACGATTGGTTCATATGAAGATTCACAAGCGTAAAACCATCTTCTTCCTTCACACCATTCCCACTGTTAGCCCAAATGCATTTAAATAATGGAACAGAGAACATATGGTAGTCCATCATTATGATCTCCTTTATCACTCCATAATAAGTAACTATATCTGCCATTTGCCTCGTATCTCGTGCAGTAGATCTACACATAGTGAAAGCTTCATATGTCACTCCACTGTTCTGAGTCTTTCGCTTAACATCTTCTGTGTGAAATCGATGCCCGTTAATCACAAAGCCCTTATAGCTTTCAGCAGTATGTCTCGGTCCGAAAGCCAACCATCGAAGTCTTTTTGAATGATTCTCTGAGTTAGTAGGTATCTTAAGTAATAAAAAAAAAGTGTTAGAAAATGAGAAACATGAAAAATGGAAACTGATAAGTAATGGCATACATAGATTAGAACAAACCTTTTTCTTTATCCATTGTGGGAACTGTTCGTTATGAAATTTCCATAACAAAGTCTCATTTCTAGCGCATCGAACATCAGTAGCTTGTAATTCTTCCAAATGCATCCTGGTTTCCAAAATTCATAAATTAGCAACCTTATATATTGTAACAAAAATATATAATACATGTTATATATAATCAACTTACTCAACATACGGATCCATAGCTGCCATGTTCATTAAAATATATCGATGTGCTATGTCTCTCTCTTTGTCTGAAAGAGTAATCTCTGTAGCCTTATGCAGTGGTCGACCTTCAAGCACAAGTTCATCAGACTCAAAATCTTCATTACGATTCCGTGCTTCTTCAACTGGTAAAGAATCATGTAGGAACTCCAAGCAGAAGGCGACACATTCTCCAGCCAAGTATCCCTCTGCCATACACGCTTCCGGTCTTGCATAATTTTTAACATATGCCTTAAGTGTTTTCATGTACCTACAGTTCAACAATAAAGCATACATGTTAACTATTGTTAAGAACACAACTAAGAGAAAGAAATTTACAAACTAATTACTACCTTTCAAAGGGATACATCCAACGGAAGTGTACCGGGCCACCCAAACGTGCTTCTCTTGCTAGATGTATCGGAAGGTGGAACATTATATCAAAAAGAGATGGAGGAAAGAACCTTTCCATTTGGCACATTGTTTCCACTATCTCAGATTCCAATGACATCAACATCTCTGGATCGAGTGCACGCTAGCACAATCTGTTGAAGTAGTAGCACAATCGAGCCACTGCAATTCTAGGTCCTCTAGGCAGTAACCCTCTTAAAGCAGCAGGTAATAGATTTTGCATGAGGACATGATGATCATGAGACTTCAGACCACCAATCAATGGAGGGTTGACTGAAACACAGTTTGCGATATTTGCACAATATCCATCAGGGCCTTTAAAATTGGACAACCTCTTGCAAAAGAGCTTTTTTTCTTCCTTTGACATCCAATAAGCTGCTGGAGGTAAATAAGTTTTCTTTCCCCGAACTTCAGTGTGTAAGTGTGTTCGAATTCCTATATCTTCCAGATCCTTTCTTGCTTTCAAGCCATCTTTTGATTTAGCAGTATGCATTAAGGTTCCTAAGATGGCATCAGACATGTTCTTTTCCACATGCATCACATCAATGTTATGACGGACCGGCAAATCCTGAGACAGAAAATTTAAACTTCATCAGACCCAACATAATGATTGATACATTAAGTTAAATGAGAAACTTGTATATGTTGAGAAACTATTACCTTCCAATATGGTAGATCAAAGAATATTGATCGTTTCTTCCACCGCCATTGATCATCGTTTTCTTCGTTTTCTTCCTCTGAAACCACCTCATCTAAAGATAACTCAGCTCTTTTTCGTTTAGTTTCCTTGTCTAACTGTCTTCCAAAGTCATTCTTGAAATTCTTCAACGTCTCATATATCTCAACTCCAGTTTTTATTCTATTTCCAGTCCCTTCCTCAATAGTATTGTCAAACCATCCTTTTCTCCGCCTGTAAGGATGTCCAGGTCTGAGCCGCTTCCGATTCCCCATATATACGTACTTTCGACTAAATTTCAACCACCTACAAGGTGTATCTTTTCCACATACATTACATGCCTGTTTTCCTTTTACTTTACATCCAGATAATGTCCCTAAAGCTGGATAATCACTGATACTCCACAGCAACACAGCTCTAAGTGTGAAATTCTCTTTCCTAAAAGAGTCATACACCTGAATACCTTCATTCCACAAATCTTTAAGATCATCTATCAATGGTGCTAGATACACATCAATGTTATTGCTCGGCGCAGTTGGACCAGGGATCAACATACTCAACATGATATTCTCAGCCTTCATACACACTGTTGGAGGCATGTTGTAGTTAACTAACAGAACTGGCCAAGTACTGTACTTTGTGTTCTGCATAGAGAAAGGGTTCATCCCATCTGTTGACAGACCGAGTCGAAGGTTCCTCGGATCAGAAGCAAACTCTGGCCATTTATCATTAACTTGAGTCCAAGTAATTGAGTCCACAGGGTGTCTCATTCTACCATCTAAAGAACCATTACTGAAATGCCAACGTAAATCCTTAGCTATCCTTTTTGATCTAAACATCCTACTGAATCTGTCTTTGATGGGAAAGTACCTTAGCACCTTTGCTGGAATCCCTTTCTTTTCCTCATTGCTGACCTTATCAATTTCCCATCTTGAAGCACTACATCTTGGGCATACTTCCATCTTCTCATAGTCCTTACGATAGAGGATACAATCATTCTTACATGCATGAATGATATCATAGCCAAAACCAAAAACCTTCAAGAATTTCTTCATATCATCTGTAGACTTTGGAAGAACATTGTCTACAGGTAGCATACCATGAACTGTCTTCAAAAGCTGATCAAAATAGTTCTCTGACATTCCACTCTTCACCTTCAGACGGTAAAGGGCCATGATTGCAGAAACTTTGGTGTAGTTAGGACATGTCGAGTACAGTGGAGTTTCTGCATCTCTCAGCTTATTCCTAAACTCAGAATCTTCCACAGTCTCACAATCCTCAGGCTCATCTCCATTATGGTTAGATGGTTGTTCACTGCCTTCACCAGAAAAATACGCCGTCTTAAACAACTCAAAAGCCTCAGTTTCCGATGTTTGAACATGATCTGACATATCATTCTTCTTATCCCCATGCTTACTCCAACAAAAATTCCTCTTGTACTTATGATCCATACCCTTAATCACTAAATGCTCCACTATTATATCTAGTAGTTGATGGCAAACATTGCGGCAGTTGATGCATGGACAGAACATCTCAGTTGGACTGCCTAAACTCTTTGCTGAGCCACTCACAAAATTCTTTGCTCCTTCTAAATACTCAACACTAGCCCTGTATGTAATTCAATATAAATTTAGTATAATTCATAATAGTAAATTCAATATTCAGTATACTCAAGACTATATATACTCAAATTTATAATTAAGAAATCAATGAACATATTAACCATTTTCATACCTTGGAAGCCAAACCCATGCCTTGTCCATCTTACAAATTTACGTCCACACCTCCAACACCCGTTATGTACATACAATTTTGATCATAATAGAAATTTCAACGATCATACACTAAAATAACTATCACAATCACTCAAATGAAATCACTCACACAAATCAAAGAACAAAAAGTTGGTGGAATATGGACTTACACAAATCTAAAACCTTCAAGAATGAGAAACAATAATCTTCACAAAATCAAAAAGACGATCAATTAGATACACAACAAATTGAAACTTTACACATATATTTTAGTTGACCAAAACCTTAAAACCGATTCCCAATTGAAACGAAAATCACAAATTTGAAATACGGATTCCCAATTGAAACGAAATTCACAAATTTGAAATACTTATCCAATTTGAAAGACATATTTCGACCAAATGAGCAAAATAACCGATCGATTAATATAAACCTATGATTTTATACAAAAATCAAAATCCCAAACACAATTTCATTACCTTCAATGTCAAATTGTCGTAGATCTATGAAGACGACGACGAATATAACATAGATTGATACAGCGATACAGTGCCGAGAGAGAATGAGACTGAGAGCGTCAGAGATCGAGACTGTGTTTGAGAGAGATTGAGACACAAATGGAGACCGAAAGTGAGAGGATACAATTGTTCGAGACTCAGATGGAGATAGAAAGTCAATGGATTCAATAGATCGAGACTCAGTGGAGACAAAGAGTGAAAATTCAAGAGAATGAAACAAGGAAAGGAAATCAGAAGAGAATCGAGAGAGAAGATGAGAAACCAAAGGCTTTTTTGTTTTTTTTTTGTTTCAGATTTAATTTTTAGTTTTTTCCCATTTATTTTTAACTTTTTTTTTAATTTTCTTTTTTTGAGCGGTCAAATGAAAATTTTCATTCGCGGTATAACGTACCATGGCGTTCTAAAATTCATATGTGCTATGGTAAAGTATTGAGAGAAGCAAAAAAATAAGCGCCACATCAGTCTGTTTTACCGCCCATCATAACATAGCGTTTCAAATTTTACAAACGCTATAGAACATTCAAGCGTCTATCAATCATAGCAGATACGCGTTAAACGCTATTGTTAAGTGCTATTAATACCTATATTTCCTGTAGTGATTCTTGCTGCACGCTGGAGCATTTGAAAGGCATTAGAAGTTCTATATCACTCTGTTCAAACATTCTTGGCTCCACTGAACTACCCAGCAGATCACTAAAGTAGGCAGTGCACAACTCCTGGATCATTCCTGACTATCAACTCTAGCCCCATGACTGTCTAACAGGAAATGGATACGATTTATAGAGTTCCTGATACTCACCATCCTGTGAAAATAGGCTGTGTTACTGTCCCCAAGACCCAGCCATGAAACTCTTGATCTTTGCAGAAAGAATGATTCCTCTGCCTGAGCCAACAGTTACCATTTATGAAGAGCAGTGAGCTCATTTTCTGCATTTCTTGTTGTCGGGCTAGCCAGCATCTGGATTTGACTGTTTAGCAGCATCTCATGTGCTTCCTTCACTCTTTTCTCCAAGTTTGAATAGTTTTCCTTGCTAAACTCCTTAATATCCCTCTTAAGGAGCTTAAGTTTCCTCGAAACTCTGAACATAGCCAATCCTACTACATTAAAAGAAAACCATTTAGTGTATAAGAAAGGCAGAAAACTTGGATTCTTGACCAAGAGGTTGAAGAACTTGAATGGCTTTTTGAGACGCTGACTTCCTGTGTCTAACTTCACTGAAATAGAAGCATGATCAGAGAAATCAGGCGGTCCAAAGTCGGCCACAGAATTAGGGAAATGAAGACCCCATTGATCATTTACCAGCACTCTGTCTAACTTCTTGGCTATCGGGTTATTTTTCCTTCTATTCCACCAAGTAAAAGTACTGCCTCTGAAGTTGAGGTCCACAAGCTCAGACTCATTAAGACAGCTCCTGAATTATCTTATTCTTCTGTTCACATTCAAAGTTGCAGGGATTGAGTGCTCTGCAGGATGAAGGATTTGATTAAAGTCCCCCATCACTAACCATGGCTTACCCCTTACTCTATGATCTGATGAAAGATCAATCATCTGATTCCATAGCTCTTTCCTTTCCACTTCAAGATTTGCCGCATAGACTGTAGAGATAACAATAGTTTTGTTAATAACCAACCATAAGACTTCACAAGTCACCATTTGCAATGATTTAGTTATCACTGTTGCTTGCACAGAAGGATCCCAAACAATCCATATCTTTCCTAAGTCCGAGAACTCATAATTATCCGCAGACGACCAATCTCCAAAAATGTCCTTGATAAACTTCTCATTCTTCGGTCTTTGAACATGGGTCTCCAACAAACCCCCAAAAATACGTCTATTGACCTTAAACCACTTTTTAAATACGCTGCGGTGGCTATAGATATTAAAACCCCTAACATTCCAACAAAAGAGTTGTATACACATAGGAATGTTAGGCGGAGCTCTTGCTCCTAGTACCTCTAGTACCAGTTTCCTTTTTTGACACCATTAACTTAGTTCCTGTAGTCTTATTGGCCTTTAACATGATCTGACCTTCTTCCTCCTCCGAGGCACTAGAGGAAACATCAGAGGAGTCAACCTCAGCATCAGAGCTTTGAGCATCCTGAGACGACAGAGCAACAACTTTTCCCTTTCCTTTCTTCTCCAAGATCACATCTGGGGTAATGCTTGATTCTCCTTTAGCAAAATCCTCAAGGTTACCAAGCTTTACCTGATGCTGATCCTGGCTCTTTTCTTTTACTCCCATTGGCTCAACCCTATTCTAAACTTTACTCCTTGATCTGCCTCTGCGTGTTTTCCTTCCTTTGCTGTCTTGAGACTTCGCTCTAGTGCATTTTCCGGAAACATGACTAGAGGAGTTACAATGATGACATAGCTTGGGAATAGAATTGCATCTCTTTCATGTATGGCCTATTTCTTTGCAGTGGCCACACACAAGAGGCATCCAAGGACTGGATACTAAAACTCGGCTAATAGCTCCACACTCAAATTGGACATTCACCGCTTCCGGTAGGGGCTTTCTTGGGTCGATAATAGTTAACACCTTAGCCACTTCCAGGTTGGTCTTGTTTGCAGTTGAAGGATGCAGAAGCTTAGGTTCTCCTACTAAACCCGCAATATGCTCCAGGCCCTCCTCATGGAAGAATTGGAAAGGTACCTTCCTTAACTCGACCCAGATTGGAGCCGAAGATAATTCAGGCTTTTCAGGAATCAAGCCAGGTTCCCATCGGGCCACAAACATAGTTTGGCCTTCTATCTGCCATAACCTCTGCGTGAGGACACGTTTTCGAGTTGAGGCGTTAGGAATCCTGAATAGAAAGGCGTTCCCTTCCATCTTTGAAACAGAGACATCTCGGTACTGTTTACTCCAAATACCATTGACAATATTGTGAATGGTACCTTGAGAAGGAGGTTCTGAGTAAAATTGACCCATAACAAATAGATCCCAAGAGGCCTTTTTTCTTTCGATTACGGCATTCGGGATCTTAACGCATGCCTCACCCGAAGGCAAGGTAAAAGCTTCACCTTTTCTTTTCAGTTGTTTGGAAGTCCCTTTGATTAAGGAGCTCCAAGAGTTAGGCGGCTGGATGGGCGAGAGAGACTCAGCCTGGATAGGGGTCTTCTTCGCACTGTCCAAACTAGGGCTTACTGTAGCTCCAGCGACAGCGATGTCTAATTTTTGAACTGGTTCTGGATCAGCCGACTCGAGAGCGATCACAGGAGCAGTTGACTTGGGAAGATCACTAGCAGAGCTAAGATCTAACTCTGGTGTCGAAATTGAGGGTGAAACCCCCGGGGCTTGAGTTTGAGGATCAACAACAATCTCTGGCGGAGAGATTGGTGATACGACATCAGAGTCAAGCGCTTCCGTCACCGGAGTCTGCGGCGAAGCCGGCTCAGGGGTGAGCGACGGCACGGGAGACTTGGAGGAAGGGGATTTCTTTTTGGATTTTTTGGGTTTTTTGGGTTTTATCTTCGCCATAAGGTGGCGAGGGCCTGAAAATGAAGAGGAATCAAAGATCTGACGGCGAAGAAGTCGCCGGAGATCGGGATCAAGGACGGGCACTTTGAATCTTAGAGGTCGCCTTTTTAGTTACTGTTCACCTTGACTAGTTCCTCTATTGTGGATGAACCCTTTTTATCCATCTTTTTGACGAATCACCATATAGTAATATTTTTTATTTCCTTTTCCTTCCCTTGGTTCTGCTATCAATAGTGCGGTTCAGGGCTTTCTTCTCTTATATTTTTAAACACCCAAAAAATCCTAATTCTTCACTTTCTTTTTTGTTACTCGCCATCTTGGTAAACAAATTTTGCTTCATGTGTTGTTTCTTACTCTAAATCATGGAGAACAATAATCCTCACTAGTGTAGAAAGAGAAAAATTGAGATCGATGTTGTCCAAATCTTGGTAGATTAGATCGTCGAATCATCCAATCAGCCAGAAACAATTTTCTCAATCTCTGATCCTTCAACCTATGCTTCTTTTGTTAGCAAGATTTCCAAAACTCCGGAAAACCTCCTTAATTGTCAATACATGGTGTTCCCATCATCTTATAACGCATCGCCGTTAATACCATCAAGGTTTGGTCACTTTCCCGTACTCCATTTTTATGGAGATCTAGAGCATGCTAACTCTATCTACTCTTGTTCTTTTCCAATAACATAAAGCCCTCACGAGTGAAGGGATGTGGTGATGGTTTGAATTCATATTGAGAAGGGCAAAATTCGTTGAAGAAGGCATTTACCGAAGAAAGATTACATATTGAAGGATCACGTGCCGAGGTCGCAACTTACTGCAGCCGTTCATGGACAAGAAAATCTTTGGTCATCATGCGAAACCTGAAAGGACGCAACCAAGGAGGCCGAGAAGACCCTAGATATGTACATGCCTTCTTGGGTTAATCACTACAAGAAAACAAGTAATATGTGACAATTTTTTGTGACGGTTTTTTCCGTCACAAATATTGCGACGAATGTGGGACTCATCTGTGACCGATGTGCGCCAAAATAAAAAAAATATATCAAATTCGTCGCAAATTTATGACGAAACACACGAGTCGTAAAATAGTCACAAATTAGCGACGAATTTGAGACTATTTTGATGAACGTCACACATTTTGTGATGATTTGCGACGTTAAATAATATGTTACTCATTTGACAGTTTTGTTACGAAGATATTTGTCACATATAACCAACTACCATAGAGAGTTCACAATTGTGTCTCAATTTGTCGATCGGATAACAAGTTTGTTTCCATAAGCATTTACAAAAATTGAAATGGTGGCTAACAATGGTAAAAGTTAATCAATGGAATCATATTGAAAGAAAGTTTTAAAAAGAATGAATTGGTAACTAATTTTGTAACAAACAAAATGAAGAAAGCACAAAATCAATATGAATTGTTGTCGACAGTTTGGTGGATCGGCCATCCATTATAACCAATTGAAACGGTGACCCATCCGATTATGATTGTGATTTTAAATATACTAAATTACGATCGTGAATTGAAAATTGTGACTAATAATTTTTTTTACTTATATTCTAAATAATTGTTTGTAATATACTCCAATTAATTTCAATGTTTGAGAGTATTAGCTCTAAATTTATAAGGTTAATTTTCATGATTGTTAATGTTCACTAATATTAGCATTAATATTAGCTACTATAAATATAAGTTAATGAACACATATCTTGAATTCTGAAAATAGTCCAGTGATAAACTTACCCGACATAACGCCTAGAGGTTGTGGGTTCAAGGGTACACATGGTGAAAGTTTTTCATGTTTAATGTTTACAACTATTAGTTGGTATTAATACAATGTCCTGCATAATTATTTCGATTTATTATGATAGCCTAGTGGTAAGCATGCATGGAGTAAGAATATGAGTTTGCAGGTTCGAAAGTACCCAGTCAGTATTGGGTATTTTTTTAACCGAGAATAAAAATTCGTCACAAACTGGTCATAAAAGAGTCACAAACTGGTCAAACTTGTTTTAGGGTTTAGGGTTTCGCGTAGCGTCACTAAAGAGTCATAAAAGGTAACAAATTTGTGACTCTTTTGCTACGGATTAGCTACTCCAAGTTGGATTTTGGTGTTTCAAATGTGTATTCAAGTACTAAGATTATATACATACGTATATTGTTCATGTATGGACTAATAATCTTACATCTAACTATTTAATCTTCTAATTTCCAAAATATTATAATGTTCATATCAATCATATAAGTGTTATATAAACTAAACTCCCTCCGTTTGTTTTTAAATGATGTTTTAGCAATTAGTTTTTGTTCATAAATAAGTGATGTTCTCACTTACCAATGCATAATTAATTAACTTTTTAGTGTTTTTGACTTTTGAAATTATGCAGATTGAATTTTTACTAGTTGAATAATCTTGGATAAATAAAACATAATGTTTTATTACAAAAAACAAGATAAATTTAATGATTTTTTTAATAAGAGTGTAGAAACCTTAAAAATCGCGGAAGGAGTATGTGTTATTACTCTTAATCTTTGTAAAAATTTTAATTTTTGATAAATAGACATTTGAAGTTGAAAGTACCTAATTATAATCATTCACATGTTCATAAGTTCATAGAAAACTTAATTGAAACCTATAAACTTACCAATTTTCCATTAAAATATTTAGGGTTTAGGGTTTCAAGGTGAGTATACAACGTCACAAATTCGTTAAAAGTTTGACACTTTTTTGTGACCCAACTGTGAGGCTTTGTGTTTTTGATTTCAAAATAATTGGGTCGCCAAAATGTCCCTCTAAAAATTTTAAAAGCGACTATTTCACGATGATTTTGCGACGGTTTGGTAAAATAAGGGTTGAAACCAGTTTCCCAAAATCATTTGGTCTGAAAAATTAGGGTTTGTTCTTCATTTTCTCTCTCGACATATTCTCTCTGATTTCGTCAAAATCCCTTATTTTCTTCTTAAATCTTCTAATTTCTCCTTCGATTCATCACAATCTTCCATCTAAACTCTGTTTTCTTTCATCTTCTGATCTACAATCTTATCTTTGACAATATGATACCTTTAAAGGCTAAAACTCCTGGATAAGCATCTGTTGGAATTGATCAGCGGGTAGAGGAATTGCCAGACCCGACAGGTAGAGGAAGAGGCGGATCTACTGGTAAAGGAAGAGGCAGAGAAGGCCTCGGTCTACTGGTAGAGGAAGAGGCGGAGAAGGCCCCAGATCTACTGGAAGAGGAAGAGGCGGAGCTTCTGCTCCTGGAAAGGGAAAGGACCCTATCGAGGGAGTTGGTGGAACCAACAATCGTGAAGCATTCACAAGTGCCTCGGTTGGGGAAGGTAACCAAGGAGTCCAATTTTCTACGGAAGTTGGTGGTAGAAACCCTAATTAACCCTCACCCTGAGCAACAAGAAGTTCTTATTCTTCTAATTCGTCGTAAGAGAACACTGGCCCCGTCAACAGAACAAGGATACCGGCTCAGTATCCTTCATCATCCCAACCAAGACCTTAACTCCAGTTTCCGATTCAAACTACGTTGTCTTTGCCTCCTCCTCAGTTTGAAGAGGATAACCAATACAAAGAAGACAATAATGCTGACTTCCAGTTTCTTGAGGACGAAGAAGAAGTGAATCAAGATAATCCAGAGGGGCAAGATTTTGAAGCTCTGCTAGATAAACTTCTCAATCTTCCAGGCCGAGAGCAACTCATGCGGTTGTCTGAGCATCTAAGCCCCGACTATGAGTCAATCTCGTAATGTTTTAACTTCTAAATAATCATTACTGCATATGGGTTTTTGTACTGATTACTGATGTGGTTTTAAGTTGTGTATTCATTAGGTTAATGTACTGATACATCTACTTCTTATGTGTTTATGTATTAGCTTATGTGTTTATGTACTGATTCATTAGGTTTATGTACTGCTTAGGTTAATCATTTATGCTTATGTGTTTATGTTTTCATTCATTAGGTTTATCTACTGCTTATGTGTTTATGTACTGCTTAGGTTCATTACTGATGCTTAGTATTTTCATTACTACTTTAAATTATGCGTATGTACTGCCATTATTGCTTCTCATTTTCTTTTGTTTGTGTACTTGTTGGATGGTTTAACCAAGACGATGGTCTACTGGGTCGAGTGATTCCTAGAATCATACGAGATAAGTTTGAAGGTCCGTACTATAGCTAGAATCGTACGCCGGTTCATATGCGAGAGTTCTATTTCCGAACATTTGCGGTAAGTCACATGATGCATTATTTATTTGTACATTTGTGTAACTCCTAAAAGAAATTACTAACACCTTCTTTCTTCTTTCTTCTACAGCAGAAGAACAACTGGGACCATGCATACTCCACTGGTCAGGGAGAATTTCTTTCGGATTATGAAGAAGTGGATGAGAGGAATTGTTAGTCAAGCGAAGAACGGACTTGGAAGGCCCTATTGGATCGACGAAGATATTTGGAAAAAAATGAGCGCCTATTGGGAAACTCCCGAGGCCCAGGAGAAGAGTACGACTGCTTCCCTCTGCCGCAATTCTGACTGTGGTGGTCTAGGACTTGCAAAGCATGTTGCGGGTCAGAAATTGTTCCTGCGGATTCAACATGACATAGTAATATCTCTGTACTTCCTCTCATATCACTTATGTACTTGTAATTTTATGGAACTAATTTGATACTTCTGTTTAAGTGTGGGAGGAAGAGTTAGGTCGTCCAGTTTCATTCGGTGAAGTCTTCAAGCGAACACACACCAAAGCAGATGGGAGCTTTGTTGATAACAAAGCTCAAGTAGTTTCTAAGGCTTATGAGAGGGAAATTGCTAACCTTATGGATGATGGAGATGGCCTAGTCAATTCCGATGATGGTTCTCAACGCTCTACTAAACAGACACTGTCCCTCAATCAAAAGAATGCCATTTTCCTCAAGGTAATTCCCTTATGTCTTCTGCCTATTATTGTGTATACTTTTCTCTCTGGTCTTGCTCTGTGTTTCTTCTGTTTTCTTCTTCTTTTGGATTGACTTAATTAAGTTAAGAAACTGAGAAATGCATTCAAATACTTTATGTTTCTTCTATTTCAGTTTTTTTTGTCTCTTGCACTGCCTTGATTTAATTAAGCATGTGTATATGAGTCATCTACTGTTAGCTTCCATCTTCCTGTCACCATTGCTTTTGTTTTGATTTTATAGTAATGAGTCATTAAGTCTTGTTTTGCTTATGGTTGTTTTGCTTATACTAGTTGTTTTGCTTTTGGTTGTATTGTGACCAAATATAATGCTTGTTTTGCTTATGGTTGTTATGTGATCAAATATAATAGTTGGTTTTCAATGTCTTTTTCTGTTTAAGTGTACTAAGACTGACATGAAGGGTAATACCCCTTTGGAGTTGGGCAATTAACTGAGGTTACTGGCAAAAGAGAAAGGAAAAGAGACGACAACTCTTCTTCAACTGAGCTTCAAGGAATCAAGAGCCAACTTGCTGCTGCTAATGACAAAATCGTTGAGCATGAACAGCTTCTTGCTAGATGTGATGCCAAACTCAACAAAATGGAGAAGTTCCTCGAGTTCATGAAGCAATATGATCCCCACGTTGCAGCTCACTTTACTGAAGAAGATGATGAAAAAGATAATCCACTCACTCATCTAGTCGACACATCACTCGGCCTAGGCTCTAGACCGAGCACCACACCAGCCACCGCAACTTAACTTATGTTTATATTATGTTCAGTTCAGGAACTTAGTCTTATTTGAAAACAATGTTAAGTCAACTTTCTTTTGTTTTTGGAATCATGTTTGAATGTCTTTATGTTTATTTTGGATCAATGTTTCAATTAGCTACCATTTCTGTTTAATTTTGTACAATTTTAATTCTCAAATCCGTTTCAAAAAACCAAAATCTATGAATATAGAAAATGTGATATTTATTAATCTGTAACAAATTTGTGACACTTTTGTGACGGATTTATGACTCAAAATATCAAAAACTTGAACCAAATTGCAATTTAGTCCTTTATTAGTGACTTCGCCGACAAATTTGTGATGACTTAAAGATCATTACTGTCTCTTCATATCGTCTCAAATCCGTCACATATTTGTGACGTAGTTTACCGTCACAATTGCGTCACTAAGTCATGACGGATATATCAGTCACACTTTAGTCGCACATTTATGACTCTTGTATTTCATCTCTAATCTGTCGTAGATTTATGACACTAATATATCGTCTCAAATCCGTCGCATATATATGACGCATTTATTTTGTCACCAAAACATCGCTAATTCGTGACACATGTGCGACGGATTGGATTTGAAACAATTTTTTTGCAACGCTCATATTCCGTTACAAAAGAGTCGCAAACACCTGTTTTGCGGTACTTTTGAGACGCTTTGGACGTCGCAAAATACCTGTTTTCTTGTAGTGAATCGCGTAGAGGGTTTGGAACTCTATGGCTGCTTGCAAGATCATCACGATTACTAGGCTCAGATGAATTCGACCGACTGTTCGCTTTAGTGCCTAAACAAGCTACGCGAGCTCGGAATTGACTTTGTTCACCACAGAGAAACAAAAGCACAAAGCCCATGCAATAGTGTTCGACATAGCTAAGCCGAGCTTCCTTTCGTCAGGGTCTCCTCGTCACAGAACCGAGGTGGTGGAAGATATGCAGAAGCACATAGCAAAACTGCATATCAGACCAGGGCATAGGCGTATCTTCTAGATTGCCCTTCTATTGTTGCGGTTGTTGCTTTGATTAGCCCCTCTATTGCCGATGTTGTTGTTGTTTTTTTAGACCAGGATTTACTTCTTTTGTGACTTTGTTCGTTGGTTTCTACGAGGTGCACTTTGATATTAAATTTTATCAATAAAATTTAATATCTTCAAGCACTTGTTGTTTCAGTGAGACCGAATCCATGTTGTAGAATATAAATTATGTCGTCATACCTAATATCTCTTCTTTTCTTATTTTAAAATAAAACAAACTCTTTGGTTGATTTACTTTAGAGGTTAAGTGTATGTTTCTTTTGAACTTTACTTGTTGAGTGCGAAACTAGAGTTTTTAGGCTTACCTTGTTATTTGCTCTAGGTTGTTCGAAAAGTATGCGATTGGGGTCGGCGTTTTGTTACTTTGACGAGTATAGAACTTGTGCAGAACTGAGGCCAACTTAAAATTAACATGTGAGTTTTTACGCAACTGCACTTATGAGAAATGCGTAGGGCAGTAGCGGTCAACGAGCGCTTGAACTTTCACCATATTCGGGATTCGGCATCCTGTCCTCGGTGTGGACATTGCCCCATGCGTTATTTACGTGTCACCATGCCTTGGAAACTTGGTCTTTGTCAGGACTTTGTACTCGAACCTTTCAATTCCCTTCTGAAAGTCTTCAGACTAACTTTGATACCCTTTTCTGGCGTCTACCTCACTCGGAGGCACTTGCTGAGAACTTTCAAGCTATCTTTTGGATTATCTGGTATATCTAGAAAACAATAAATGATAATGTTTTCAACTCATTGACCCGTGCGTCGTTTGAGACTCTGGTTGTGGCCATCAAAGAATCAAAAGAATGGGTTCATGCAAATATTTCGGCTCAAGCGGCAGAGCGCAACAAGCTTTAGATACTGACCCGCCCACGGCCACCTTCAACTGTTTTATAGATGGCTCGTGGAAATAGGATGATCGAACGAGTGGTGTTGGCTGGGTATTGCAGCTACAGGATAGGACGACATATCTACTTGGACTTCAGGGCAATCACCAGAGCCTTTCCCCTCTTCATACAGAGTTACATGGTCTGCTGTGCGCCATGCGCTGCTTAATTTGGAAGAACAGCTATTGTGCCACCTTTGTTACTCATTCAACCGATTTGGTAAAGATGGTAAACTCCCCACAGGAGTGGCCCGACTACCAGCCGGAATTGAGTGAATTGGCAATTCTCCGAGAATCTTTCCCCGAATTCGAGCTCATCTACCGGCAACAGGAGAACAATAAGAGAGCGGATTTGCTGACGAGGAATGCACGCACTTGAGAATCTATTTTTTCTTATATTAGCACTTCAGTTCTATATTGGTGTTCAGATACAGAAAATGTATTTGCTTAATCAATATTGAAATGTGTCAGTGACAAAAAAAAAAAAAAAAAAAGAGAAATGCGTCAGGAGATCGAATACCTGGGAAGGCAACAGTGTAGAAATATACCACGTTGAAATTCGTAGAGATAGACGAACTGATCGTGCTGATATTTTTATAATATTCGACCATCCTTTGAGGTCGGGTGAGGTTTTTCTGATTTTTCGGAAACTTGCTTGTTTTGGTTGCTAAAGACTTAAAACAAAAAAAAAAAATCATTGACAAAAACTTTTCAAAGTTTTATCTTTATAAAGTTTTTGCAACTACACCTTTTTAGGAAAAGATTGCCTACATATCTTTAGAAATTGATCAAGTCACTCGTATTTCATACATAACGAAGTTTTTATTTTTATTTTTATTTTTAAAATTTGGACTTTGATGTGGTGCTTTGGCTCATCTTCTTATTCCTCCATATTAGTTCCCCAAGGTGACTTGACAAGTTTCTCAAAGTCTGAATCTATCTTGGTAAAATATTCTTCTTCGAAAAACTGCATGACAATACGTTTTGTTTTCTTTTCTTTCTTACTTAGTATTTCTTCTTCGTTTGTGATTCAGAGCGTTAACCCCATCTGATTCCTCTTGTGTTCTTTCAATTGTGAAGCAATTTCAATGCTTTCAAATTCCAACGAGTCAGTCGTATTTCTGGATCGACCTCAATAAATCGTTTCATTTTTCTAGACCACCCATGATCATGTTGATTCTTTTACGGGGTATCGAGGTATTTTTGTGGGTTCGCTCCTACCGTTAAGATCATCTTGATCCCCTTCTTCAGCATTCTCAGCTTTCCTTGCGGCATCACTTTTGTAATGCCCTACTACAGGGATCTTTGATGCTTTGTACTTCAATAATAGCGCGTTCTGGAGATGATGGCACTGAGTCATAGAGTGATCATACACTTGGTGATACTCGCACCTGATTTGCGAATTGCTCGTGTATGAGTTCCAGTTCATTTTTGCCCATGATTTTGATGTCGATTTGCTTACTTTCTCCTGGAAGTTTGCGTTCCTCCTGCCTGAATGCTGCTCCTTTCCTAGGGGGTTCGCCTTTTCCAGTGTATTTTGCAAGTCGTTCCCAGTTTTTTTTGTCCTCTTCCTATTCCATGAAGCTCAATGCTTTATGCAAAACATCTTCCAGTGTGTTAGGTCGGTTTGCAGTTAATTCTTTTTAGAAGAGAGTCTTGGTAAGCATAGCCTTTTGCAAGGCTTCGATCGCCGTATCATGAGCTAAGGTCATTCTGGATACAATGATGTTAAAATGCCTCATGAACAAGCGTATTAATTCTCTTGATTTTTGTGTCAATGCCCACATGCTCGAGCTGAAAGTTATTTTCTCGATGTGCATCGCATAATGCTTCAAGAAGGTGGTTGGCAGCTGGTGGATGTTGTCGATGGAATTTTTTTCTAACTGAGAGAACCATGCCAGCGCATCTTCTTTTAGATTCTCTACAAAGAATTGAAAGTAGCCTGCCTTCTTTTCTTCAAGGGGAAAATACGCTATTCCCATAGCGATGTTAAACGATGTGAGATGATGGGTTGGGCCAATTATACCATCATAAGGAACGATCTTAATCTTGGTATGATGCTTGATCGGCGTATTAACGATCCGAGCTGTGAAGGGAGTTTGCATGGTCTCTTCAAGCACCTTATCGAGCTCGAAAGCTAATTACATGATGTATCCTTGATTTCATGCAGTGTATCATTTCTTTCATTAGGCGTGTCGTTTCTTTCATGGAAGCAATCTTCGAGTCTCTGGCATCTTCCAAGGTTAGTGGTTTTTCAAATTACAGTAGTTCAACCTCCAACGGAATGAGACGGTGGTAACTATTGAGTTAGTATGCGGCTCTGCGGCTTGGATATTAGTATCAGATCGTTCGACAACGAGAGTGATCATGTCGGATCAATGGCTCAAAATGCCACTTTCTCTTTAAAATTGATCTGAAATCCCACTTTATCATAATTAATTTACTTTTATGATTTTTTCTAATTAAAAAATTAATTATAGTTAAAATTTTTGGATTTAGGTTGGAAATTAGATTTTGGATTTTGGGTTTGGGTTAACTATGGTAAATTAGGGTATAGATTTTGGGATATGACTTGGATTTTGAGTTTAGAGTTTAGGTTAACTATTGTTAGAATTGTTATGAGTATTAGTTTTTGTAAATAAATCTGATTAAAAGAAGAGTGGCATTCATATCATTAGGTGGTACATGGGATCACTTTTCTACCGATAGTGGCATTTGAGACTCACGCCCGATCATGTTCCTCATCTTCTGGTTGTCGGTGATTTGTTTATCGTACTTTTCCATCAAGCTTTTCATCCTAGTGGGTATGTCGGCCACGGCTGCCACCTACCTTTTCTGGGCGGTAGTGGAGTTGCTTCTCTTCGATTTTCCTCGTGTCCTTCCTCATCGTGATTAATTATCAAGGTTTTATTATCGGGATTGATGGGATTTCAGCTTCAGTTGGTTGAGTATCTCTTACGTTACAAGTTTCGTCGGTTTGTTTTTCAATTTCTGACATTGCTTAAAACTTTTGGTGAGTTTTTGCCGTAAAAAAATACTAAAGAGTCCCACGGTATGCGCCAATTGGTTACTCCATACTGTGTAAACAACCCCGGGTTCAATCCAAACAAGTCGGGTTTTATGTTTTAAGGCACAATCTACTTCGGCCCATCTTAGTGGTCGATGTATATATCTCTTTGTTTTAATATTTTAGTTATACTGTTTTAAAATAAAGGGTAGAGTAGAATTTAGATTAAATAAATGTTTAGTTTATCAAACCTTGAGAGAAAGGTTTAGATTGACAAAGTTATGGTCAAAAGGTTTTTTTTCTTCTAATTTTCGAAAAAAAACATTCAATCTTTGGGAAAAATGGATTTAAAGGATTTTTTAAGACTTTTTCCATCTTCTAAACTTTACATGCAAATGCTTATTTACCCAAAATTACACATCTATAATAAGTAGTTTTTTTCCAAATTGTTTTTATATTTTTGACAAAAAAATCTCTGAAATCCTTAAAATCGTTAAATGTCAAACCTTCAAATATCTTTCCATTATTATTGGATTTAAAGGTGTTTTCTAAATCACTAAAATAGTGTATAATGATCTTCTTTTTTATAGGCAGTCCTTAAACTTTTATTTTTACAAGTTTAAAGAGAATTTTGAATTTTCCATGTCTTTTTCTTTTTGGATTAAAATCCGTTACCGTGACCCGAATATCTCCGCAGGATTAGAAAGATTGTCCGAAGTAGATTGTGTCGGCCCACTAAGAGAACTAAAGCATAGAGTCAGCGAAGTAACCCGAGGTAGATTGTACTCTACCCTTTATTTTAAAACAGTATAACCAAAATATTAAAACAAAGAGATATATGTTATGAGTATAGAGAAATAGAATGGGGGAAACCATGTGTTATTCCATTAAGGGGGGATCCTTTATATAGGCTCATTACAAGAGAGAAAAGGAAATTCCTTTTCCTAATGGGAAAAGGAAAGTACATAAAAGGAAAATCCTGGTTCAACTACGATTCATTAAACCGGCCCAAAGACTAAGTGTTAATGGGCCGTAAACGGACCAGAACTAGTTATGAGAATCCACCATGATTTATAACACTCCTCCTTGGATGTCATAACTCTAATGGGCTTGTAATACGCTTTGGATGTTTCCTCATTAAAACCTTACCAAGTAAAACCCATTTTGGGACAAAACCGTGGTGAAGGAAAAAGAGTACAACACGTATTACTCCCCCTGTTCTGAACCTCACTGCAAGTCTTTCAAACGACGCATTCCAATCTGATAAGTTAACTTCTTGAACGTCGAGGTTGGAAGCGATTTGGTGAATAGGTCCGCCGAATTCTCACTTGATCGTACTTGTTGCACTTGAACTTCTCCAGCTTTCTGTAAATCGGATGTGAAGAAAAACTTTGGCAAAATGTGCTTTGTCCTATCACCTTTGATGTAACCATCCTTAAGATGTGCTATACACGCTGCATTATCCTCATATAGAACCGTCGGTTCCTGCTTTCCTTCGGTCATTCCACAATCAACTCTTATGTGCTGCGTCATTAGCCTTAACCAAACACATTCACGACTAGCCTCATGAATCGCCAATATCTCTGAATTGTTGGATGATGTAGCTGCAATGGTCTGCTTCATTGACCGCCAGGATATTGTTGTTCCACCATGAGTAAAAACATAACCTGTTTGAGACCGAGCATTGTGTGGATCCGAAAGGTAACCTGCATCAGCAAAACCAATTAAACCATCTTTGGATTGGTTAGTATAAAATAGACCCAAGTCTTTCGTTCCTTGTAGGTAACGAAGAATATGTTTAATCCCGTCCCAGTGCCTTTGGGTCGGACATGAGCTGAATCTAGATAGTAAATTCACGGTAAAACATATATCTGGCCTAGTGTGGCTCGCCAGATACATTAAAGCTCCTATGGCACTGAGATATGGCACTTCGGGACCAAGGACGTTTTCATCGTCTCTTTTAGGACCAAACGGATCCTTCTTTAGATCAAGAGATCTCACGACCATTGGGCTGGACAATGGGTGACATTGATCCATATTAAATCGTTTGAGTACCTTTTTCTGTATATGCCATTTGATGCACAAGGATTCCATCGTTAATGTACTCAAGTTGTAATCCCAAACAGAACTTTGTTTTTCCTAAGTCCATTATCTCAAATTCTTTCTTGAGGTATTCAACTGTTTGGGCGATTTCTCCAGAGGTTCCTAGGATGTTTAAATCATCCACATATACTGCTATGATTACAAACCCTTTGTTTGCAAACTTCTTTATGAAAATACATGGACTGATGGGATCATTCTTATAGCCTTCTTTGACTAGGTACTCACTCAATCTATTGTACAACATACGCCCACTTTGCTTCAGTCCATAAAGGGATTTGTTCAGCCTTATGCAGTGTTGTTCTCGAGAACCTTTCTTATCTTTGAGCTCAATACCCTCTGGTAATCTCATATAAATTTCATTATCCAGTGGACCATATAAATATGCGGTTACTACGTTCATTAGCCGCAAATCCAAATTTTCTCTTATGACCAGACTTATTAGGAATCTAAAAGTTGTAGCATCCACCACAGGGGAGTATGTCTCCTCATAGTCTATTCCTGGTCTCTGTGAGTATCCTTGTGCAACTAGCCGTGCTTTGTATCTCACGATTTCACCATGTTCATTTCTTTTCCTCACAAAGACCCACTTATGTCCAACTAGTTTAATCTCATAGGGTGTCCGAATTATTGGACCAAAGACATCCTTTTTCTTTAACGAATTCAACTCCACGTTTATAGCTTCTTTCCATTTAGTCCAATCTTTACTCTGAGTGCACTCATATATTGACGTGGGTTCTAGATCCTCGCTTATTTCCATAAGTTCAAGTGCTACCTTAAATGCAAATATATCATCAATTTCCACACACTTTCTATTCCATTGTATTCCAGACATAACATAATTTATTGAGATCTCATTATTATCAGGAACTTCAGAACCATGAAACTCGGCGTCCCGAGTCTCATTGCTTGGTATTATCGGTTCGGTTATGTCTGGGGTTCCATCCTCAACCATGGTTTCAGCACCTTTCTTTCTTTTCCGAGGATTCTTATCTTTGGAACCTATTGGCCGGCCACGTTTTAAGTGTGTTTTAGACTCTGTAGCAACTTGATTGTGTCCCTCTTGGACATCAATACGAATTGGTGCATTGACAGCTGGTATATATGATTTAGTAACTCTTTTCGGGTCAGCAAAGGAATCTGGCAATTGATTAACTAGCTTTTGTAAATGGATTATCTTTTGGACTTCTAATTCACATTCTTGAGTCCGAGGATCCTTCCATTTTAAGGACGTTTGATTCCATGTAATTTCCTTTACCAGCTCATTATTATGTCCTCCTAATGTTGGATAGACAGATACGTCAAAATGACAATCTGCGTACCTGGCCTTAAATAAATCACCCGTGGTTGGCTCAAGGTACTTAATAATCGTGGGAGAATCATATCCAACATATATCCCCATCCTCCTTTGAGGTCCCATCTTTGTTCTCTGTGGTGGTGCAATTGGCACATAAACGGAACATCTGAATGTCTTAAGATGGAATATGTCTGGCTCTTGACCCGTTATTAATTGTGATGGGGAATACTTGTGTTCACTAGATGGCCTGATGCGAATTAGCTCTGCTGCATGTAAAACTGCATGTCCCCAAGCTGAGACCGGGAGTTTTGATCTCATAAGCAACGGTCTGGCAATCAACTGTATGCGTTTAATAAATGATTCAGCCAAACCGTTTTGTGTATGTAAATGTGCCACAGAATATTCAACACTTACCCCCATGGACATACAATAATCATTAAACGCTTGGGACGTGAATTCACCAGCATTATCAAGACGTATAGTCTTTAAAGGAAAATCTGGAAAGTGTGCCCTTAAACGTATTATCTGGGCAAGTAATCTTGCAAATGCCAAATTCCTAGTTGATAAGAGGTAGACATGTGACCATCTCGTGGATGCATCAACAAGGACCATAAAATATCTAAACGTCCCACAAGGTGGGTGTATTGGTCCACAAATGTCTCCTTGTATTCTTTCCAGAAAATTTATTGTTTCCTTAGTTACTTTAACTGGTGATGGCCTAGTAATGAGTTTCCCTAGTGAACATGCTTCACACGTGAGATTCTTTGGGATAATTCTCCTTTCTTTCAAGGTGTGTCCATTAGTACTTGCTAATATCTTTCGCATCATGTTAGAATCGGGATGGCCAAGCCGGTTATGCCAAAAAGTGAAATTCTCGGTAAATTCTCTGTTTACCGTGGCATTTGCTTCTATCATTCCGATCTTAGCACAATAAAGGCCTGCAGAAATGGCAGGTATAGTCTCTAGGACTTTCTTATAGCCTTGGGTAATTTCAAAGATTTGAAGGAACTCTTTGTTACCTTCGTCCTTAGTCTCAACATGAAGACCATTCATTCGAATGTCTTTAAAGCTCAATAGGCTTCTCTTTGAACTGGGTGAATATAAAGCATCAGAAATTTCTAGATGTGTGCCTTTAGGTAATAAAACATGGGCCTGGCCGTGGCCTTCAATCAAATTTGCTATACCCACAATAGTGGTTACATTTGCCCTTTTAAGTATAAGATCAATGAAATATCTTTTATCTCTTAGAATCGTGTGGCTTGATCCACTATCCACAATGAACACATCCATATCATCTTTCATTCTTAAAAAGAAATAATAATCGCATCTTTAGGGACTTTTTAAATAACACCCTTTTATTCCATGAAGTTTGAATAATAGCAATAACACAAAACCAAAAGCATAAAGTAGAAAACGTAAATGCAAGCAAAACACAAAATACAAAACAGAAAATCGAAATCAACATGGTCACTTAAGCAAATCTGAGGTTTCATAGTTTATCAAGTCATCTTGCTCATGATCAAAATCTCTTTCAATTGTTTTCTAAGTATCATGAAAATTAAAGTCCAGGCGTATGATGCAAAACAAGTCGTGGATGCATGATGCTTATGTAAACAGGTTTTATGATTTTAACAACCTAACATAATGTGTCTACATGTTCATGATGCAAACCTATCAAGCAAAATCTAAACAGTTCATGATGACCAAATTCGATACGTTCATATTTTAAGCAAGGCATGTTTAGTATGATGCAGTTTCAGTTTCAGGATTATCAATCAAACAGATCAATCAATACAAACAAACAAACATACAAACGGAATCAATTTAAACCATGCAACCAAATTCGGACATAAGGTTCTCTGTCGATCGACCGGTGCTTAGTGTCGATCGACACGACTTAATTAAAACAACAGATTCAGGCAGAAGGTGCAGTGTCGATCGACAGAGACTAAGCGTCGATCGACACGGGATTAATTCAAGCAAAAGGTTTCCGATTTTAATCAGTCTAGGTTAGATATTCAAATTAGGGTTTAATTATGGTGAGCAGTTATGAAACAAGCAATCAAACAATAACAACAAGAACGAGCATGATTAGGTTTAGGGTTTCTAGGGTTTTATGAATTTAGGGTTTTGCTGTTCTTAGGATTTCGATTACTTACCTTAACCTCGTGATTGTTCTTCTAGTTTGCCGTAACCGTTGATAGGCTATATGAACTACTTCTAGTTCGTCGTAACCTTTGATAGGCTGTATGAACTATGAGTTTGAGCTCGGACTTGAACAGTAACGCCGGATGAACAGTACGCCGATGAACAGTACTGATGAGCAGTGACACGTGAACAGTACACGATGAACAGTACGCGATGAATAGTACGATGAACAGTAATCGCGTTTTTTGTGTTTTTAGGGTTTTAGGGAGCAACTCGTGCTGATAACGTGTTATGAGTATAGAGAAATAGAATGGGGAAAACCATGTGTTATTCCATTAAGGGGGGATCCTTTATATAGGATCATTACAAGAGAGAAAAGGAAATTCCTTTTCCTAATGGGAAAAGGAAAGTACATAAAAGGAAAATCCTAGTTCAACTAGGATTCATTAAACCGGCCCAAAGACTAAGTGTTAATGCGTAAACGGACCAGAACTAGTTATGACAATCCACCATGATTTATAACAATATATACATCGACCAAAAAGATGGAATTTTTTATATCAAAAACTCTAGTTCATCTACAGACTTTTTAATTGAAAGAATAAGTGAGAAACAATTTCCTTGGTCATTGGTCAGCCCGTTGAGGCACATGACTTTTATTCAAAATTCCTCCATATCGGATATGGAAAGATCTTTATTACCCTAAATTTCTTCTAGAAGAGAATGTTGGGATATCAATCCAAGTCCCACATCTGAAGATTAGACGAGATAGGTCTAATATATAAGTAATGTCCATCCAACTTAGTATGAGGCCTTTTGGGAAGGAAACCAAAAATAAATCCGTGCGGGCTTTAATGCTTCGGCCCAAAGCGGACAATATCATACTAATTTGGGAAGTTGGACATGGGCTTTAAAAAAAAGCTAATTACAACATGGTATCAGAGCGGTTCGAGAAGTGGACCTGGAGAAGTGGATGGGCACTATAAATGATGTGGGAGCAGACTACTTATAAGATGACCTTGCGAATAAGAAGGTACAAGACGGTGCCTATAGTTTCGCTAGAACCCTAGCAAAAACGAGATGGGTACATGATGGTACTTAAGGTTTAGCTAGAGGGGAGGACACAAGTCATGTGGTCCTTGGTTTGAAAGAGAGAATGTTGGGATATCAATCCAAGTCCCACATCTGAAGATTAGACGAGATAGGTCTAATATATAAGTAATGTCCATCCAACTTAGTATGAGGCATTATGGGAAGGAAACCAAAAATAAATCCGTGCGGGCTTTAATGCTTCGGCCCAAAGCGGACAATATCATACTAATTTGGGAAGTTGGACATGGGCTTTAAAAAAAAGCTAATTACAACAGAGAACGCTTCTACATTCCCCCTTCACAGAGAAATTTTCCATTATATCCCTTTTCAATTATATTTCATGTATGTTATCGGAAGTTTTAATATATTTGTTGATAACATCAAAATGGTGAAACCAAGGTGATTAAGAAGACGCATATACTGAAGACGCTTTAGAGTAACTCTGGTCATGTGTGGAGACTGAGTCTCTCTCTAGCTACTATTGATACAAGTAAATTGGTGCTTTGATTATCTTGGCAAGCAGACGAATATTAAATTGAAAAGATTTGTGGCAAGTGAATGAGTTCTTCAGTTCTTAATAGATGTATTTCAAGCTCTAGCTATGTACAAGTTTATTTAGACATACAACGTCTGTAGGAACACAATTTCTATGATATGGCAAAATTGAATATTTGTTTAAATTAATGATAAAACAAGATACAAAATTTCATAAATCGATACCAAAATTATGATTTACGATGAACAGTTTGTGTGGAGGCGAGACACTCTTTCCTTAATTCTGAAAACACTGCGTAGTGTGACGGTTGCATGACGTTCCGAATCCCAGGATACAACTACAATCGATTCTATTTTGCACCACTCAACAATAGAATCACACAAACGCTAGATTTTGTGTTATACTCTCAGCCAAAGAATAAAATAAAATAAAAGAGATTTGTGAGAGATGTTGTTCATCATGAACTTAATCATGTTATTATCAACTTATTATCCAAATGAGAAGGAAAATAGTTGGTTTTATAAACACCAATCCCAACGTACAAACATAAGTATTTAAGTTGGAGATTTGAGAATTCATTCTCGTTAATAACCCATTAATTAGAAGAGATTTGCATTGACTTAGTCAATATTTTATTCAAAAATAATCTAGGTCCATTTGCTTAATTCTGAAGCCCAAAACCAGAGTCTGGCTCGAATATCTTTTCTCTCCAATACATGAAAGTGTACACAAGATTTTTAAACCCTTTTATGAGTTCTCCACTTTATATACTTAAGAAATTTAATCCTAACTTCCAATGTGAGACATTTGCTAGTATTTAAACTTAGGCAAATTTAAAGCTTCATATCTTTTCATGTCACCTACTTTAGACCTCTATTTCTCATTCAAACTAACTTCGATTTCGACAAGTATATACACTATGATATATTGTTCACCGGATAACGCACCGGAAAATGGTCTGCAACCATTTTGTCAAAAACGAGTTCAAATAATCCTCCACATGAATAGAAATGACTCTAGACACATGACGACTCGACATACTTGACTACCTATACAAGACTCGAGAAAATGGACTTTAGAGAGTACGAGCGAAAAATCCACAATATTTGAACTAGTAGCGTATTTAGCCTTGAACTAACCATTATTAGTAGCTATCAGGTTTACTCGATCAATAGGTGAACTTGATGTCTTGAACCACCTGGACTTTAATGTAAACCGAGACAATAACTATAACACAATTTCAATTTCTCATAGAACTAGGTTCTCTATTGTGTTCATTTTGGCCTTGAACATTCTTGGTAATTATGAGTGAACTTAGGGAATATAGCATTTCTTTCATTCTCCTAGAAACGGCCTCATTTTACACTCACTAGGTGATTTGCCATGAGCTTTGTTTTAAGGAGTATCCTGCAATACTCCACTTATATCTCAAACTATGGACTCAAATCATTAAAAGCAAATGCTTATTTTCACTCTACACATACAGGTAACATTGTACAATCATCCTAGGAACTGGGTATAGACATTGTCTAACAGTGTTCTTCTCTCAATCAGCTTTATTTCATTGGCCCTTTGAACCTATGTCGTCGGATTTCCAATGATATAGGTTGGGTGTCCATTAAGCGTCATTTTCTAATATATGCTTTAAACCCATTCCTCTTGATGATTTTACCACTTAATCTCTAGACACATCTTTAATAAAGGATCCTCTAGGTTGTCACTCGCCTTAACGTAATCTACAATGATTACACCAATTGAGATCAAGTGTCTAATGGTTTTATGTCATCTTGTTATATGACATGATTTACCATTATCCTGATTTAGGACACCTTTCAAAGTTCATATTGCGTTTTACCAGTGACTTTGTGCGATATTTTGTTGATGATATAATTAGTGGTAAGCAATGCTTCCCCCTACATTTTCTGGACTAACCCAAAATCCTGCAACATCGCATTCATCATCTCATTAAGACATCGATTTTATCTAATATTAGTCATATGTTTACAACATTAGGCACTAACATGACAATCTGATAAAATCAGAATTTGGCACAATCGTATGTGGAAGACCATTAACCAAATTTAATTGGATGCGTCGACTCACTAGACTTGTAACCAAAACACCACCACCGCTCTCGGTGTAAATAGGATCTCAACATTTCGATAAAAATCGGAGATGTAGTCCTTATAACACATAAGGGTATAAGTGATAGATCATTCTCAATTAGAGTTGTCCACTCGCTATACCCGTTGCTATCTCAAATGTTTATGTAAACGTATCTTTGTTAGGCAACTTTTATAAACGAATCGCAAACCCCAAATGTATACACATACACATATATCCGATTTAAGCTGCTAGCTAGCTTGTCGATAATTGTACTCAACATCAAATCTATTCAAGAGAATCAAGATCTCATTAGTACATAATATTAGAAATTCAATCTAATATATAAAACAATTTAAACAAATGAATAAATTGCAAATAATTAAACCAAAGTAAATTGCAAATATCAAACATATGCAATTTAAACAATTAATTAATTGGAATAATTGCAATTTAAACCAAACATATGCAAACGTATGCATATCAACCCTATAATTATATTGAATGCAAAGACCATACTAATGCAAATTAAACCACACGAATAAGTTGCATACACAACTCAAAAAGATTTCCAGAAGATGACAAAGCTGGAAAAAGAGTTGAATAATAGCAAGACACATGAGCGATAATTTGCTTATTAAGAGAAGACGTTCAAACGTTAAACCGCAACTTCAAACCATTTGAACCAGAACTCAATCCAATAAAAAGATTAACAACTTCTGAATATAATAACCAATAATCATCATTCTCGTATCACCATCAAATCTTGACAAGACCTGTTCTTATCAAAAACTCGACAAATAATCAGTTTTTTCGTTAGTACAATAACAAAAATTAAAGAATTAAGATTGTAGGAACACAATTTCTACGATATGGCAAAATTGAATATTTGTTTAAATTAATGATAAAACAAGATACAAAATTTCATAAATCGATACCAAAATTATGATTTACGATGAATGGTTTGTGTGGAGACGAGACACTCTTTCCTTAATTCTGAAAACACCCCGTAGTGTGACGGTTGCATGACGTTCCGAATCCCAGGATACAACTACAATCTATTCTATTTTGCACCACTCAACAATAGAATCACACAAACGCTAGATTTTGTGTTATACTCTCAGCCACAAAATAAAATAAAATAAAAGAGATTTGTGAGAGATGTTGTTCAACATGAACTTAATCATGTTATTATCAACTTATTATCCAAATGAGAAAGAAAATAGTTGGTTTTATAAACACAAATCCCAACGTACAAACATACGTATTTAAGTTGGAGATTTGAGAATTCATTCTTATAATTAACATGATTGATTTTGATGTTACAAAAAATAATCAAAACTGATTTTTAACTTAATGCAAAAATTTAATCACGTTAATAACTCATTAATTAGAAGAGATTTGCATTGACTTAGTCAGTATTTTATTCAAAAACAATCTAGGTCCATTTGCATAATTCCGAAGCCCAAAACTAGAGTCTGACCCGAATATCTTTTCTCTCCAATACACGAAAGTGTACACAAGATTTTTAAACCCTTTTATGAGTTCTCCACTTTATATACTTAAGAAATTTAATCCTAACTTCCAATGTGAGACATTTGCTTGTATTTAAACTTAGCCAAATCAAAAGCTTCATATCTTTTCATGTCACCTACTTTAGACCTCCATTTCTCATTCAAACTAACTTCGATTTCGACAAGTATATACACTATGATATAGTGTTCACCGGATAACGCACCATAAAATGGTCTCCAACCATTTTGTCAAAAACGAGGTCAAACAACGTCTACTATCTATACTAGGGGTGGGCATTCGGCCTTCGGTTCGGTTTGGGTTTGGTTTTTCGGTTTTTTGGTTTTTCAGTTTAGTTAATATGAGTCTATTTTAAACCAAATGAATTATGGGTCGGTTCGGTTCGGTTTCACTTCGGTTTCGGTTCGGTTTTGGTTAACACTCTAAGATCCATAATAGAACCGAATTGCTTCGGTTTCGATTTGGTTTCGGTTTGAACCAAAAAAAACCGAATGAAAACCCATAAAATCAATAAAAACCCATAAAAACCGAATGAAAACCCATAGAAACCGAATGAAAATCCATAAACCGAAAAAATTAGATATTATTACACACTAGGTGGGCATTCGATTTCATTTAGTTTTTTCGGTATAATCCGAAACCGAACCGAAACCTATGGACTACATTTTGCTTGATTCAGTAGATATAATCGGAATATCCGAATCCGAACCGATACCTATGTTTTCGGTTCGATTTTTCGGTTATGGATATTTTTGCCCACCCCTAATCTATACCACGTGGATGGGGCAAGAACTATTTGTCATCTTTAGTGAGACTAACATCTGAGTGGATCTTAATGCTATTGGGCTAGTTGTATTTTTCTCTGTCCAATAAGATATGAGTATTTTTTTTAGGGGTTTCCCTTAAGATTTGATTCCAGTTTCCTAAAATTTTAGTTCAAGTTCTAATGCAATTTCGTTTTGATTTGTCTGTATGTTGCGATTGATCTAATGCGGAATTGAAATGAGACAAGGATTCACCCAGAGTTCGTTGATGTATTCTCTGGAGGTGGATCGAAACCACCAAAAATACACTATCAAGGTGATTAACAAGAAATAAGAGAGTTCTTATTCTCTCTATACACGATTACTTTAACACGTGTTATGCGTGTAATTGTATTGTTTCTTGTTGTACATCTTTACCGGAATCGCCTTGCACTACTCCACATGTGCTTCTTTCCTCTTTAGATATGACTTGAAACCACTGAGAAAAACAGAAGAATCGATTACGTCGGATTAGAATCAAAGAAGAGGAACTGGAGATCCAACACAACGAAGCTTTTAATACAATCTCACAAAAGCTTCTGTCTCTTCCATCTCTGCCTCCAGAACCCAAATCTCTCTGTAATCTTTGATTTCATCATTCACTTTTTAATTTCGAAATTATATTAGATGAAGTTGACTTACCATGTTTGTTATAACAAACCTGATAACAGACTTGTGTCCTGTATTTAGTGGTTGGTTATGTTTGGTTTCATAGGCGTGCCAATGAGGGTCTAAAACTCGCATACCAGGTTTAACACGCGTAGATGTGGGGAGGACTAGAGCTATTTAGTTTTAAGAAAAAAAAAAACGGTCATTGCGAGTTAGATCGGCAGCAATATGATTTGACCGCGACACATTAAAACAAAAAAAATCCTACAAAAGTATAATATTAATAACTAAAAAAATTGATTTATTTTTTAGCAAAAAAGTATTGATTTTGTGGTTTGTGATATCCAAATTTTACGAAAATGTTCTACACGGTTTGCAGATTCAATTTTTTTTAAAAAAAAGATTTTTGAGATTATATTAATCATTAGCAAATGTGAATGAGTTTGAAACAAGATCAAAGGAATGAAAAAGCTTGAGACATAAACATCAAACCCAATGACAAAAGAAAAAGATGCTAACTACAAGCTTCGCGGTTGATTAATTCATGATGCCAAGCCGGACCTCTGAGCGAAAGATAAAATTGGAAACGACCATCACGAGTCACATTTTTAGAGATCTCTCTAACCACTGAAGTAGCTAATGGCGTTTCGATGACAAAATCACAACTCTGAAACCTTTGCTCAAAGCGAAGAATATTCCGTGAAAATGTGATAACGTGGCCAATCACACGGTTTCATTAATGCAACAATCATCTGTTGACAATCTGAGGGAAAGAAAACATCTTGCACTTGTAGGTCTTGAAGACTTTGCATAGCCCATATCAATACTCGGAATTCCGCTCCTAGACTATTGTGAGAACAAGTAAATGCCTCCCTAGCATGATATAAAACCGAACATGTTGCATCACAAGTGATCCAAGCTCACTCACTATGAAGACTTGAGTTTCTCTAATTCCCATCAATATTGCATTTAACTGTATCTAATCTTGGTTCTTACCACCAGTTTTCTAATAGGCTAGAGCAACCTCTGTTTCGTGCAATCTCAATCTCTCCATCATTCACCTTGGACCAACATTTGTAACGATACTTGAGTTCCTGCGTATAATATTGCATTTCGATTCTTCCAAATTGCCCAAAGAATCCAAGGAATGTACTCATTGTTGATATTAGGATCGCGCCTTGTATCCATAAAATTGAATACCCACTCCAGATTAGTTTCAAGAACTCCACCAAAGCCTTGTTTTGGTGTAGGGAATCCAACAATCTCCAACATTTGTTGACTAAAATAGCACCGGAATAATACATGGTTGATCGATTTCTCTTTCTTATTGTAAAGCTTACACGTTGTAGGAATTGAAACACCTCTAGTGATTAACTGATTAGCGACAGAGAGAAGAAAAATATTCTACCGCAATGTCACCTTTAATTGATTCGTCTGCTTGCACAACACCATTACGATCCAACAGAGAAGAAATATTATTGCCCATACGCCGTGTTTTAACCTTATCTTAAAAAAATCTTGTATTCTTGTCCCCATCTTTTAACCAAGACACTTTACTTTTATCCTTCCAATAAATTTCTTCTACTCTACTAGCTTTTTCCAACTAAATCTTCCACTCCATCATTAATTGAACATTTGGATGAAGTTTCGATGACTCATCTAGATTTTCTTGTAATCTTTGAATCTGCGACTAAGAGTTAAGATTTGAGTTCTTCTTCCATTTGGAAATCTCTTTTCTACATTCTGAGAAACGATCCATGACATAGTGCAACACACCTCCTTGTGAACGATTTCGGCCCCTTTGTCTAACCTTAACCACTCCTGGTTTAAAGCACCATCTCTTATAAAACAAAAACTTCCCTTGTCTACTTGTATTCACCATGGATACTTTGATAATGAGTGGATGATGATCTGATCCATATCGTGCTAAATATTCACAATTCACTTGTGGAAAAAGTCGAAACCATTCCGGGCTTCCAAACGCTCTATCCAATCGACATTGGATCCAAACGCTCTATCCAATCGACATTAATTTTTTCACCATTTACATCGACAATCTCACGCATACCAGCCCAAGAGAAAAGGTTGTCGGTACAAGGAGTTTCTTTAATCCTCCATCTATGGATTAAAAAAGATCAGAATGCATAGAGAGTTGATTCCAGTCTTGCTGGATCTCCAAATTTTTCATTATTGTTCATGATTTCGTTAAAACTCCAACAAGAAACCAAGCATCATTCCGATTAACTCCAATAGACATTATTTTAACCCAAACCACTCTTCTAAGTTGTCTCACAGGATCACCATAGATAAAGCACATATAAAAAACAAGATTACCAGATTTAATTTGGTTATCTATAATTCTATTATCCAAAAACAAGCACTTAAACCTGATAAAAATCCTTCCTAACCAAAGCCAAACCTCCACTAATACCCACTAGATTTACCAAAAATTTGTGGTGATGACCCAACGATATTGCTAAGCTCATAACGTGATCACTAGAGTTTTTAGTCCCTAAGAGAAACACAAAATCCAGAAGATGTTCACAACACATTTTCTCTAGGCGTCAAACCGTCATGTGGTTTCTCAATCCCTGTAGTTCTAAGAAAGCATCGTTTTAGAAAGGGATCCATCAAACCCAAAGACCAATCATGAACTGCAAATAATCTTCTAAAAAGGGATCAATCCATTGTTTTAACACCAAAGACCAATCATTGTAAGTATGAACCACTTGTTTCTGTATATCCTTAAGATCTTCCTTATACTTGAAGATAAACTGAAATCTATCATTGGAGAGCACATCTCCACGCACACGATTGATCATACCCAAAATTTGTGGCATATCGAGCACCAAGCTTGAAACCTTTTAGCAATCAAAATTCACCAATCTACCCATTATGCTTAAGATATTCCTCTCAGTTGATTTGAATTCAGGCAGATACGACATAATGATGGATGCATCAGCCTCCTCTATCGTCATCGCCTTCATAATCATTGTCGAAACCAACCTCCATAAACAGCTACTTCCCTAAAAGTGATTAGGGTTCTTGAGCGCCGACGTAAAGGAATATTAGTTTCAACAAATTAATAATAGAACATAGAAAACCCTTGCAAATCTTTCTAATATATAGGAAAACCCTTTAAAATTTGTGATTTCTGCCCTCACCGATATTCCTAAGCGGCAACTTTCTAATTTTTGAAAGATCAAACCTTCTAACTCAGAAAGAGAGCATATTTAAATCCTTATGTTTTTATAATATATATTTTTAATTTATATTAGTAGATTAATACCAATTTTGTCTTATGATTTAACTCAGGTTTCGATCTAAATTTTTAATGTTTTTATTTTTTATATAATGTTTTTGTAGCTATAAAATTTTACAATATAATGAGGTCTTACTTGGGGAAATTACAAACATGCCACCTCAAATATGCTACCCTTGAAATTTTTTTGCAAGCATGCTATATTTTTATAAAAAATACAAAATTATTAACGAACCGGTCTCCTTGAACCTGCTCCATGAACCGCGTCTCCAACCGATCCACTACCTCTTCAGGAAAACACTTAGCATTAAACTCATCCAAGAATTTTCCCCAAGTCCATATTGTCTGCCTCCTCCTAGCCTCAACACCTCTCCACCAGAGATGTGCGTCACCCTCCAAGTAATGCACCGCTAGATCCACCCGAAGCTCATCAAGACATCTGATTGAGCAAATATTACACTCCACCCTCATCCTCCACTCATCGGCTCCCTCAGGTCCAACTCTGCCCAGGAAGAACACTCTAGTGATCCTCTGCATTTGCCCCATCATCACCAGATAGGTCGGATGCTCCTCTGCTACCGCAACCCTCGGGTGCACCCCAGCCTCAGGAGGCACTACTGGAGCCTGCATTGGTATTGCACCTGGTAACCGCTCCAACGATAAGGTCATCAAATCCACCAAACGATGATCTCGGCCCTTGGCTTTACGTGCAGTAGTATCCGCACCCGGGGCTACTGCACTACAAGTCCTCACGCTGGCACTCAAACTTGTATCGCCCACGGACCCCTCCTGATATGTCTGCGAATCTGCCACGTGCTCCTGCGTAGCACTCCGCACCACACGTCCCCGACCACGTCTTTGGCCTCCACGACCACGACCTCCATGACCACGACCTCTCAGAACTCTAGCCATCACTCTCTGCACTTTCCAAAGGCACAACTAAGACACTATAATTCAAAAATAAAAGTCAAACAACACATACCGTATAATTTCATTGAAGGCTCGGAGAGGATGATCTAAGACTCCAAACTCATTAAATTGATTAACTACTCATAATAAATTTAAACAACAGTCTTAAACCATTCCATTTCTACCGCCCTAAAACCGTAAGGGCTCTGATACCAAAATGAAACAATCTAACCCGGTTTTTTAGTTTTTTTTTTTTACAATTAAATTCGAATTAATTATTCCCATAAATAATTAATTCCCAATATCACAATAAACCATCAAACCAACATAAACCAGCAAAAGACAATAAAACTATTAAACCGATTCAACACTACCAATATCCATTCCAGAACATCTAGCAACCTAACCAGGTTCTAAGTTCAATAGACAACTATACATAAAACCGAGTCCCTAGTTCATCCTCCTCTTCATAGTCATGATTCCACGATCATAATCATTACATGCATCACATGGAAAATCGAGATGCGTGAATATTATCACAAATAGTCAGTGAGACAGTCTTTCTATTTACCGACTATACACACATGCATAATGGAACAACAATTCAATTACCATTTAACTTCAACAATGTCAAGATATAAACACAACAAATGGAATCCATGAAAAATTATTTATGTGCCGATCAACACAGATTGCAGCAACCTGAAATCAAACCTTCTCCTCTCTGGTTTGATTACAATCAACAATCTAGATCAAAACCTATAAACACACATCAACAAGATATACCACATAACACGAAAACACAAAGAAACAACTCAATCTCCTCATCAATCCAATACACACACAAAAGTCACGAAAACGACGTTCCATTTATCCTGATTAGCCATGGTCGCACAATCACCTAGGAATTCGATAGGGATTGAATAAGGATGAAGAACAATCACAAAATCAGCCTTCACCTTCACTCGAATCACCAACAATTCACCGCTTTACACTTCAATAACTACAAAAAACCTCTAACAACGATAAACAAATGCAATCTCCTTCTTCTCTCTTTAAAACTCACCAAGCATTCTTTTCTGCACAAAAACGAGGTTGCTCGAGTTTATAACCCGAGGCTAGGGTTTCTCAAACCCAAACCGGATAAAACAGAACGATAACAATCGAACCAACATGAATAATTAAACTTGGTATCGATCGACACACACCTTGTGTTGATCAACACTGTAACGCCCGCGAACAAAAATCATAGGTACGATTTAGTTTTAATTATCCAGTTTGGTTCGGGTTGGGTTTTGAAACCCTAGGATCACGTATAAAAGGCTGAGCCGCCTCATTTTCTATGGAGAGAAGTCAAAATATCGTGATTGAGAGAGAAGAGATAGAGAATTGTGTTGATCATTGATTCTTGGGTGTTTGGTGATTGAAAGAGAAGAAGGCAGTTCAGTTCCGTTTTAATGAAACAGAGAAACGAAAACGATTAACAGTTTGGATCATAGTGAAATTTTATGGGTAAGTTCTTCTCTCTCTTAGCTAGCCGTAAGGCAAATCGGTTTGTCAATCGGATGTGTATGCTAAGAGATAACTTTGTTTTCGTGAGTGAGGTCTGTGTAGAATCAGGTCTGTGATCAGACCACTTCGAGGCTGTTTTTCCGGAGTTCTAGAGAGAGTTAGGTGACGATTTATATATCCTTGGAAATCTCTTCATGTCTAGTTTCCGAGTCATATTTCCGATTGTTATTTGGAGGTAAGGTATGTCCTCACCGTTGATTTGAAGTCAGCGCATTGATCATGTTTTTAGAATATTCTAATTTAGTTTAGGGGAAACCTTGATGATAGAGAAGGATAACCAGTAGCTTTTGGGTCTCGTTGAAGCTGTGAATCATGCTGGTTATGTTGTTGATTAATCTCCTAATCCCTAAGGCTAAGGTGAGTGCATGATCGTGGTTATGGAACTGAATGTTAGGGTTTTGTTTGATTGTGTTTAATGGAATTGATGTTGTGAATGCATAGTTTTGTTGGTTATTGATTGATATTTATTTTATTGTCGTATTGCGTATAATGAGATTGATCGCTCGATGAAACAGAGTCGAGCCGCATGAGGATTTGGCGCGATTCAGGTTTCTGCGAAGAATGTCGATCGACACCTAGAGGAAGTGTCGATCGACACCCCTTGTTTTCTCGAATGGATTGTGTTGTGAGATAGAGTGTCGATCGACACCTAGTGGTAGGGTCGATCGACACCCTGTTGTGAATTTTGTGTTCTGTGTTGTTGTGTCGATCGACACCGTGGTCGTGTGTCGATCGACACTGATTGCTGAGTTACCGATTTTGGTGGATTGTTCGTATTATAGTAATTGAACGTTGTGAAATGCTGGTTGTTTGTGTAGTATTTTGGCATTCATTTTCCTTATTATGTAACCGGTAGACGGGATGACCGCCTCACTAAGTATTTGTGATAATACTCACGCAACTCTTTTTTTCCATATGTTGCAGGTAATGGAAAAGTGTGATCGCGAAATCATGGCATAGGAAGTGGATGATTAGGATTTGTGGTTGTGTTTTGTTGAATTGAGTAGAACATGATATTTAGGTTGCTAGCTTAGTTGAATTTGGAATTGGTTTGCTTAATTTAATTATCAATTGAAATTATTTAGTTTAATTGATTATGTTTTTTCTGCTGGTTATTGTTTGTTGGTTTGAATTAACTGTTGAAAATTAGTATTTATAGGAATACTTAATTCGGGTTAATTATATATATAAAGCTTGGTTGTTTCAGACACCCTCCAAAAATACATATTTTTTGTTTACGAGCGTTACATTATACATGATCAAATAATTTATATTTTCAAATGAAAATTTTTTTCTCTATAGAAATAGTAAAAGATTTGCAGACATATAAAAAATCCGCAATCAAAAGTTGGAACGAGTTAGGATTGTTATATTTAAGACTGCGAGTTAAAAGGAACGGAATATGTGAAGTGATATTAGTATAGTGGCATGAGGTAAGTCCAATGCGTACATGCACTATCACATCTAGGATTGAGTTCCACCCCCTATGAATATAAGAATTAGGCTAATGGACTGGCTAATTGTAACCAAATATTGAAAAAAAAAAAAAGCGGAATATTGTCTATATAATTTATTTTTGAAATAATATAGAGGACCCGAAACAAAAAAAAAAAGGTTAACTTTACAAATCCTCCCCTTAGAAAAGAAGACCAGACACAAACGCAACTAGTTGGCATTGGCGAGAAATCCAAAGACTCCTGAAGTTCCAAAGCCTTAAAGGAGAGCCGTCAGATTAAAAACAAGTGGATCCCATAACCATACATCGAACGGTCAATATTAACTTCTTTTCTCTTCCTCATTTACCATTTAATATAAATATAAAAAATCCCTAAAAAAAGGCGCAAGCCTAAGCCTTCTCTCACCTCAGCCTCTCAGGTAAACAAACCTCTTTCTTCTTCCTCTACTCTCTCCCCGTTAATCTGCAACATAAAAAACCCTAAATCCACAGTTTTTTTCCAATTCATTCCTCTGTTTGTAGATTTGCTTTCTTCTTTTTGTCTTTTGATTTTGTTTTTTTTTTTGTTAGAGTTCTGCTTAGTAGATCCAATGGACCAAGAAGATTCATGTGCAGTGAAAAGAGCTTCGTTAGAGCCCGAATCGATATCTTCTTTGGATTCTGATTCTTCTCTATCGGAAGAAGAAGTTTTGAGTTTGTCTCCACTGTGTAACCAATACAAGGATAAAATGAAGATTGATACTAATCCATGTGATTGTGTTTTGGTATCTGATGAAGAAATCATTGAGTCTATGCATCAGAATCTCATGAGAATCATAATCTCATTGCAAATACAAGGTAACAATAGTGTGGATACTTCTGAGATTTGGTGTTTTGATGATGGTTGCAAGACACCTCCTTCTGGGCTTTCGGATACTCAAATGGTTCCGGATACTTGTCCCGGAGCTCCAATGAAGCTCACTAAGATATCCAGGAGCATTGATTCTGGATTGAGAAGAAAACTCTTCTGATTCTTACTTCAATCAGTTTAGATTACTACTCTTCTGACATGAACTGTTTGTTGTTGTGACTATAAGAAGAGCTTTAGGGATATAATAACTCTTCTGTTTGTACAGTCTTTGTTTAGGCTTTTATGAAGACATTCAGTTTCAGTTTCTGTACTTTTTTTGTTTTTAATAACAATAATCTTTTCTTTCTTGTGGGTTTCTTCTTGTTTTGCTGCAACTTGTGTTCATGTTTCCTGCAACTTTGAACTTGATCCAACAAACCAAGTTGGAAAATCAATCCTTAAGCTTAACATGGATTTGTAAAAGCATGCCTTGTTTAAAATAGAAAAGTACTAAGTCTATACAAAGAACTTATGGCGTTATCACCAAGATATTTATCAATCGAGTTTGTATAGAATTCGAGTAAGCATAGGCACCTAATGTGTCTATGACATTCAATAGATTTCAAAGCATACTTGATCACAACTTTTAATCTTATGCTTCTGCAAGGACTCTATGGAATAACTGAAACTGATTTGGAAGCATCAAGATGGTTTAACCGACATGTTCCAAGGAGATACTCTGGGAGCTCCTCTTCGGTATTCGCCTGCATATAGGAAAATTGCACAATCACATCAATGCTTCAACAAATGGGATTAGAATTGCAACGAGAAAGAAAATAACTAGTTTAACCATAGGAATATTGGTTTACCTGTACCAAGAACGCCATTTCAATAACGAGCTTGTTGAGGTAACCAAGAACAAGACTCACAACTCCTCTTGCAACAGTTGATGACCCAATATCAACGTCCAACTGAAATTAAACAGGTGGTATGGTAAAAAGTAAGTTTCTATATCAATGCTAGACCCCAAATTTACCCAAACCTGAAAAATCACAGTTGTGGAAAATACAAACTCTCATTACGATCCGTAGTGTTTTACCTCAATATAGTTCTTTCCCCTGAAGTAATTGATCTCAAGGGCTTGACCAATAAGGCATGCTTTCTTTCCTACACTCTGCTTAACTATCCAAGAGCCCTGATACGTGCGCAAAACCCAAGTCAGGAATGAATATAAACAGATTAAAAAAAGAGCTAGTAGCAATCTTTTACGCCAACCTTGGATATGTAAGGAATGAGCTTGAACCTTGAATTCCTGTACGCGTCATCCCCATTAACAAAGCTAACTAGCAAAGGATGCTCTTCAATGGGAGTGCTCATCATGTAATAAAGCACAAGGCTGTACGTTGTTGATCCAGGAACCTATTTAATTGAACAACTAATTGAGTCTTTTACCAACAAATGGAAACAATAGTCGTGAGAGTGTCCTTGTACCTGTATATTCACGATGAAAAAGAACTCTGGTCCACCTTTTGCTGCATATTTCTACATTTAAAAAAGCTTGTAAAGCTTCCCATAAAAAGAGGAGAGTATATATATCAGAATAAACCATAATAATTAGAACCTGAACTATGCCTCCTGGACGGGAACCCAAATCATCCTCACGTTTGTCAGATTTTAGCCAGTCTGCAGCTACCATTTCCATCAATGTACCCTTTGCCTTGACCTGGATCCACCAGAAAATAATAATTTGAGGAACATTGAACTGATGGATATATGCAAAGCATCAAAGAAAAAAAAAAGTTATTTGCTTTTCTTTACCTTCTTCTGATCTTCAAGATAAGTCTTTCCTCGGATGAGAAAAGTAGAAGGGTCGGTTGTTGTCCAACTACAAGGCAAAGCACAGGTAGGATCAGTTGGAAGTGTGGTTCCATAGCAGCAAGGCGCGTTAATCTCTTCCCTTGCCCTCTCATGCAGGTCAACATATCCCCTCTTTTGAACTGCTCGAGGAAAAAAAAATATAACCATTAAAAAACCAGGTCAAACTAGCAACGGAGAAAACATCATGATAAGACACAACTACGAAGAGCAGAATTTGTCCATCAAACTTAGGATCACCTGCAAGATCGTGTAATTTTTTCACTAAGCTTGTAGCGCTATTTAGTTTTGGCTGGCGAGAATCCTGCAAGGGGAAAAAAGAAAATCAGAATTATTATCTTTCCAAGGAAAGTTTAGTCATGTCTGATGATGTTACTACCTGAGAGTATGTATCTGAATCAAAATCTGATGTCCAGCTGTCATCCAAATGGTCATTATCTGACGGTTCTGGAACGTCAAAAAACTCATCCACTCCATCATTCAAGTCTACAAGGCTAGACCTCTCTGAAGGAAATTTATCTGCCTCTGCATTTGCATTGTCCTTAAACATTCCACTTTCGCTCAGAGAAGAATCACCGAACCCACCATCTTCATTCTGACTCAATCTTGCGCTTCTTGTCAACTCCCCTGATGACAGATTGTTCGGAAAGCTTCCATGTTTTGCTCTAAAGAGTTCTCTCAGGGCTGATTCAACCACTAACGGTGTTATGATAAAAGAAAAGTGCTAAAACTAAGACAGTTTCCTTCAAGAGAATTGGTAGCTACCAGAAAGTCTTCCAAGCATTTTCACAGTAATAGATCTGGCAAGAGATGGTTTCAGATAAGATCTCCAGGACTTCCAATCAACAGCAAGCATGTGCTTCACAACTGATTGTGTTCCATTGTCTATTGGAGAAATCACATAACCACCACCTATGATACAAAAGAAATGTCATAGCTATTTTAGTTCTCAATCCAAATTGCAGTTGAACATGTTGGTTACACAATAGTGATCAATATGCATTGGCCCAAGCCGACAACATATATTCTTTTGAGAAACAGAAACAAAAGCAGGTTTTAAAGGAAAATGAAAAGTATAACTTTATATTTTCTCTTTAAAACACTATTTGACTAATCACACAAAAGTATAGAGATAAGTAATCTTCACAAACACTAAGGTACATGCAGATAGAAGGCAGACATGTCAAATTTAAATGATTCCACAGGGCAAATGATTAGTTGCAACAATGAACTTTGTTTATTTAAAAACTAGGCGTACATTACTTTTAAGGCACGCACGGATATAGCCTTTCTGAGGCGGACACTTCTTGTGAAATACAGAATGATAGAGAATAACTGCGACAAAATGAGCAAAAGAGGATAAAAAGTTAGTTAATGGCAGAATCAAATCAACAGTTATTTATATTATGTGTTACAAACCATATGTTCCATCATCTTCCCTTCTCCAGTAACGACGCAGCGAAAAATCTCTTCTTTTCATCCCCCTGTTACTACAGCATGTCAGTAATAAGACAAACAAAAAACACAAGTTCTGGCAGAAAAAGCGGAGTAGCTGACCAAGGTAACCAATCGCTGTATAACTGTTTGTGAATTATATCAGTGTGACCATCAAGATGTTCAACCACACTGCCTTGGTAAAAACAGAAATCCCATCTGCAAAAATTTGGAGAATTTAGTTTAACCCACATTTGTCTATGTTCTATGATTTTCAATTGTTACAGCTTGCTTGTCTGGAGAGTGGTGGTAGTACGTACTCTGATCTTGACGGTCCAAGAGAAAGAAGCGTTTGGAAAATGGTTTCCGAGGTTCCATCAACAACCCCAACAGCCATGATAGCCGGATGATCGTCCCACTGAGAAGTCAAGCAAAAGAATTATCACAAATGAACATACTATTTCAACAGATTAAGACTTAAGAAAATACTGACCTTTCCAAGAGAATCTCTTTCTTTTGCTTCTTTAAAAAGACGAAGACCTATGTACAACACATGATAAATGCATAACTAACTGCGTTCCAGCAACAACAAAAAAAAACACAATTGAGTATGCACTATTATACCATTTTGACAACCGAATATTGTCCAAGGAGAAGGCGCAACAACATCAGTCGTAACAGGATCCACTCGTGCAGACGAACGAAGCGTCCAGTCAATAGAATTCGAGTGATGGTCCGGAACTGAGCTACTCAATCTGAATTTACAAAACGTTTCTTTCTTTTCAGTAACCAAAACCACTACAGGTGCAAAGTAACTCAAGAAAACCGGATACCTGAGAGAATCCCATCGGCTCCTTGAACAATATAAAACATCTCCTGGAAAAGGAGCACCCTGCATATACAATACATTTAACTATTAAGTCTCTATCCATCAAATAAAAGAGTTGCTCATTTGTTATGACCTTTAAAGCTGCCTCTTTGATTAAATTGATCCACCTAGCTGCATCCTCAGGACTACTTGCTCCTAACTATATACACATTCAAAATTACAACATAACGTTTTACATATTGAAAAGAGATGTTCAATTCATCACAACACAAAAAAAACCAAAAAGAACAAAAAGTAAATTACCTTACCTTGAGCTGATCATTATGATTAGAGGTATTGTATAGTGTAAATAAGAATAATGCCTACAAGTGAAAAAAAACCATTACTTACTAGTCCAAAAAACTAAGATTTGGAAATAGATATATATATATATATATATATATCTACCACATACTTTTCTATGAACACTTTCTCTGCCATTGTCAGTAACTCGGATACACGAATCTATTACTGCACTTCGTCCACCATTCTGTAAACAAAATTCAGATTCAAGTAATAAGATAATAAAAGGAAGCAGAAAGATAAGAAATTTGTACCTTGGTTTGAGAATCGGAGATAGACTTGAAACTGTTGAGAAGATGATCGGCAAGGACAAAGTAACGTTTTCTAGAGAAATGTAATCCGAATCTGTTGGATCTAATTATATACAACCAGCCTTCCATCTTCGTCTCGTTCTCGTTTTCAGAACCAAAAGCCATTGAAAAGCCCCAAGATCCAGAAACCCAGAAAAAAAAATCTGACTTTGATCAAACCCTAGATACAGAAACCACGCAAGTTTCTTCTTTGTTTTCTCCGTTTATGATACAAACATGATTCCCATAAAACGACAAGACAGAAAAAGCAAAAGCGGAAAAAAGTAGAGGAAGAAGAAATCAATCAAGAAATGAATTGTGAGTTTATGGTCATGGCTTCCAATTTCTTCTCTGCCTAAAATTATTCAACAGTTTCCGTTTTTTTCTTCGGTAGAGAGGAAAACTGAATTTTTTTGTTCTATGATTTGGGACAAAAATGATTTGGGAAGAATCATACGAATCTCTTGAAATGACTTTATTACCCTCCCCTTGTATTCGTTTAATTTAACTACACGCTTATTTTTTTGCCTAACATCAGTAATCATTTTTCCAAGTTAAAAAGTTTTACACAACATTATCATTGTCTAAAAACTTTTTGACCCAACTTTTGCAAAGCTTAATTGGTATACCCGCTACTACCCGCAAAAGCAGCATTTGTAGTTCCTAGTGTTTAATGATAATCATGGAAAAATTTTCTACTGCTCCATACCACTTCAAATCGCTCAAAACCAAAAACTGCTTTCGTCGAGCGAGCGTTTACGGTTGCGAGTGATTGCGAATAAATTTATTTTTTATTAAAAATTAAAATAAAATCTACTTAAAAATCAGAAAATATATAATAAATTTTAAAAGATATATAATTATGAAATATATAAATAATTTGAAAATTTTAATTAGTAACCTATTATAATTTTATATTTATAAAATCTTCACACCAAAATTCTCTTAATAAATTACGATCACAAATATATATCAATCTAACAAACTAAAATTTTAAAATGTAACATTAGTCTACAAAAGAAACAATTTCTCCATTAAATTCATAACTTTAATCCAAAATAATAATAATAAAAATAATAATAATAATAAACAACGTAAGTATCATATACATGATTCAGTATTTAAATTTATTGAATTAATAATTTATATACTTTATTATAATAATATGATTTTTGATATTTTTATAATTATTTAATGTGTTTATATTGTTAATTTATTATTTAACTGCTATTGTACCCGTTGTCAACCAGTCGTAAATATCCCGCAAATACACTAATTTTTAATCGCTGCATCACTCGTTCAAATTGTTCAGAAACGCTTGAAACCGCAGCCGCTCGGTTCTGGAAACTTTCGCAACCACTACCGATGCGGCTACACCAGTCAGACATTGAAGCTTTGGGTCTGAGTTTTGGAAAGCTATTGCCTCGTTTGTCATTCTATCGGCTAAATGGGTACTTTTTTTGACTAAACACTATACAGTAACCCCAAATGAACTGGTTGCGCAAGTGATTGATGTTTTGGAGTAGTAGACTCAGTGACGGCCAAGTTTTCTTTATGTAAATAGCAGTCACAAGTTATTTTGTGTCGGACTCGAAGATAACTCTCTGACATTATTCTAATTGAACTACAAATGTATCAAATGTGTGTGGTGGGCCTAGTGGCCTAGTGGTAATACAAGGGGACTAGTCTTTTGTGTTCCGGGTTCAAATCCCTTTTATTACAAAGAATTATTCTTTAAATCAGAATATCTAAACGCTGCTTCTCAATGCCAAAGGTTCAAATCTCCCAAATTGATTGGAAAAATAGACTTTGGATATCAACATGATGTAAGGTTACCACAACGGTAACTCGGTAAGTATAACTTAAATTTTGTATTCTCTCATTTCTTATCTCCACATTTAAAGTTTGTAAATGTTCCTTTTTTGGTAAAATTATAAAAAAAAATTAGGCAAAAAAAAAATTAAAATTAAAAAATAGGCCATACTTTTTATAGTTAAAAAAATAGGCTAATATTGACATATTTATCCTTTTCTTTAAGTAGAATTTCTTATATGACGTATGCTTTTCTCTTGATTACCACAAGTCTACTTGTTTGTTAGGGCAAGTAATTTAAGGATAATAAAACAAAATGACAGATGAAGATTATAAGTCTATGAGCTTAAAGATGATCCAAACACTCCATTTTCCTTACCAGAACCTATTTAGTGAAGAAATTGAGAACAACAACAGATATATATTCATGTATATTTCAGAATATTTAGAAAGGTCCTAATCGACATATCTCCAAGAATTTTAATTTTAGATAGAACTTGTCTTTCTCTTCAATTCTCCAAAACTTCATCTTTCCGATCATTCAAGAGACAGCAAGAAAATGTGTTCCAAGTCAAAACGGTCCTTAAAGTTTCACTAATATTGTTGACAGACTCTTACTTCTTGGTGGTGGAGAAAGAAGATCGAACCACAAAAATTGTTTATGGAGAATGGAAGCATTCTAAAAAAAACATATATAGCATATATGAGGTGTAGCAAATGGGTAGTTTGTGTCAAATCAAGCACACAACATCGCTTCTTGTAAAAAAGGATAGCCTAAAGACTCTGATTATGATTGGTTAGATTGGTAGCAATCTTTGTAATCTTATATTCATTTTTTTATTTGTAACGCTGTAGATTGTACCAATTACGAAAGCAGTACCAAAAGCGTTACACTCAGCTTACCGCTCCAGCTTACATCTTATCGTTTCAGCTTACAGCTGTGCACTATGCTTACAGCTTACTACTCCAGCTTACTGATATGCTCAAATTTGATTTTGAAATACTCTCTCAAATTAAGAGATCAATGTAGTACTTAGGGTTATTGATTCCATAGGGAATCAGAAATACATTAGATTTAAATATTCGAATTAAGCTAAGCAGGATGATGTGAATGAAAAGCAAAGTAAATAAAGCAGGCGATTGAAACGGTTGTAAAACAATTAAAATAAAAGTCAAGCGCAGAGAAATCTCATGTGAATCAAATTGCATATATAGATAAACGATAGGAATTATGATGCACAGTTTTTAAACATGAACATGAATATAAAATCAATCAGTTGTCGCTGCAGAGATTATCTATGTCTAAATCATAGAAAACCAACTGTCTTTGCGAATCCTATAAATCTAAACAAGCATTAAAGATCAAGTTCAATTGTTCACAAAACCCTAAACCAAATGTCTTTGCGGAAATGAGTTTTGCTCATCAAAGACTAGTTCTAGCAATTAATAACACTGTCGTATCTATCAATTTACCTAAGATCAGATTCTAGGTCATGATGCTAGAATAAGCAATAAACACAAGTCAAGATGAAGAATTTCTAATGAAATTATCATAATAATTAAATCTAATGTAGCAATTGTATTATCATACACCTTTGAATAACCGTAAACCTAACAAGGTAACTACTCAGACATAATCAAAGAAGAAACCATTGTATTTTATTGATAGATTTCTCTTAAACTAAGTAAAAGAAAGCATAAGCCTAAACAATGGTTGTAAAAACGTATTTATAAAGTTCCTAAACCGAGTGAAAACATAAAAGTAAACATCTAGAACTTCTCGGCAAAAACATAAATCTTCGAAATTAGAATTTGGGCTTGTTCGCATAGGGTGTCGATCGACACCAACTTTAGATTTCGATTCTTCACTTCGATCTTCGACACTTCATTCCGCAATGCTCCAAAACTTCCAGTAAATATTTGTTATGCTCCAAACGTTTAGAAACCTGTAAAGACTCTATAGCACAAACAAAATACCAAATATACTCTATAAAATGGACTTATATCATGGCCTAAAACGGATAAAAACCATGATATATCAACTCCCCCAGACTTAGCTTTTTGCTTGTCCCTAAGCAAAACAGTTGTACTCACTTCTTATGGATCCACATACTTGCAAAGTCAATTTGGTAATACTTCGATGTGTCCCTAGAAGCTTAGCAGTCCTCCAGATTGAATCTAAACCCCTTCGAGAAACTCAGACTTTCAATTATAAACCCTTTTCATTTATTTAGGTGCGGTTTCATCAAGGGACTATCGATCAATGGACCTTCTAGATTCTTTTACTTCCTTTAACACTTTCCCGCGTTTCACCCTCTCTCTTCCCTCCGTAACTGTTTATCCAACTGAGGATATCATAGAGATACATGCCTTACAGAACTTTTTCTTCTGGATTTTTTTTTATTTTCGGACTTGCACTTTTCAGCTTGAACTACACTTTTTGTAGACTTTTTTTATTTCTTTGGCATCTCTATAACTTCTCTAGATCATCCCTCATTACTGTTGTTTCTTGTGGAGACAGAGTCATGAGGCTTTTTCTTTGATAAAGAATAGTTGTATCATCATTAGGAAGAAGTTTCAGAGCGGTTCGTCCTCGCTTTCAAGTGTTTGAAAGCCGAATCAAGTCTTGCGATTTCCAACGCCCAAGACGAGAGATTATACTTTATTAAGGGCGGGGTCTGCAACATCGTAAAACCGATCCACTTACAGTTACCCACCTCGTAAAACCATCCAAGTCGCAGTGTAATGGTCCTTTGAGTGCTGTTCAAAGCAAGTAGAAAGGGAGTTTTGACCCAAAATTTTTAAAATTGACTCTAAAACTCAAAACATAACACAATAGTTAGTAACTACCTCCCCCAGACTTAAAAGACACTGTCCCCAGTGTTATTAAGCCTGAAACAGGTGAAAGAAACAAAAACAAACGGAAAAATATTGAAAAACAAATGAGATCATGTTACGAATTAGGGGTGTCGATTGACACCCAGAGATGGTGTCGATCGACACCAGGTCTAAAAATCCAAAAACATTTCACCAAAATTCTGTTTCTGGATAATATTAACGGTGCTCGTCATAGTTAAGTTAGCCTCTCAAGGTTAGCACTGTTAGACATTCAAAGAAAACATGATTAAACGCAAATACATAACATAATCTCATAAGTTCAACAAAAAACTGAAGCAAAAACAAACAGACTCAAATGAAACAAAAGCTGGCTCAAAAGAAAATAAAATAAAAGGAAAAAGAAAACGAAATATAAAACCGGGATAAATGAAGAAAGCAAAAGAACTAGTCTTCCTCTTCCTTTGATGCGGATGGTGCATGAGAAGTAGTAGGAGATGGCGGACGAGGGCGGACACAACCACAACTAGACATTCGCGCAAGAGCATCCCAAATCCTCTTCAGCGCTAAAGTGTGGAATTGGTTAACCACGGCCTGATCTGTGGGATACTCGGGCTCTGATGGAAACTCAACCGGCGTAATCTAGGATGAATCTCCCGAAGAACTCGCACCTCAATGGGATCCTCTAGTTGGTTTCTTGCGTCTTTCAGTAACTCCTCGAAGTAATGTCGGATCAGGCTCGAAAGAAAGCATAGACGAGTCACTCGCGCTAGAAGCCAATGCTGGAATGGGTAGCTGGACCAAGCGCTGGACTCTAGAATCATCATGGAAAACACACATACAATCTGGCTTAGGCCAGGTAGCTCCGCCAAGATAAGCAAGATCCGTAGTGCAAGGCTAGCTCTGTGATGTAAAACCCTTGAAGTCAACACCACAGAAAGTAAAAATTGGAGTCAAAAGACTACCAATAGTAATAGCCTTGGTGCCCCTAGTTAGGATAAATGGTGTGCGCTGCAAAGACTCCAAGTGATGTGCGAAGACTCCTCCTATGTTGATACTAGTGTCGATCACAGGCACCGTCGTAATGTCCCTCCAAAGAGCAAGGTACAATAATACCAACTCAAAGTGTCTCATCTTGTTTTGCTTGTTGCAACACAACAATGTAAAGTGAAAATACGAACCAAATATCGCAGAGCAGGATGGCGAATATCAGTCTGAGCAGAACTCTTGCTGTCATAGACGCCTGTACCAAAATGTGCCCAAAACACTCTCTAACCAGGGAAGACTGACTGAAGTACCGAAGACTGGTTATTTGGTTGCTCAAATCCAAAGATCCCGCAGAGATCATGGAACAAAACTCGGTATCTCTTACTACAAATCATAAAGCTCTGGATACCTCGCCGCGCCTGAAGGTTATTTTCATCTGCATCTGGCTCTGTATAGAAAACGCACATAGATGCGAAAAATGCCTCACGAGATCAGGATACAGAGGATAATGCTTGTACGCGATATGACCCAAACCTGCATTTTTTAATAAACGCACAACCTCATCATGTATACCAAGGTTCCTCATTGCCTGAACATCTGCAATCCTCGTCTGATCGAGCTTCACATTCCTCCATTCATTGGAGTACAATAAATTGTAGTCATGCCAAGTATCACTAATGTCCCTCTTCTCGACATCGTCCCTCGTAAGTATCACCTTAGGTACATTTTCCCACCTTCTTTTGATTTTAATCGGATATTTTTCGTGCTTATCGGGCAACCATTATCGGGATTTGAACTAGAATCAACCTCTTTGCCCTCACGACATTGTCTCTTATTCGCTGGGGGAGCCATCTACAATCAAACACAAGACAAAACAACCACAAAAATCTGAAATTAGCAATGAAATTTTAATCTGGAGACGGGTGTCGATCGACAGTCATAAGGGTGACGATCGCCACCATGCTACATCTGTCACAGTTATTGCAAATCAACAATTCTGAAACAATTTCGATCCATTTCAATTTAAACACCAACGTTCAACCCAAACACTACTTATTGCAACAAATCATCATCCAATTCAACCTAAACCATTTAAAAACTTAATTTTCAACAATTTCACCACAAAACCTCTAAAATTCCAAAAACGCTCAATTCAATCGCATAAGCATGTCTAATTATCTTTAAAACAACCTAATTAGGCCGGATTTATCAATATAAACAAGTGAATCGAGATGAAATTTCAAAAATCAACCTTCGTGCCAAAATTTTAAAAAGAGAATTGTGAATACATACATTGTAGATCAGGAAAACAAGTTAGAGAAACAGAAATAGGATGAAAATCCATACGAAATAGACCCAAGAAATACTTGATTTGGTGAAGAATAGAGAGATAAAGGATTTTGAAAATCTTGGAAAAGTTTCGGGTTTAGAAAAGTTGTGAAGGAGAAGTCAGGGTTATAAAGAAAATTTACCTTGTTTATTCTGCGTGGTGTCGATCGACACTGCCATAGTGTCGATCGACACCTTAATGGATCGGCCCCATTTGCTCAATCCTTAGGTCCATCACCCATAAAAAAAAATTATCCCAAATTTTTTTAACTGAAACACTTAAACTCAAATCTAAAATTAGTAAACAAAATAAAATAAAACTAAATAAATATACTTACCAGTGGGTTGCCTCCCACTCAGCGCTCGTTTTCAGTCATTAGCTTGACTATGCTGAGGAACTTAGACGTCTAGTGGATCTGTACTTTTCCAAGGAATAATGCCAGAAAAGAGTTTCTGTGTTTTCTGCAGCATCTCTTGAACGACCACTTCGTCTTTGTCTTTTAACTCTTGAGGAATGATGATTCGCATCTTTGCGAAAGGTTTGGAAGTCCTTTGAATCTTCTCCTTGACGTGATTCCCTTTTGCTTTATACTCCTTAATTACTATAAGATCAGTTAAAAAACCAAGCATTCTACGAGAAACTCGTTGCTTGCATGGGCGCGTAACAGCTTTTTCAATTTTAAAATATGTATTGATAAAATCAGGAGATTTAAGTTCTGGAAGTTTGTACCTTTGCTCTTTGGGAGGATCGTGGGATGGAAATGTGGAATTATCTGTTCAGCAACAGATGATGGACTAGATTTCAGCTTCTTACTTGAGTCTTCATCCTCTAGAATTTCCACAGAAAAGGTCTAACCATCAATGGTGGATTTTCTTCTCGTATTCTCCATGTCAAAATTCATGACAATATCATTTCAATCAACCTTTATCTTTCCTTTCCTCACATCAATTTGAGCACCAGCAGTAGCTAAGAATGATCTTCCCAAAATCAGAGGGTCTTGAGGTTCATCATCATACTCCAAATCTACAAAATCTGCAAGAATTATGCAGTCTTGAATCATGATTGGCACATCCTCTAGATTCCTTATGGGAATCTCCTGGATCAATCGGCTAGGAGAAGAGACATCCTAGTTGGCATAAAATATGTCATCCCAAGTCTAATAGCTACAGACAATGGCATCAAGTTAATACCGGACCCTAAATCGCAAAGAGAATAAGGAAACTCCCTTGTCGAGATAGAGCCGTTGAGCACGAAGTTTCCTGGATTTGGTAGCTTTACTAGAATCATGCTGTGAATCATTGCGCTAACCTCTTTTGAGACCACCACTTCTTTCTTTTTCTTCTTAGGCATTAGAGCTTTGTTCAAGAGAATCGCTCTGATGTCTCCGGTAAGAAGTGCTCCTTCCTCAGAACTAACCCCATTAGCAACCATCCGCTTAAGATAACTTCTCAGAACTGGGGAAAGCTTAACTGCGTCGAACAAAGGCATCTTAACCATGATCTTCTCTATCATCTCCTTGCAAATAGCCTCTTCTACCTCCTGCTTGGACCTCCTAGCTCTGGGGAATGGGACTTTCGGCTTTTAGGCGTTCTCCTCTGCTTGAACTAAAGATTTTGCAAAATTTGCACTAGCATGGACGAGGTGTCAATCGATACAGCCTTGTTGTCGATCGACACTTGCTTTCAATGTTAAAATATGTGGTGATTGTTTCGCAGGTATCGATCGACACTCTCCTTCAGTGTCCATCGATACTGGTTCCTGAATAACAATCTCGTGAATTTCTTCACCTGTCGATCGACAGAGATTCTTAGTGTCGCTCGACCCTGGCTCTGCAGCCAAAAATTTCTTCATACTCCGCGAAATAATCCTTTTCTTTAGTCAGAACGGTGTTGCAAACGCGCTTTGGGTTTGTATGAGTCTTCGCAAGAAGAAACTCCTCTTGCCTTTTAATCAATTTTGCAGTTTGAGCGACCCCCAACTTCTTCACATGAGTGCTCAAAGCCTCGAATTTCCCATTCAAGTCCTGATATACCGAATTCAGCTTTCCATTAAAGTTCACAGTCATCTTCTGCTGTCCTTCTAGGAGCTGCTCTAGCATAGCCTCCATCTTGTTATCCTGTTCAGGAGGTTTCTGATAAGAAGAAGAACCATAGTTCCTTTGGTAGTTGTTGCTCTGGAACGACTTCTGATAAGATGAAGTATAGCCTTGCTGATTGTTGAACTTCTGAAATCCATTCTGGTTGATATAGTTCACATTCTCCTGTGCAGTCTCAAACTCTTGCGCAAAGTGACCGACTTTTTCCCAGTTAGAAGATTATGCATCGAATCAAACATCTTGCTGACTTATGCGAATTGGTTACCACTGATGTCTTGCTTCTGCTGGCTCCTTTCATAGTCCATGCTCTTAGCATTGTTGTTATTAGCAAGGTTCTTTATAAGCTGGGTAGCAGTCCCTGGAGAATTGGTGTTAAAATTACCATTGCTCGCAGCAATCGAGAGTCACAAAATACTGCAACGAAATTCCTCTGTAGAAGATATTAAGCAGCTATACTTCACTGAAACCATGATGTGGACAGTCTCTCTGAAAGCTTTTGAATCTTTGCCACGCAGCCTTGAATGCCTCATAATCACCCTGCTTGAAAGTAGCAATCTTTGCTCTAAGATCCTCAGACTTTGCATCATCAAAGAAATTGCTTAAGAAAGCATTCTTTGTATCCTCCCAGTTTGTAAGTGAGCCCGGTGGAAGCGTCCTCAACCAATGCTTAGCTTCCCCATGTAAAGAGTAGGGGAAGAGCTTGCAGAATAGATAGTCTTCTAACACTCCATTAGCCTTGATGCTTGATGCAAGATCCTCGAACCTCTCGGTGTGGTCCAAAGGATTTTCATGTGTAAGTCCGCAAAATGGGTCTTGTGCAACTAGTGAGAAGTAGGCCGACTTGAGCTTGGAGTCGTTTCGCTGAAACAAAGGTTGACGAATTGCAGACCTTTTTGCATAGAACTGTTCTAGGCGGTTAAAGTCTGCCAATGTTCGTCCTCGCGCAGCATCGTTCCTCAACAAATTCACGGGATTCTGGGCCTGGTGTCGATCGACAACACTTTGGTGTCGCTCAACACCCAAATTTTCTTCTTGTCGAGTGACAGGGTCTTGGTGTCGCTCGACACCATCCTCCAAAATTCCCAGTTCCTCGATGATCATCATTCCATCGTCGTTGATCCTTTGTCCTAGCTCATTGTACTTCAATCCTGCCGGACCACGCAGGATTCCATCACATTCTGGAATCAAAATCAATGGTTGTCTAGCAGCCATCGTTCATGAAACCAAAAAGTTAAAATATAGTTAGTAAACAAAAAAGGTTATATAAATGCTTAAACAAAATCCTAATAATATAAATCTAATGGCATTGATTCCCCGGCAACGGCGCCAAAATTCGATATGCTCAAATATGCCTTTGAACTACTCGCTCAAATTAAGAGATCAACGTAGTACCAAGGGTTATCGAATCCACATGGAATCAGAAACACAATAGATTTAAATATTCGTATTAAGCTAAGCAGGATGATGTGAAGGAAAAGAAAAGTAAATAAAGCAGGCGATTGAAACGGTTGTAAAACAAGTAAAATAAAAGCCAAGCGCAGGGAAATCTCACGTGAATCAGAATTGCAGATATAGATAAACGATAGGAATTATGATGCACATTTCAAACATGAACATGAATATAAAATCAATCAGTTGTCGTTGCAGAGATTATCTATGTCTAAATCCTAAAAAACCAACTGTCGTTGCGAATCCTATAAATCTAAACAAGCATTAAAGATCAGGTTCAATTGTTCACAAAACCCTAAACCAAATATCTTTGCGAAAAGGATTTTTGCTCATCAAAGACTAGTTCTAGCAATTAATAACACTGTTGTATTTATCAATTAACCTAAGATCAGATTCTAGGTCATGAAGCTAAAATAAGCAATAGGCACAAGTCAAGATGAAGAACTTCTAATGAAATTATCCTAATAATTAAATCTAATCTAGAAATTCATCAAACACCTTTGAATAACCCTAAACCTAACAAGGCATAATCAAAGAAGAAACCATTATGTTTTATTGATAGATATCTCTTAAACTAAGTAAAATAAAGCATAAGCCTAAACAGTGGCTGTAAAAACGTATTTATAAAGTTCCTAAACCGACTGGAAACATAAAAGTAAACATCTGGAACTTCTCGGCAAAAACGAAAATCTTCGGAATTGGAATTTGGGCTTGTTCGCACAAGGTATCGACTCTTCACTTCAATCTTTGACACTTCATTCCGCAATGCTCCAAAACTTCCAGTAAACATCTTTTATGCTCAAAACGTCTGAAACCTGTAAAGACTCTAAAACACAAACAAAATACCAAATAGACTCTATAAAATAGACTTATATCATGGTCTAAAACGGGTAAAAACTATGGTATATCACTTACAGCTCGTTACCAATCGGACTTGATATTCAAGAATTTTAGATATGTCGATCTTGATCGGTGCCATAATTATATAGATGGTAATATATATCTTTCGGATGTCAAAAAAAAAAAAAGAGTATTCGCAAATTTTTGGGTCCACGCTTAAATATTAAAATGTTAAATAGAATATAAAATATTAAATAATACTTTCCAAAATAAACATGTCATATTAGGAAAAAATTATATATATTATATAAAAATAATCGAATACATTTAACGGATTCGAATATATGAACCTTGGATTTTACTCATGGATATGAATCTGTTTACTACATACTCGAGATTTTACTATCCGGATCTCGACATCCTAAATATCTCTATTTTAGAACATACTATAGTGAATCTCGAATCGGATCTCGTATCCAGACATAAGTTAAAAATGAAACTTTTGAGAAATTAGCCACATTCAAATACAAAAATAAAAATTGTAATATATTGGAAACCATATTGTTGAAAAAAAAACAAAAACATATTTCAGTTTCATCTTTGTAACTTCATAAATTATTTCAGCTTGAGTTGAGAAGAAAAATATGGCTACTGAAAGTAAAACCCATAAGAAAAGGTATACTAGAAAACAAAATATTAATCTTGAGAAAGAAGCATTAAAACTGATTGAGATATATGTAGTAACGTATCACAGTTTCGTTGCCCAAAAGACAAAATTGTAGTGATATGTAGGAATAAGTCATCGTCATCACATATATATATATATATATATATATATATATATAACACATATGTATAACTTTTAGTTATATTGTTGGCTGTTGCAAACAAGTTGCACGATTGATGAAGACCATTTCTCATTTATAATATTTTCAGCCATCGTAGCTTACAAGGCTCATCACCCACTAGTTTTATATTATAATAATTAAATTTTATTCTTTTTTGGGAAAGTTTCTTTTCCAATTCTTTTTGTGGGTCCATAATAGAAAATGTTATACATGATCGAAAAGATGAAACAACAACGACAACGTAAGCATGGGATTACGCCCTTGAGTTCTTTAAAAATATATTATTGTCATAAAACAAACCAAGTATTTAACTATTTATGGTAAATAAAATTTTCAAAATAAGTAAAAGAATTATATTTTCAAAAATTCAAACACTCAAGAAAAGAGAACAAAATGAAATTTTTATTATGTTTCGAACTTTTGTATGTTATAAATAAACGTACGAATACGTTCTATATAAAAATGGTAAAAAAAAGGTTTAATGTGCGTGCATAGTGACAGTGGGATCTACACGAATATATATCGTATACGTGAAGATAACTCTGCAAATGTTGACTTTGACAACACTTCCTTTTGGAGACCAATGTCACTATGTCTCTTGTATCGCGTCTTCCGTTGCCTTGTTAAAAACCTTTCTAGGAAAACCCAGTGGAAAAACCATAGAAGGATAAAAAGAGTACAACCACGCAAGATCCCCCTTGAACAATTAAGTTTATAAATCTCGTTGATGCCACATTCCAATATCGTAGACATGCTTCTTGGACATTGAAGTCGAAAGTGATTTCGTAAAGATATTTGTAGCATTGTCACATGACCGAACATATTTCACTTCAATATCTTTATTCTTTTCAAGCTATTGGGTGTATGAGAAGAACTTCGGAGGGATATGTTTGGGTCTATCACTTTTACTGTATCCTTCATTCGTTTGGGCAACGCATGCTGCTATATCTTCATATAATATCACCAGCTCCATGTTTACGTCGTCCACTGCATGACCGAATGTGTTGGCTTATTGACCTTAGCACGCACATTCTCTACTGGCTTCATGGAGTGCGATTAGCTCAGCATGATTCGAAGAGGTAGCAACAAGCGTTTGCTTTTGGAAACGTCATGATATTGCTTTGCCTCCAATTGTAAAAACGTATCCGGTTTGTGATATAACTTTGTGCGAATCAGACAAGTAACCTGCATATGCAAAACCAACAATTTGACCTTTTGAACTTTTAGGATAAAACAATCCTAAATCAGATTTCCTTTGAAGATATCTGAAAACATGTTTAATTCATTCCATTGTCTTCATGTAGGAGACAAGCTGAATCTTTCCAAAAGATTAACAACAAATAATATATTAGGCAGAGTACCATTTGCAAGGTACATGAGAGTTCCAATTGCACTCAAATAAGGTACTTCAGAACAAAGTATCTCTTCATTTCCCTAATGTGGTCAAAATGGATCATTTTCGACTTGGAGTGATCTAACGACCATATGAGTACTTAAATGAGTTGCCTTGTCCATATTGAACCGCTTTAACACTCTTTTGGTATATGTAGATTTATAGACAAATATACCTTTTTGAGAATGCACAATTTGTAAACCAAGGCAATACTTTGTCAAACTATACGAAATACAAAGGGAATTCGAGATGAAAGATCTCTGACAGACAAAGTATTGGCTTCAAATTGAGCATTCTCAAAAATGTATATTTGTACATAAATCTACATATGCCAAAAGAGTGTTAAAGCGGTTCAATATGGACAAGGCAACTCATTTTAATCAGAACTTGGAAGCTCAAAACTTTGCCTAAATTAATTGTTCTTGTAGTAGAGGAAAACGAAGATCCTAAACAATTACTTTAAGCAAAATTTTGGGCTTCCAATTTGTGACTGAGTCCATTCGTGAGAAGAAGGGAGGAGTTTGTGTGATTATTTATAGCTGGGTGGAGATTCCTTGATTTCTCCTGCTAAACGATGTGGGACATATTGATACAGCACGACACCAAATTAAGTTGACAAGAATCAACTTTATCATGTGTCAAAACGCACAAGAGAATGGGACTCTTGTTCCTAATGTTACACTGGAGTGCTTTTCAATAATGCTTGACCAAACCCCAATGTGGCCTTTACCAAAAGACGAAAAGTAAAGATGCATATCAGTGTCTCCCTACCCTAATTAATATGTATCTAAACTTCTAAGCTTATTTAATCAAGACCATACGTAAGAAAGTAACGATAGAGAGAAAAAAGGGTTCAAAGTACAAAATTCAGAGTGGAAACTAAAGCATGTTTGTCTAATATGTGAGATATATTCTCTTACGTGTTTTTTTTTCTTTCTGTTTTCTTCCTAAGCATGGATTCATTAATGTTTTTATTTTTGTTTTTGTTTTTGTTTTTGTTTTGTGGTTTCATTTCTTTTCTTTTTTTTGTCGGAAAGAGGGGACAAGTCCCCTTCATTTTATTAAGCAATCTCAGAATTACAAACGAATTTGCCGTGGAATCATGGACCCACTAGCATCTTCGAATAAAATTAAATGAATAGCCTCAGGCGGCGTATCTAACATATGAAATCCTAAAGGTAAAGAGAACGCATAGTTAGCTAACCCAACCGCAAGGCGGTTAGCCTCCCTATACACATGAACAATACGGACTATCCAGTCCCTTGATAAAAAGTCATGGCCCAATCATACAAGAAAAGACAGCGGATGATTCTCACTTATCCCTGTCTTGAGAAATCCAACAACAATCTCCGAATCCACTTCAATCTCAAACCGCGTACCTCTACGCTTTCAAGCAATGACTAACCTGTAATAAACTCCCTATAATTCCGCCAAAGGAGCCGAGCATATCCCAATGTTCAGAGCAAATCCTCCACACCAATCCCCTCTCTCATCCTGGTTTCATTTCTTTAATAAAGCTTAAATCCATTTATATATTTTTTTATTTTACTTTAACTTTTGGAATTTTAATGCATTTGTATTCAATTTTATAATTATAATTATCTTCAAAATAAGTGAGGATCCTTCAAGTAAAAACTATAATCCTTAAAGATTTGTCTTCGTCTTCTTCATTGTGACGACCAATTCTTTATAATTTACAATATTTTTTTTTAATCATTGTTCAGTATCAATTGGAGACTAATTTTTAGTCATTGTGTTGTCACAAATAGAGACGCAAATCTCTGTCTCAATTAACTAATTTGGAACCTTACACTAGTCAAATACCGTCACATACTATCACAACTAATTTTATGTCATAAATTCGTTACTAAATGTGACAATTTTTGGTTATAGGTTATCGCGTCACAATGCAATTACCCACAATTTTGTATCTAAATAGTCACAAATTTGCGATATATTTTTTTGGTCTTAAATTTTAGTCACAATAACTCCTTTTTGTAGTGAATTATTTATTTCGACACAAGATATGAAAAAATGTCATCCATAGCAATTATATATTTTCGATTCCAAATTTTCCCATTATAAATGTAGTTAATATACATTTCATGATTTTCTTCAGTCTCATGATGTTCTACATTATCATTCGTTTCATAATTTGATTCTTCTAAATTTATTCTGCTATTTTGGGAACATCAAACCATTTAGGCTCCTTAAGCTTTCTGGAATTTTTATCCTTTGAACCAACAGGTCTACCACGCTTCAAGCGTGTTCTAAACTCACGTGTATCATCTGCTTGTCCATGTTCGCTTGGAATCTCAATCCAAGCAAGAAAATTTGCAGCTGGAATATGTGATTTTGTTACTGTCTTATTATCAGCAAATGCATCAGGTAACTTATTTGCTATACTTTGCAAATGCATAATTTGTTGATCTTCCAGTTCGAACTGTTTTGTAGAAGGATCAAGATGTAATAAAGATGGTACACTTCACTTTATATCCTTTCCTACTTGTTTGTTTTCTCCCTCTAGTTACGGATATTCTTGCTCATCAAAATGAAAATCATCAAACCTTGTCATGAAGACATCACCAATTTCAGGTTCTAAGTATCATATAATGGATGGAGAATCATATCCAACATATATCCCTAACCTTTGTTCTGGTCCCATATTTGTACGTTGTGGTAGTGCTACAGGCACATACACTGCACAACTGAAAGTCCTTAGATGGAAAATATTTGGTTAATGACCAAAAACTAGATGTAATGGGGAATACTTGTGATATGCACTTGATCTTACTCGGATAAGTGCTTGAGCATGTAAAACATACAGAGGTTGAGAGCTTTTTGGTCACCGGTCTAGCAATTACCTGCAGACTTTTAATAAAAGATTATGCCAACGCATTTTGTGTATGAACCTGACCTACAAGATGTTCAACTTCACTACACATTATCATACAATAGTCAATAAATCCTTGAGACGTGAATTCATCGACTTAATCCAATCTAACTCTGTTAATAGGGTAATCAATTGTAACATCCCGAAACCAAAGTACTGACTTTGGAAGGGGGTGTTGATCGACACCATGCGTGGGTGTCGATCGACACCTCGTAAGCTTTTTAAATTATTTGTTGATTGATTTCTGATAAATTCGTACTTAGCGTGTTGATGGAAAGACCGTCTCACTAAGTAATTATTAATTACTTACGTATCTCTTATTTCCATGTGATGCAGGTAAAGGAAAAATATGACTGTGGAATCAAGGCGTAGGAAGAGGATGTTAGGATTTATTGCTTTTATTGTTTAGAATAGCAAACCTGGTTGTTAGATCTTTTTATCCTTCCTGAATTGGTTTATTGAATTATTTACTGGATTTTACTTATTAATTTATTGGTTTATCTGGCTTTATGAGTTCTGCAGTAGAAACGATTTTTTTTTTTTTTAAAGTGTTGGTTGTTTCATTTTGGTATTAGAGCCTAGACGTTTTTAGGACATTGAAATTGGATGAATTGTGACTATGTGGTTTAATTGTTTATTGGTGGTTAGACAATTAGTAGTCTTAGAATCATCCTCTTCGGCCTTTAAAGTGATTATGCGGTAAGTTGTGTTTTATTCTTTGTGACTTCTAGTGTGCTTATCTTCTATCATGTGATGCATAGAGATGGCTCCAAGTACTAGAGGTTGTGGCAGAGTAGGTACCCGTGGTGGCAGAGCAGCTACCCATGGCGGGAGAGCTGCAGGCCGGGGAGGCCGAGGTCGTGGTTTAGGACCAGAGACAGAGTCCTCTAGCAGTGTGGCTGCATCCCAGACACATCAGGTGGAAACCGCGAGTGAGAACATCAGGTGGAAACCGCGAGTGAGAACAAGTACCCTCTTCCAAGGGTACTTGTATTAGCATTACCCGAGCCGAGAAAGCCTTATACCGTGTACACTGATGCTTCAGGAGTTGGTTTGGGTTGTGTTCTGATCTAGGAGGGCAAGGTCATTGTGTATTCTTCTGGGCAGTTGTAAGGTAGTGAGCGTAATCGCCCTATGCATGATCTTGATTTGGGAGCGGTGGTTTTCGCTCTGAAGATCTGGAGATATTACCTTTACGGTGGGAGGGTGCAGATTAATACGGATCATAAAAATCTGCAGCATATCTTCACTCAGCCGTTGCTGAACATGAGACAGAGGAGTTGGGTTAAGTTGTTGGAAGATTATGATCTGGAGATTATTTACCATCCTAGTAAGGCCAACCAGGTGGTTGATGCTCTGAGTCGGAGGAGAGTTGATTCGATTTGAGAGCAGGAGTTTGAGGCCATAGTGGGCGAGATTAGCACTCAGCGTGCTATGTCGCAAGAGCCTGTGGGATTTGATGCGGTTGATCAGGTGGATCTTCTTAGTAGGATTCAAGTCGCCCAGGGGAGTGATCAGGTTTTGATTGATGCTTCTCGGAGTATTGGTTCTGAGTATCGGGTCTCTTTGAATGGGACGATTATGGTTCGCGGGCGAGTTTGTGTGCCTAAGTATGAGGCTTTGAGGAAGAAGATTTTGCGAGAGGCTCATGCAAGCAAGTTCTCGATTCATCTCGGAGCGACTAAGATGGATCATGATCTTAAGCGGTATTATCATTGACTCGGGATGAAGAGAGATATGGCTGATTGGGTCGCAAAGTGCGTCAAATGTTGTTTGGTTAAGGCTGAGCATCGGGTTCCTTACGGGTTATTGAGAGTTTACCCATTCCAGAGTAGAAGTGGGATATGATCACGATGGATTTCATGGTAGGATTACCTAACTCGAGTACCTATGATGCAATTTGGGTGGTTATGGACCGGTTGACTAAGTCTGCATATTTTTTGGCCATTAAAATGACCGATGGAGCTACGGTTTTGGCTAAGAAGTTTGTGCGAGAGATTGTGAGGCTGCATGGAGCGCCAACCAGTATAGTGTCATACCAAGATCCAAAGTTTTCGTCTGAGTTTTGGAGAGCTTTTCAGACAGAGATGGGCACTAAGGTGCATATGAGTACGACATATCATCCGCAGACTGATGGGCAGTCAAAAAGGACTATTCAGATCTTAGAGGATCTGCCACGGATGTGTTTTCTAGATTGGGGTGGTCACTGGGCTGATCATCTGTGTCTGGCTGAATTTGCGTTTAACAACAACATTCAGGCGAGTATTGGGATGGCTCCATATGAGGCATTGTATGGGAGGTCGTGTAAGACACCTTTATGTTGGACCCAAGTGGGGGAGAGGAGAATCCTTGGTGCGAGTTCGTTCAGGAAACGACTGAGAAGATTCGTGTTTTAAAGTTAAACATGAAGGAGGCTCAGGATTAGCAGAGGAGTTATGCCGATAGGCGGCGGAGGGAGCTTGAGTTTACGATTGGAGATCGTGTGTATCTCAAAATCGCTATGGTAAGTTGTCCTAACTGATCCATAACAGAGAACAAGCTGAGACCGCGGTTTATGGGTCCATTTCCGATAATGGAACGAGTTGGACTGGTGGCGTACTGGTTAGAGTTACCTCCGATCATGAAGGCATTCTATAAGATTTTCCATGTGTCGATTCGAGGTTGAATCCAGATTAGTGGGGGAGAATTGTAACATCCCGAAACCAAAGTATTGACTTTGGAAGGGGGTGTCGATCGACCATTCGTGGGCGTCGATCGACACCATGATCTGTTGAATGATTTGGTTGGAGTTTTAAGTCATTCAGTTCACGAGTTAGTTTAGGGAAAAACCTAGGGTCCGCGATTATATAGTGTTTAGCAGCCTTTGGCCGTTTTTGATCAGAGAAAAAAAGAGAATTTCATATTTGAGAGAGAATTGGAGTGTTTGTGAAGGATTGGTGGAAAGAAATCCATCACAAACTTCTCGTTTGATTCCTAGAGGCGTAGGGCTAATTGTGCTTCGTAATTACAGGCGTTAGAGATTTGTTCTCGCAGGTTTTGGCCTCGATTTGTCACTGTTTCGCTCGTTATCATTACTCGTTCATCGTTTCAATCCAAAATTGAGGTGAGTGCGCGACCGTAGGCTCGGATATATTTGATTTTGGTTCACAAATTGATTTAGGGGTTTTCGTGTGTGATTTATGGTTGCTTGTTCTATGTTATTGTGTTGGAATCGTTTGGTTTTTCGTGTTGAAACGTGGATAAATCGTGAGTTAGGGCTATTTTGATAACGCAAACTGTTTCTGCGACTTGAGTGTCGATCGACACCGAGTCTTGGTGTCGATCGACACCTCGTAAGCTTTTCAAATTATTTGTTGATTGATTTCTGATAAATTCCTACTGAGCCTGTTGACGGGAAGACCGTCTTACTAAGTAGTTATTAATTTCTTACCCATCTCTTATTGTCATGTGATACAAATAAAGGAAAAATGTGACTGCGGAATCAAGGCGTAGGAAGAGGATGTTAGGATTTATTGCTTTTGTTGTTTAGACTAGCGAACCTGGTTGTTTAGGTTGTTAGATCTTTTTATCCTTCCTGAATCGGTTTATTGAATTATTTACTGGATTTTATTTATTAATTTATTGGTTTATCTTGTTTTATGAGTTTCGCAGTAGAAATGTTTATTTCTTTTTAAAAAAAGTGTTGGTTGTTTCATCAGAAAACTGAGTTCTCAGTTTGATAATTTGAGTTAGAAACCTCGCAAACAACAAATTTTGAGACGATAATAAGCCAATATGTTACCATCTACTGGATGCATTAATTAACACCATAAAATAGTGGAAGGGTCCACATGGTGGATTTATTGGTCCACACATGTATCAAAACAAGACATCTAAGAGAAAATGTAACACATGTCTTTCTATTCTCTTGATATATCTCCTGGATTTTTATTGGGTGTCCATGTGAGTTCTTTATGATTTTCACATCATTGAAGTACCCGAATGACCAAGGCGGTCATGCCATAATGTGAAATCTTGTGGATTGTTTTTGATTGCAAGATGCGACTCTATTGCATTTATATATGAATGATGCAAGCCAGAAGGAAGTTTTGGTATTTTCTCTAAAATTTGTTTTTCGCCCGATTTCTCAGAAGTAGTGAACATATTCCATTCTCAGTTGCGCAATGAGTATCAAATCCTTGAAGATATATGTCACTAAAACTCAACAATTTTTTTTTTAGAATTTGGAGAAAACAAGGCATTACTTATGGAATACTTTGTTCCATTAAGCAATCTAAAGTTGGCTTTACTAGTTCTTTCAATTAAGTTTGCAGGACTTGCTATTGTGTTAACAATGATTCTCTTTGGCTTTGAGTCAGATAAATATTTCTTATGTTTCAGAATAGTGTGCGTTGTTTTACTATTTGGTATACAAATTTTCCTGACATTTCCTTTGGATACCGTTCAGTTTGTATCGCTGGCCATTTATGTAATTAAGACAAACATTAATAAAAGACAAGTAAACTTTATTCATTCAAACAAAACAGACAATAATTATACATTAGTTTGTTGTTAAATAACATTATTCTTCAAACTTCAAAAAAACATAATATTATACATTGCATAACTAGAGAATATTTTGTAGTCTCAATACAAACATCTTAGTTAACCGCAAGGTCAGTCACTTTGGTATCATCCTGTCTGAAGAGTCGAGGTGTGTTTCACCTTCAGGGTGTTCCATAAGGTTCACTTCCTTACCTTTGCATTTAAAAGATTCTTGATATAACTTACTAAGATGCAAAGAAGTTCGACACACATTACAAAATAATGAGTGTATTGTATCATTTATTTTATTCATTTACATTAGTTATAACTGATGCAAACAAATTTTACATCACTTATCAATGTGATTCTGAAATTGGTGATGCAAATACTTTATATCATTTTAAACATAATTGATGTCAATTTATATCAGTTGCAGAAAGTGATGTTAAACTTTGTATCAGTTAATAAATGATATTATTATTTGTTACGTTTACAACAATCGATGCTAAATAATTGTATCAGTTTTTTAATTGATATTATAATTATCTTTCACACGTAATTAATTTTAATTTTTTGTTAAGAATCCCTTTGGTTTTAATATATTTTTATTATAAAAATAAAAATTATAAAACATATTTTATTGGTCGCAACCATGATTTATAAATTAAAAGTCAAATTTTTTTAATTATGAACTCTCTAAGATAAAATAAAAAAAATTACATTAGCTCACGAAATTCATATAGGGTCATTTATTTGTATAGATACTTTTTGAAGTTTGTGTTTCAATAAACATACTTTGTAAGGAAAGTATACTTTTTAATAGGTTAAAGTCTTTAGTAACCCTTAAGTCAATGAATGAGTATTTTTGCGTCAAAACTTATGGTTACTTGTTTCTTTACACATTATTACTAGTTTCAATTAATTTAAAGGTAACAAAATAAAAAAAACAAAACTGACAAAAATAACACAAAAAGGAATAGTTCCTCCCGAAAAAAACCTAGCCGCCCTCCTCTCGTCGCTTGATCTTGCTTGGCCGGCGCGGTGGCTCATACAGCGCCGTCGCCGTCCCGCCTTTGTTTCTTTTATGCTTTGCTTTAATTTTCAGCATCCTTTCCTGGGTTATGGCTTCTCGATCAAATCGGTTCGGGCTTAGGTTGGAATCGCCGATTCTGTTGTGGTCTATGGTTTTGGCGTCTCCGAATGCGACCGATGAAGACCTTGGCAAGTTAGTTCCAAATCTATCGTAGTGGTTCCTTTAACGGTTCGGCGATACCCAGTTCTGTCCTTATCGTTTCCATCTCGGTGTTCGATTTGTTTGATTTTTGTTAGCAATTTCTAGTTTAAGGCTTTGTTTCCCTATCTTTGGGCTCAGGTTTCTCCTCCTCTTTAGGAATTTTGATTCTTGTTGAGGATGGAGCTTTGAGCCAGGGTTTCGGTCCCTCGTTGGTTTATGTGGTTTGTACTATGCGTAGTTCTTAGATTAGATGAATCTCGATGGTTATTTGGTTTGCGATCAGCTTCTGACTTTGCTTCTTCGGGTTCTTATTCGAGAGCAACTGTGTCTAAGCAAGCCTTAAAAGGATTCGTATCTTCTTCTAGAGACTTGCAGTGTGTTTATCGTCAAGAGTGTCTGAAGCCCGTCTTCGGAATGTTGTGCAGGAATGCCTTATTGTTGATGGTTATAGACTCGGTGCAAGACCGCCAATGTGTCGTCAAAGAAATCCGCCTTCATTACTATGTCAATGCGGAATTGGCCGTTGGTTTCTCTTATGTTTACTTGTTGTATTTTTTTTTTGTTGTATTCCATTTCCAAATCAATAAACATTTAGATGACAAAAAAAAACTAAATTTGGTTCTTCTCTTCATTCGGTTCTCTTCTCTCTCTCTATGTTAACTCATCGACAGAAACTCAGAAAGATAAAAAAGGGTATTTTTTGCGAAGCCGAATTCAAAAAATACAATAATGAGCAACCAACACACAAAACACCAAATTGATTTCTCGGGTTAAAAAATATAAAGAGAGCAAAAATAAGAGCAATTGAAAGCAAACAAACCCAATGGAATAGCCTGATCTCCATTGCAAATGTACTTCGATCGAATAGGTAAATTCATTGAGAAGCGAACAAACCCAATGGATAGTATGTTGTGGATATTATGTTGTGGATAGGTAATATGTCGGGTGAATGTCGTATTGGTTAGGTATCCATGGATTAGTCATGGTGGATGGTTTTGGTTAACTGATATACTAGATTGGTTGTCCTAAGACGTTTAGTAGTACCAAAAATCATAGAAAATGTGATGTCAGTAGTAAAGGTAAAACATGAAAAAATCTCTCATTAAGTATCCTTACATGTGTTTTGCATACATGTAGATCTATGTTTAGCAAAATAATAGTTTGATTTAGTAGTTTGAGCCACTCATGTAGTAGAAGTGATTTTGCTACAGGTAATCTTATATGGTTTGGAAGTGAAGTAGTGGTAATGGAAAATCAGGTCGGGATCGATGGACGACATGTTGTGGATACCATGTTGTGGATATGTACCCCATTTGTTGATGGTGTACAGGTTGGGTGAGTATGGACTTGTTGTGGTTGTACCCCGTATTGTAGATGGTGTACATGCTAGATGCCCCATGGATTGATCATGGTGGATGGTTGTGGTTTACTGTTATCCATCCACGACGCAGATGAGAAGAAAACAGGAAATTTCTGAAAATTTTTGAATCATAAGGAAACCCACGAAATCAACCTCTCATCAACTTTGGAGAAACTCTATGCTTGGGAAAAGAAACTGTAGAAGGAAGTCAATGTATCGATTTCGAATGTATTAATGTTCTTTGGATCGGGGCATCTTGTGACATATGTAGTTTGTTTGTTGATGGCAGGAGGAAGAGAAGCTTCGAGTAATCTACGAAGAAAAATGCGAAACACTGAAAAAACTAGATAGTTGTGGAGCGGAATCTAGCAAGATTGAAACGACTCGAGCATCCATTAACACAAAACCAACACGCCAACACAAACACAAATTTTGTAACTTAAGATGTAATGAAATAAACAAAGTTTTCATCCATCCCGAATTTAATGAGAAGCCATGTACATATTGTCATGGACGATGCGTGATGGATAGACATACTGCATGATTGGTCTAAACATGTAAATTGCTAATCACAAAGGACTTTAGAAATGCTTGATGGATCAACGCAACAAAAGACAAGCATTGAGGTCTCACCGGAATTCTATCTGGATATTTCTCTCTAATCCGAGCAGCCTCTGCCCTGCTCTTCTCTGAATGTTGAGAAAAAGGATCTTTAGAAAATCAAAGCAAGTATTTTTCTTTAAAAAAATCAAACACCAAAACAAGAACAAAGTTGGAGTACAAACCAAGGTCATGCTCTTGCTTGAACGTGCTCATTGCCATCCCTTCCACGCCTACATATACATAAGAAACCGATGACTCCAAATCAAACCAATTTCACCTCTCCCAAAAATCAAATTATCCACTCCTGAACTTATACATACTCAACAAACCGATGTAAATCATACCAACGTACACAACAGATCATACCACAATTATACAGAAATCGACGACTAATATCTTCTTAAATCCCAAGTAATTACATAAATTCCAGACACAGAACCTCCCTTAAAGCTAGACAGACAAACCTAGATCCATCGATTGATCGGAACTTAGTAAAACCAAACCCACAAGTAATCTAATCGAAGAATTAGATCAAATTAAGACCCAGAAAAATGTGTGTACATGGAAATCAAAGATCAAACCTGATGAAGAAAAAGTTGAAGCTTTTGGTGTGATCAAAGGAGCTCAACGCTACGTTGAAGATAAACAGACACAAGACGACGGAGGAATCATCAGCGCTCAGAGATCTCTGAGTGACCAATCTGGAGGCGCTTCTGGAACCTGGCCGAAGAAGACGACGGCGGCTTCGGAAGTTTTGAAGCTTTCGTATCTTTGACCGGCGCGACTCTTGCGTCTCTGCTGAGTTTGCGTTTCCTATGGTTTTCGATCTCTCGAGATCTCAATTCTCAAGCGTCTTCGAAATCGACTGATCGGAGATTAGAGGAAGACGACGAAGTCAGTGTGAGAGAGCAAAGGGGTTTGTGAATGGAAGGGTTGTTTGGGAATTTAGAAAAAATTATATGGGAAAAAGTATATTTACCGGAAAAAGTATGTCTTAGTGAAATATGTTGATATAAAAGTATGTTGTAGAGTACTAATTCCATATATATATCAAACAATTCTCTTAAAATCTTTTCTTAGTTGCTGACGTAGGACAAGTAGTTCACAGTAATGATAAACAAATTTTAATTAAAAAAATTTATTTGATTGCATCAGTTTTCTCCAGGCGATTATAAACAAATAAATAATATTAACTAAAAATTTATTTGCATCAATAAAAAATTGATGTAAAATTTGTATTACTTTTAAAGCAATGTTAACACAAATTAGTAATGACATCAATTAGTTAAGTGATGAAAATCTATATTTTTATATCAATTTTTTAAAAATAATTTAAACTAATAGAAATTTGTATCAATTTATTAAAAATGATTTAAACTAATAGAAATTTGTATCAAATTTTTTTTTTTGTCAGCGTATCAATTTTATTTAATTGATGTTAAACTAAACAATGATAATTGAAGTTAATCAAAAAATTTGTTTTGTTTATAAATTAGTTATTTAAAATAGCATCACTTAATTTTTTGATGGAATATAAGTGATATAATCTACCCCTTTTTTTGTAGTGACACTCGAGACCAATGTCCTTTGGATCCGTATTTGTAACAAATGCATTCACGCTTTTTGAAACAACCAACACTCATTAAGTTAATCAAAAACATTTGTTTCGTTTATAAATTAGTTATTTAAAATAGCATCACTTAATTTTGTGATGGAATATAAGTGATATAATCTTGTAGTGACACTCGAGACCAATGTCCTTTGGATCCATATTTGTAACAAATGCATTCACGCTTTTTGAAACAACCAACACTCATTTGTTTTTTTAATTCTAACAATGCGGAAATTCTCAAACAATTATTCATTAAACCATTAAACCAAATATACCAAATTCAACAAATCAATTCCATAATTTAAATAATTCTAGCAACCTAAACATGAGGTTCACTAGAAACTAAAACAACAATCTAACAAACCTATCATCCTCTTTTCTGGTCTTGATTCCGCGATCATACATTTCTTTTACCTGCAACACATGGAAATAAGAGTTACCATTAGGGTTTTCCCCTAAAACGAATTAGGATTGTCTGAAAACAGAATCGATGCGCTATTTTAAATTCAACGCTGAGAACAGGCCATACCTCATAATAACGATCGGAAATAAGATTTAGAAACTAGACCCGAAGAGATTTCCAACGACCTATAGAGCGGCCTAATTTCTTGTGGAGCTCCGACAAAATGCCCACAAAGTGGCATGATCACAGACCCGATTATGCACATACCTCCCTCATAAAAACAGAGATATGTCTTCGCATACAAATTCGATCGATAAATCAATTTGGCTCACGACTAGCTAAGAGAGAAAAGAACTTACCCACAAAAATTCACTCTGATCCGAACCAATTTTCTTGTCTGTTTCTCTTCTCTACTAGAAAAAAACAGAAATGCCTCCTTCCCTCTTAATCACCAAAACCTCTCTCAATCTCTCTAACACGTTTTTCTGACCTTAACCACAGAAAAACAAGGCTGGTCTACCTTATAAACATGATTCTAGGGTTCTCAGCCTAAGCCGAATCAAATCGAACCAACCGAACGATTAAAAACTTAAACCGCAATTGACCTGAAACACTGGTGTCGATCGACATCCACACCTGGTGTCGATCGACACCCATTACCAAATCACAAAATTTGGTTTCGGGTAGTTACAATTCTCCCCCACTAATCTGGATTCGACCTCGAATCCCATAAAACACGTCTACCAAAAGACCAAAAATCTCAACCCCACTTGGTCAAAATCACTAGAGATCCTCGCCCGATCCCGTCTAATCCTATGTTTATACACACGGTATTCCAAATATTCACTACTCCTAACTCATTATCTCAAAACTTTGCTCTCAGGACGCATCCTTTAGCAACCAACATACCATCCACTCATGGTATACAAGGAACCACTCTTCCCTCTAGACTTATACTGAGACCCACCCATCTCATATAAATCTCCGGAGACCACCCTCTCCCAACGAAAAACAGGGAAAACACATTCCCCTCAAGAGACCCACTCATCTCTTGATACTCATACTGCAACCCATCCGTCACAGATCAGTAAGCATCTCACAATACTACACCGAGATCCACCCGTCATCGGTAAGTATCCTATACATACTACACTGAGACCAACCCATCATCGGTAAGTATAACCTCGATACTACACTGAGACCCACCCGTCACAGGTATATCCATCAGAGACCCACGCGTATCCCCAAAATGGTAATAAGTTTTTCAGGAATGCTACTGTTCCTAGAGTAATAAATTTTAAAACGTCTATAAACATCTATGACTAGATCATCCCCACGTGGCTAAGCTCGGTATTCCCTCCCGAAATAACATCCAAACACCACACCCACTAGTCAACCGACAACATCACTTATAAGAATCCAACATCTTATAATAAACAAGAAATAGATAAGGAACTCCATCTTATAAATTTCCAAAAATGTATATCGGTACCACGAAACGAAAAATACATGAAACAGACCACAATAGCTACAAGCTAAAACAAACATCTGGAAGCACAAACATAAAAGTAAGTTCATGCTGCGGCCTACTTGTCAAAACACTTCCTGAACTTGAACTTCATCTTTGCCTCAGGCTCCCAAGTCTCCTCCTTTGTATCGCTAGAGTCCCACAAGACTCTCAGCAATGGTATCCTCTTTCAGGACATGACCTTCTCTCTCCTCTCGAGAATCCTCAAAGGTCTCACTACTACCGTCAAATATGGCTGTAGATCCTTCGGAATCTTAGCCACTAACTCTTCCGACTCATGCAGGCACTTCCTCAACATCGACACATAGAAAACCTTATGAAATGCCTTCATGATCAGAGGTAACTCTAACTGGTACGCCACCGTTCCACATGTTCCACCACCGAGATCGGACCATAAACCTCGGACTCAGCTTATTCTCTAAAAACGAGCAGTTTAGAACCTCGGAACATGGCTATCTTGAGATACACTCTATCTCTGACCGCGAACTCCAACTCTCTCCACTGCTTATCGGCATAACTCCTCCGCCGACCCTGAGCCTCTTTCATGTTCAGCTTTTAAACACGGATCTTCTCCGCCGTTTCCTAAACAAAACTCACACAAATAATGCTCCTCTCCCCCACTTGGGTCCATCATAAGGTGTCCTACACGGCCTCCCATACAACGGCTCATATAGAGCCATCCAAATACTCGTCTGAAAGTTGTTGTTATACGCATACTCATCCATGCAAAAACGATCAATTCAGTGACCACCCCAATTCATCACACATTTTTTCAACGGATCCTCTAAAGTCTGAATAGTCCTCTCCGACTGACCATCAGTCTGCGGATGATAACTGTACTCATATGTACCTTAGTGCCCATCTCAGCCTGAAAAACTCTCCAAAACTCAAAAGTGAACTTGGAATCCTTATCTGACACTATACTGGCTTGCACTCCATGCACCCTCATAATCTCTCTCACAATTTTTTTAGCCAAAACAACAGCTCCCTCGGTCTTTTTAATGGCAAAAAAATGTGCCGACTTGGTCAGATGGTCCATAATCACCCAAATAGCATATAGCTCCCCGAGTTAGGCAATTCGACCACAAAACCCATAGTGATCGTATCCCACTTCCACTCCGGGATGGGTAAACTTTGCAACTTATCACTCGGAACATGAAACTTCACTTCCACAAGCTGACACTTATCGCACGTTGCGATCCATAACACGGAATTACACCCGCACCCGGAGGTCCATATCCTATCTCATACTTATGCCACTATCAGATATTGATTACTCATACTCATACTGATATCATCACACTCTCAGGACGTCTCCTTCAAGGTAATGATGCTGATGCCACTCCACTCTCAGGACGTCTCCCTCAAGCTCTGGATATAAATAGGAAAAACGTTTCCTATAGAGTAATCAATTCATAAGTGTACAAGCACCTGAAACTAGAATTACCTTCCGATATTAACCCACCCTCTTATACTCTAGCATATCCTCTTTGCTCTGACTGCACACTTGACCAACACAACCGATCCTCCTAAAAATCCCACCACGACCACCGAAGATCATCATTAATCCTATGTTTATGCGCACGTTACAAGTATTTATTACTCTTAACTCATTTTCACCCCCCCCCCCATCGTACTCGCAGGAACGAATCCGTTGAGCCATCGGTAACACAGGGACTATAACCCCAACGCTCATACTATGACCTCACTCACGAGCAGCATACAAGAGACCAAAATCTCCAACGGTAAATGAGTTATTCGAGACCGTTGCCCCTTAAGCAATATATACTAAATGTCTATAAACTTCAGCGATTAGGACAACCTTAGGTGGCCCCAACCAAAACCTGAAACCTCACTGTACCCTTCCATAGGTACACACACGCCTACGAGCCCAAAACGTCCCATCCAAAGAGACCTGATACTCAGAAATAACACTCCTCAATGCATCAATCAAAAACTGATCACTCCCTCCTGCCCAATTCTTCCTAGACTATGCCATATACGCAAATCCCTTGACAAAACTCCGATAATAACTCGTGAAACCAAGAAATCCAGGTCTCGGTAGCATTAGATAATGTAGGCCAATCTCTAATAGCCTTAATCTGGGCTAGATCTTCAGGAACACCCTCTGCAGAAACAACACGCAACCTCGATGGCAATCCGGATGAACCCGGTATCGCTCAAACCAGTCCATCCCCTGAATATCATCAGATAACTCTCCCAGACTAATTAAGAAGCCCGCCACAAGCCAAAGATATAAGAAAAACTCATCTTATAAAATTTGAATTGAAATAATCGTTTCAACACCAAACGAAAATAACAACAATCCAAAACACCAAAGCCAAAGGTAAAAATTCTGAAAATGAAAAACAAAAGAACCAAAACTGGGATAAAAGAACCGCCGCTCAATCACCGATATGCGCTTCCAGGTTCTCCTCAAACGCTGCAGCTGCCTCCACAAGCTTCGCCCTCGGGCGAACTTGGAAACTCTGCACGCCTTCCTCAGCCTAAGCTCAAGTCCTCTTACGAACTTACCTACCTGAGCGCGTTCATCATTCATGCCTCTACCCGTGTAGACCATTAGCCTGCTAAACTCAGCATCATACTCACAAACCGACCGGTCGCCCTGAAACAGTCTCTGGAACTGCAATTTCAACTGGTCCACTACATCTTGAAGGAAAAACTTGGCATTAAACTCGCCCAAAAATTTACCCCAAGTCCATACTGCTGCTGAACCGTAGGAGCAAACTCTGGTGCCTCAACCATTGCACCCACCATATACTCTATAGAACCTCTGGTTACGTGAAGGATACGCTTCTCCCACAACCACCACTCATCGGTTCTCTCAGATCCAACTCTCCTCGAGAAGGACACATAACTCGAAAAATGCATACGTCCCGACATCCCCATATACGACATACAATGGTCAACTACTGCAATCCTCGACAGCTCAAACTCTGCAGCCCTCCGCTGCTCGACCATTGCAGCCCTCTGCTGCTCAAACAATGCAACCCTCTGCTGCTCATAAACTACAACCAACTGTTGTGCCTCTGCTACCGGAGGCACTATTGGAGCCTGTGCTGGAAATGCCGCCCGATATCACTCCAATAACTGCATTAGTAAGTCCACAATACGATCGTCAAAACTCAGAGCTGCAGCAGCACCCCCAGTTGGGCCCCTTGCATCGCCAGACAACCAGGTTCCCCTCCTAGCACCACCCGTACTCCCTCTAGTACACAAACTAGCCTCACTCCCCTCATGATACGTATGTAAAGCTGCAAACTAAATCTGTGTCGCTCTGTCAACAGACTCACTCACTTGTCCTCGACCACATCGCCGACCAACTCTGCCCCTCGTAGTGATACTTGAGTCTACACTGGCATCGCACTCGGTGACCGCTCCAAAAATTGAGGCACATAATAGCCAGACGATCATCTCGAGCCATAGTCACACCGGCGGTCGCACCCCCACCTCGGCCTCCCCCGCTACCAATCACACTCGTACCCTCTCTGGTACAACCAGTCCCCGGACTAGCAATAACACTGGCTGCACTCATGGATCCCTCCTAAACGTCTGCGAATCTGAAACCAGCTCATACATGGTACTCAAGACCACACTCTCAGCGAACTCACACATCCGTCCCCGATAACACCCTCTACTTCTAGCAACCCTAGCCTTCACCCTCTGCATTTTCCCAAAAATACAGACCAAGATTCTAACTCTAGAAACTCTAGCCCTCACTCTCTGCATTTCCAAAATACAGACTACAAAGCTAGATTTCAACAAATAGAAATCACAGACATCCAAAACACCACTTATTGCGGAATCTCTTTAAAGGCTGAAGAGGATGATTCTAAGACTACTAATTGTCTAACCACCAATAAACAATTAAACACATAGTCTCAATTCATCCAATCTACAGTCCTAAATCCGTAAAAGCTTTGAAACCAAATTGAAACAACCAACACTCAATTTTTTTTTAATTCTAATAATGCGGAAATTCTCAAACAATTATTCATTAAACCATTGAACCAAAAATACCAAATTTAACAAATCAATTCCATAATTTAAATAATTCTAGCAACCTAAACACGAGGTTCACTAGAAACTAAAACAACAATCTAACAACCCTATCATCCTCTTCTCTGGTCTTGATTTTGCGATCATACATTTCTTTTACCTGCAACACATGGAAATAAGAGTTGCGTGTTATTATCACAAATGCTCAGTGAAGCAGTCATCCCGTCTACCGGTTACATAGTAAGGGAAATAGAATGTCAATTACTACGCGATCAAAGAACAACTAGCAATATTCAAAAATTCAGCAATACAACAGATGGTGTCGATCGACACTCCTAAACGAGATCAGAAATCACAATATGATGTCGATCGATACCCCACCCAGTGTAGATCGACACTCCTTACACAAACACCAATCATCGCGATATCACTCGGGTGTCGATCGACACTACCACTAGGTGTCGATCAACACTCCTCGCAGAAACCCAAATCAAGTGAAATCCTCTCGCGACTCGATTCCCTTTCATCATGCGAGCCTATTTCCCACATAAACCACACGATAACCATACAGAAAAATACGATAAGCACAAACAATCATTCATAATTCAAAATTCAATCATTCGATAACCTAACACTCTAATCTCATAACCACGATCACGTACTCACCTCGATTAATGAATTGAACACACGGATACACGAAAATTAGAGCCTCCTACTCGACCCAAAGCTACCTATTCTCCTTCTCTATCACCTAGAACTTACCATTAGGGTTTTCCCCTAAAACGCATTAGGATTGTCTGAAAACAGAACCGATACGCTATTTTAAAATCAACGCTGAGAACATACCATACCTCAAAATAATGATCGGAAATAACGACCTATAGATCGTCGCCTATATCCTTCTGGAGCTCAGGCAAAATGCCCACGAAGTGGCATTATCACAGACCCAATTCTGCACAGACCTCCCTCACAAAAACAGAGATATCTCTTCGCATACAAATTCAATCGACAAACCGATTTGCCTCACGGCTAGCTAAAAGAGAGAAGAACTTACCCACAAAAATTAACTCTGATCCGAACTGATTTTATTGTCCGTTTCTTTTCTCTACTAGAACGAAACAGAACTGCCTCCTTCCCTCGTAATCACCAAAACCTCTCTCAATCTCTCTAACACATTTTTCTGATCTTAACCACAGAAAAAGGCTGCTCAGCCTTATAAACATGATTCAAGGGTTCTCAACCCAAACCGAATCAAATCAAACCAACCGAACGATTAAATACTTAAACCGCAATTTACCCAAAACACTGGTGTCGATCAACACCCACACCTGGTATCGATCGATACCCTTTACCATATCACAAAATTTGGTTTCGTTATGTTACAAGCTTCTGGGTGGCATTTCTTTTAACTTCCTTGCCTTTGGAAATATGTTTAGATCATATCTATTTGAATGACCTTCGTCCTCTTTCCGGATTTTTCAAATCTAATTTTTCTGGATATTCCACATCTATTGCATTCACTTTAAGGATTGCAAGTGTAACGCCCGACAACCCTATCCATGGGTTCCACATCTACTATCGGCCTGTGAGCCCACACTCCCCGACGGTCAGTACGTTAGTCCGGGAGGTTCGAAAGTCATGTTTACTGAGCCTACAAATCACCACGCGATCTTTTCCCGTGTTTCGACCTCACTCACACGGTACTAGAAATGACTTCCCAGTAGATCATCCATCCTCAAACTACTCCAGCTCAAACACCCTTAACTCTAGAGTTCTCTCAAGACCTGTGACCAAAATGATAAGTGCACTTTTGTGATATAAGTAGCAAAATCAATTCCTTTAAGCCTCTTTGCATATACCGCATATACCATATATGCTCTGAAAACTGTGTGTCACAATCACCCCCATTAACAAATCGCAATGTCCTTGTTGCGCATACCAAAATTATTACCCCGATAATCTGACTCTTTACAGATGTCAGGGTTCGCTTTGACACCACTTGTAACGCCCCAACTGCCCTATCCTTGGGCTCCATGTCCAGTCTCGGCCTTAGGTCCACACTCTCTGACGGTCGGTACGTTAGTCCGGGAGGCTCGAAAGTCATGTATACTGACCCTGCAAATCACCATGCGATTTTTTCCCGTGTTTTGACCTCACTCACACGGTACCGGAAATGACTTCCTAATAGGTCACCCATCGTGAAACTACTCCAGCTCAAGCATGCTTAATTCTGGAGTTTTCTCAAGACCTGTGACCAAAAAAATAAGTGCACTTTGGTGATATAGGTAGCCAAATTAATTTCTTTAAGCCTCTCCGCATATACCTCTTATACATATTTTTTATCTAGATGAAGTTCCACATTAGTGGTTCATGCTATATAGTTCTCCAGTGATTTAGAGAGCTATAATTTTAAGCTTCTCAATATTTACCATTTATTTAAAAAAACAATCATAAAATATTATTAGAATTTTATTAATTAAAATGTGCCCGACAAATTAACAATAAAAGCAATTACAAGAAACATTAATGCATAAATAGCTGGGGCAACACTCATGGAGTACTCTTAAGGAGTGAATTCACCAACGTGAATACCGTAAATACAAGAAAAAATTAAAAATGCTACAATAATTTCAAAAATTGAGTTGTAACGCCCGTGAGCCAAAAATGTGATTTTTGGTGCGTGCGTCAACCGACGCAGTGGGTATGTCGATTGACGCAGTGGGTATGTCTATCGACGCAAGTTATTTTGGTTCAGACCTGTTCAATTTTAAATCGTTCGGTTTGTGTGGTTTGGGTTGGGAAACCCTAGCTTCTTGTTTATAAACACGATCAGTCGTGTTTGTGGAGGCAGAATGTGATTTTTCTGAATTTTAGAGAGAAAAGAGAGAATTTTGAGTCTTTGGTGGTGGATTCTTGGTTATGAGGCTTGATTCAAGGCTTCAGAAGCAAGGGATTGAGTTTGTGTCGATTTCTAAGCAAGAAGAAAGAAATTCAGACACTTTTGGTTGAGAAAAGGCTGCTGATTTTCATGGGTTCTTGTTCTTGTCCAAATCCATTCGAAAGGTTAAGGTGAGTGCATGACCGTATCTTATCTAAGTCGTTTAACGTGTTAGGATGGATGATTTGGTGGTTTTAGGAATGAATTGGCATTTGATTTGAGATTCTATGCGTTTATATGTTGTTTTCGTGTGTTTTTGTGGTGATGGTTTGTGAAGGGTTTGTTCGACACAATCCAGGATCGATTTGTGAGAGGATAGGCTCGATCATGGGTCTGTCTGCGATCGGTTTCGATCGACACTGTCTAGTTATGTGTGCCAATCGACACCAGGAGGGTAACGATCGGCACAGAGCGATTTGTGTGGTAAAATGGTTGGTTATACTTGTGTTTTCACTTGGTGTATCATTTTGGCATTTTATATGGTCTGTGTGTATAGTCGGTAGACAGAATGACCGTCTCAATGAGTATTTGTAATAATACTCACACATCTCATTTTTCCATGTGATGCAGGTAAAGAGAAAGTGTAACCGTGAGATCATGGCAATGAAGAGGAGGATGATCTAGAATCTCATTGGATTTATTTTCATGTGTTTTAGAACCTGATTTAGGTTGTTGGTTATTTTAGACTTGATAAGTTGAAATTGTGGAATCGATTATTGATTTGATTTAATGATTTATTGGATTTAGTTTTGGTTTATAAATTGAAAATCACTATTCATAACCGTTAACTAGCCATTTAAAAAGTAAAAAAATTTTGGTTTTTTTCTTAGTGACCATTGTAAACACATCTGTAAAAAGAAAATTAATCTAAAAATATTCAATAATCAATAAGATAAAACTTACTGGTTCAAAAAGTAATTTTCTAGCATGTGATTAATACTTTTAAATAATAACCATAAAATCATGAGAAATTTAATAACATAATTATGGTGAAAGAGTCATCCACATCAAAACAGTAAATAAGTTGCAAGGCGGCATAACAGACAATTAACGAATAAATAATTAAAACATCAAATAAATTACTAGGTGACTTAATTGACCATTAGTAAATAATAAAAGTAGTAAATAAATGATCAGGCGGCTAAACTGTCCATGAACAGATAAATAAATTATTATGGTGCATGAAGCAACCACATAAAATTTAATTGAAGGCGACAATCCGCCCCACCATAATAAAAGATAAATAATGGTGTGTTAAACAACCACTGTAAGTTAGTATATTACTATAGAGGCGAAAATCCGCCTACTATAGGGTAAGTATACATATAAAAGTTAGAATGAAAGAGTGATTGTACTGATAACGTGTTATAAAACATAATTGAGTATTTATGGTGAAGAATGTTTTTAGAAAAGTGAAAGAATTATGCTCTCAGAAATTCTGCAATCGGAGATGAGAGAACGAAAGAGATTTCTTTTTATGTTTCGAACTTGTGTATGTTACAAATGAACATACGAATATGTTCTATATATAGCCGGTAAAAGATAATGTTTACTGTATTGCATAGTGATAGTGAGATCCACACAAACATAAATCGTATACGTGCAGATAACTCTGCAAATGTGAATGCAGCAATTGTTGACTTTTACAAGAATTATAATGTTTTTGGTCATATAATTTCTTCTCCTTTTTAAAAAAGAATTTGGCTTGAATTCCCTGTTTTCACGTATTTTTATTAGTAGAATTCTCTGGTTATTTTGTTTAAAATACTTTCTTATGTCCAATTGATGTAGCAGTTTATTGGTGTGCCAATCAAATAAACCTAAGTCACACTAACAAATGACATGATTTGTTTGTAGTATATCATAGATAACGAACACAAAGAAGCGAAGATCTAGAGTATTCCTTGCCAACAAGTCCGCTCTCTTATTGTTCTCCCGTTGCCGGTAGACGAGCTCGAATTCGGGGAAAGATTTTTGGAGGACTGCCAAATCACGTAATTCTGGCTGAAAGCCAGGCCACTCATGTGGTGATTCCACCATCTTCACCAAGGCAGTTGAATCAGTTACAAAGGTGGAACAATAACGTCGCTTCCGGAGTAAACATCTCATGGCCCACAGTAGGCCATGTAACTCCATATGAAGTGGGGAAAGGCTCCGATAATTCCCCTGCAATCCAAGTAATTTTGATATTCCATTCTGAAGCTGCAAATCCCAACCCACTCCACTCGTACGTTCCTCCCCTTTCCACGAACCATCTACGTAACACGTGGAAGTGGCCAAAGATGTGGCGGTTAGCATCCTGGTGTGCACCTGATATACCCGGTATTTTACCACTTTTACTACTTATTTCTATCTATTTTATATACTATTTCATAAGCTTTTCTATCAAAGGAGGTAGTTTTCTTGTATATTTGGTTTTGAAGAGTCATATAGGTCAAATAATCAAAAAGGGCGTAAAAAGGAGCAAAATGAGTATTCTTCATCCTACAACAACTTATCAACATCAAAGGAGCCAATCTAAGTCACCCTAGTTGAAGTTTTCACAATTTCCCAAGTTGGACAGAAGTATGTCTCCGAAAGCACCTCGGACGGAAGACCAAATAAACTTGGACGGAAATGAAATTTCATATGGAGATAGACCTTTGAGTCAGATTTCCAGTAGAGTTAGAATTATATCAAATGAAGGTGTAGGGTGGAAGTTATTCAAGTTTTACTGAAGACATGTCGTTCTGCCTAGAAGAAGAATCAAGTCCAAGATTGGCCTAAGCACCGAACCAACCCATGGGACAGCTCATTTTACTGAATCCAAGCACAAGAAGATTATTTTGAGCCAGACCCCGGACCAATTCACATGACCGGGGCCACCGTCCGGTGCCGTTGCCACTTCTGCGCACTTATCGACAAAAAGACGTTTTTGCCCGAACTGAAACCCAAGAGCCTTTGCCAACCTAGAACCTCTTCCTACACCTATATATACTTGCTTTTAGCCATTTAAGAGAAGGAGAGAAACTCTAGGTGCCACAAATCAATAATAAACATGTATTTTTGTTATTCTCTTTAGTTCTTCATCTTTTTCCTTTGTAGAAGAGCGATGAAGGCCATGGTGTTCTTCTCAAGCCTTGTGCTTCGAGATCCACCTATACCGAGCCCTTACTTAGCACGAGTCTACTATTTTATCAACTTCTCTAGTTGGTCCATGTTTCATAACATGTAGAGTAGTTGTATGTTTAATATAAAGCTATTTTAAAGTTCTTTTGTCGCATCTTTTACATCTTTATTGACCTTGTTTCTTGATTGATGCTCTATCTTTATTTATACTCAAAGCGTGATCTAGATTAGCTAATGAACAATCGAATCTCAATCTTACAGCGTAATTCAGCTTGTAATAACCACGCGAAAGCCGAGTCTATTAGGGTTTGAGTGATAGTTTTCGGAGCCATGAAAGTGGAATGATTCTACCATAGTGATTTGAGTTCTAGAACACTAGTTGCATATCTTTAAAAAACTAGTGTAGAGCATGTTGCATAAGTTCTTTTTAATTGCTTTTATCTTGCGTGTTTTGATTTATTTATCCCTTTATTTTATTGCTTTGCTTTGTTTCATCATAAACCCCAAAACCCAAATATAATTTCTCTTAGCTTATTCTGCATTATATAGATTTATAGCATAACAACATAGTCTCATCTGGATCGACCCCTAAGTACTACAATTGTCAACTGTGCACTTACAGGTTAGGGTTTATAAATTTAAAACTCTTTTTCATCGCTTACTTCAGGCGGCATCAGCACCACTAGCACATGATATGTGGTATTTGCTTCAAACCAATCCCATGCTTCCTTAAGAGCCAAAGCCAAAGTCTCAGATGGAGATCGCTCCACCGAGTTAATAAATTTATTGTTCCTCGCCTTCCATATATATACCAAATAATCCATGGAATTGCATGAATGACATCCGCGAGAGGCTCAGAGTGAGGGATACACTAGAAGATAGTATCAAAATTGGACCGTAAACTTCCAGAAGGGAAATAAATAATATAAGTTCGGAGTCCGGATAACTCCCAATTATGCAAGGCCGAAGAACACGTAAAAATCGCATGGTAAATAGTCTCCACGTGAGTAGTGCAGAAGTATGTCTCCAAAAGCACCTCGGATGGAAGACCAAATAAACTTGGACGGCAATGAAATTTCATATGGAGATAGCCCTTTGAGTCAGATTTCCAATAGAGTCAGAATTATATCAAATGGAGGTGTAGGGTGGAAGTTATTCAAGTTTTACTGAAGACATGCCATTCTGCCTAGAAGAAGAATCAAGTCCAAGATTGGCCTAAGCACCGAACCAACCCATGGGACAGCTCATTTTACTGAATCCAAGCACAAGAAGATGATTTTGAGCCAGACCCCGGACCAATTCACATGACCGGGGCCACCGTCCGGTGTCGTGGCTACTTCTGCGCACTTATCGACAAAAAGACGTTTTTGCCCGAACTGAAACCCAAGAGCCTTTGCCAACCTAGAACCTCTTCCTACACCTATATATACTTGCTTTTAGCCTTTTGAGGGAAGGAGAGAAGCTCTAGGTGCCACAAATCAATAATAAACATGTATTTTTGTTATTCTCTTTAGTTCTTCATATTTTTCCTTTGTAGAAGAGCGATGAAGGCCATGGTGTTCTTCTCAAGCCTTGTGCTTCGAGATCCACCTATACTGAGCCCTTACTTAGCACGAATCTACTGTTTTATCAACTTCTCTAGTTGGTCCATGTTTCATAACATGTAGAGTAGTTGTATGTTTAATATAAAGTTATTTTAAAGTTCTTTTGTCGCATCTTTTACATCTTTATTGATCTTGTTTCTTGATTGATGCTCTATCATTATTTATACTCAAAGCGTGATCTAGATTAGCTAATGAACAATCGAATCTCAATCTTACAGCGTAATTCAGCTTGTAATAACCACGCGAAAGCCGAGTCTATTAGGGTTTGAGTGATAGTTTTCGGAGCCATGAAAGTGGAATGATTCTACCATAGTGATTTGAGTTCTAGAACAATAGTTGCATATCTTTAAAAAACTAGTGTAGAGCATGTTGCATAAGTCCTTTTTAATTGCTTTTATCTTGCGTGTTTTGATTTATTTATCCCTTTATTTTATTGCTTTGCTTTGTTTCATCATAAACCCCAAAACCCAAATATAATTTCTCTTAGCTTATTCTGCCAAAGAAAATGACGTAATTTGTTTGGGGCCGGTAACTTCCAGACGTGGGCCTTGAGGGGATTATCGGATGGTTATTGGAGTAAAAATTGAGTATCCACTTTAGTTTGTATTCTTGCAAGGTGATATCCTAACTTAACCGTATACACCCCGGACTTAGTGTAGTGCCAGCAAAAACTATCGTCCGTCATCCGAGGGGAAAGTCATAGACTTAGTATCTAAGGGATATCTCGCGGATGAACATGGGCTTGGATGGCATGAGTATTCCATGTATTACCCGTTCGATTGATGAGGTCCGAAACACAAAGCAGTGGATTGGTAATGTCGGTTTTGCTATACGCAGGCCTTGACTCCTTATCTAGTATCCACCTATCTGACCATACCTCAGTGTTGGTCCCATTGCCAATAAGGCGTCGTGTGCCCTACAGGATCAAAAGGCTTCATAGAACATATACTTTGCCAGCCATAGGAAGGCCGGCTAGGTTTTGGTGCCAGGAAAGGTTGCATATTCCGAAAGTATCGGCCTTTGAGTACCCGTGCTGCAAGAGAGGGAAACTGGTGCAATTGCCACATCTATTTTGCCAAGAGGGCTTGATTAAAATCTTCAAATGATTTGAATCCGATACCACCCTGATTCTTGGGTAGATAAAGTTTCTTCCATTCAATCCAGTGTAAACCTCTTGATTGCGGTTTAGACCGCCACCAAAATTGTGATACTCCACTAGCCAGCTTTCTACACAACCCTTTAGGGAGGATGAAACATGACATCACGTAGGTTGGAATGGCTTGAGGCAAATAAATAAATGCATAATAAAGCTCATGTTACAAAAGAGCTAAAAAATATTTATAGCCCATGTGAATAGTATCTGGGTCAGCCCGATCAACTCTAGGTGACCCGGTCAAAGTCAATTAAAAGAATTTAAAAAATCAAACTCTTATGTATCGGTGGAGCCCATATCGGTTTGTATCGGCCGAGATTAGGGGTGGGCAAAAAATCCTATAACTGAAAAACCGAACCGAACCGAACCGAACCGAACCAAAAATAGGGGTATTGGTTCGGTTTTGGATCTACTAAACATACCTATTGGTTCCTTCATTTTATAGTCCATAGGTTTCGGGTTTGGTTTCGGTTTATACCCATAAACCGAATTAAAACCGAATTAAACCGAACATTAATTTTGAGTTATTAACTTATTTGCATATAGGGCCGGCTATAAGTCACTACACAACTCGACTATACAAACCCTAACCCAACACAAAAGTTTTGTTCTTCCACTTTTATGTTTCAGAAACCTTAATCTCCAAATCCTCAATTCCACCTCCTCTATAATTCACCTCCATAATTCGTTCTCAGGTAGATAACTTGACTTTGATTCTTCTATTGTTTCTCTTTGATCTATCTTTAAAATCGTTGGAAATATAGAAATAGGGCTTGTTGAATTTGTTTATCAACGCCGATTGAGTTGTTATGTTTCTTCGTTAGATTTACAAAGTAAGACACTAATTATTCATAATTCCCTGATCAGTGGCTTTGCATAGTGTTTATTTTTGGTGGGAGTAACTTACAATTTTAGTTGGGGTCTCTTGTAGCTATATATTCAATCTTGTGGGGCAATTTATCGACTCTGACTCATTCAATCTTGTGGGGCAAAATATGACACCGAACCGAACCGAAACTGAACCGAAACCGAACTAAAACCGAACCGAACCGATCCATAATTCATTCGGTTTATATATGGACTCATTTTACCAAGAACCAAAAAACCGAAAAACCGAAAAACCGAACCGAAACCGAACCACATAACCGAATGCCAACCCCTAGCCGAGATTATTCTTCATAATCAGGGGTGAGGGATTCCTTGTATCGGCCCTTCTATATCGGTTGGAACCAAGTTACCGGGTGGCTTCTTATTGGTTGTCGCCGATACACTACTCCTCGACCCGCGAATCCAGTCCTCCAATGCCTTTTTGATGCATTGTCAGTCCACATGGAAATCTTAGTCTATCGGATTAACCATATCGATTTCTACCAATAAACCAGTCTCTACCCGTAGATCCATCCTTCTTCCCTTGTCTTGCTACAACTCATGTCCATGGCTTCGGTTTAGGATATCGGTCACCAACTAAGCATGACCAAAGTAAAATTGTAATCATTTTTAGACCGTAACCATACCATTTTCCAACCGTAACCATGCCGTAAGCGTATGAAATGGTTAAAAACCATAACCGTTAACAAATATTAATTAAGGTTACAAATATTTTCAACCGTAACCATATAAAACGGTTGCCTAACCGTATGGATAAAATCTTTAGATTTTAACTATAATTTTTTTCAATGAAAATAAAATTGTACTAATAAATAATTAATTATGTAATAATGAAACTAAGAGGAAATAGAAATATGATGTATAATTAACAATAGGATTCCTAATCCAAAATTATTTCTAATTAATATATTATAGTAATCGAAGGTTATGTCCCTTTTATAATTAGAACCACCCACATGATCACTAGAAACTATTCTTTTTCTTATTACTGAAAAGTTCTTAATTTGGATAGTTTAATAGAATTCAAGGGTATTTATTGAATTCACCACATAAATATTTGAATAATATAATCACATTAAATTCATATTATATTTTTTATCTTTATAGTACTAAAATTTAGTTGATTTATCAGATTAATTATTTTTATATGAAAATTAAATAATTTTGTGGATCTATCACAAATATAAACCGTATCTTAACTATCATATAACAGTAACCATATTTTATCGTAACCGTGATAACCAAAACCGTGTTGGCCATAACTGTTTTAATTGTATATTAAATGGTTAAGGTTAACAAAAAAATTTAATCGTAGTCAACGGTTAATTAACTGTAACTTTAATAACCGTAACCGTGGTCGTGACCAACTGGATAAGTGGAAACCGATATTTGGCGATTCTGCTCATTTTCACTCTTTTTTGCGCCTCCCAGCTACTCAATTCAATTTTATAAACTCCTCCAACCTAGATTAGTTTCAAAAGGCAGCAAACAACATGCAATAAATGATGCGGAATGTTGAACAAATGGAAGCAAATATGAACCCAAAATGACCTAAAATACTATTACATCACCAATCTATCTTCATAATAGATCTTTGACGATTTAAGGTTTCTGGATCTTTTGAATTCAAAATATGTGTACAATAGCCACCAAAATGACCAAATTTTTTTAGTGAGTTCTAAAATTATGAAGGAAAATTCAAAGAAGAAAATGAATTTACTTCTCTAGAAACACTAATATTAATGTTTTTAAAAGTAGGGTTATGTGTAACATCCCGTCTTCAAGAATATAGGATTATTTAGGGATAATTTCGGCAGTTAATAAAATAGGGTTTAAATTAATTATGGACTTTTAGGGAATGAAAACCTAATTAAGGCCCATAAAAGGAAAATGGGTCATCCATAATTAAAAGGAAGGAAACGGAAACCCCAGCCTATTTAAAGGTGGCCCCTGACTTAAAGGGAGAAAAGGAAGAAATTTTATGGGCTTGGCCCGTATAGTAAGGAGGTGGAGAAAATTTAGGAGTGTGAATATTGTCCTAGAGAAATTCGGTGGCCTATAGGAGAGCTAATTAATCACACCATTGAATCTATTCTAAACTACAGAGCCAAAGAGAAACGCTTAGGAGCTAAAGAATAAGGAGGAGCATGAGAAAGAACTCAGCGCCCCAAGTCGCTAATAGAGCGGTTCAGAGGCAAGGTAAGGTGCAATCCGTACTTAATATAATTCTTTTCTTCTTTTCTACATTGTAGTGTTCATGTAGTAGTTTAGTCGTATGGGATAAGGGTAGAGTAGATATGAGTCGAGAGATACTCAGCATGGTTCTGGAACCGGCTAAGGGCTTGATCCATGTACGTAAGTGGTACGTACGGATCCGGGATCCATGCGTATGCTTACAATGGATGGTCATTCATACGGCCGTGGTATGATGATGGATCACGACAGACAGTGGTTCATACGTACACAGTGGGATAATGAATGACAATCCAATATGTTTGTAGTACGAAAAAGATGGGATTCGTACGTACGCGATACATTAGAACGGACGATGGTCCGGTATGTGAAGGGTTAATGTATTGGTTATGTTGGTATGGCCTCGGGGCTGCCTCAGCATAACAATCTAGAGATGATACCGGTATAGCCTTGGGATTGCCTCGGTTCATCTTGTCTATGGTTAGTACGGGCAGAGATCGCATCAATGCTAACCTAAAAAGCAATTATCCGCAGATTGGTAAGGTATTGATATGGGATCAATAAGAACTTCAATCCAAAACCAGCACAAGGCCACAAGAATAGGCTTAAGCTTAGCCATAAGCGCACTGACAGAGCATCCGATTGGATCATGGCGATCCAGCTAAAGACTCGTAGGTGTTCATGGTATATGGTCTAGACATAGACTTGATCTATGAATACATTGGCTATGGATTGAATACATGCGCTGAGGACATGCCATGGGATCTCAACCATATGCTCGGGGAAACTTGTAATAGCTAAGGATGAGGCAAGAGTGACTCGTTGTTTGGTGAGACGGACAAGAGCTCCGGGAGTTCTATAGTCCTAATCACATTTCATATTGTTAAGATTTTTTAGGAAATGTCAAATGATGGTTTACTGTCATTTCCAAACTGAGTCTTGCATAGGCGTAACTATACCCTTTTAGGGAGCTACCATGAGCCTAGTGTTGACCTGATCGCAGTTGTTGATAAATGACTCGATCGATCATCTCTAAATCATAGATATAGAGCTATGGAAAGATAGACGATCAAGTGATGATTGTCTAAATTGAGGAAGTACTTGTTCATAGGTTATATTACGAAGAAACTATGCTACCATAAGGTGAAATGAGATATTGACTTATGTAACTTTGTGGTTACCTATGGGGACTCATTATATGGATAAGTATAACTAAAATAAGGACTTTAATCATAAGAAATGTCTTAACCCGCTGGTTCGCTTGTTTGTCGGGTTCCTTTACCATTAGGGTAAATTACCCAGATAAGATTGGGAAGAGGAAATGTATATGTTGCCCGATCGATCGTTAGTCAACCCGACAATAGGTCTATTGATCAGATTAGTTTAAGTAGAGCTAGAGAGGATAAAGCAAACTCAAGCTAAGGTTTATACGATCCGGGGTTTGAGGAAGGACATATATCAAATGAAAATATGATTTGGTATCTGAGTCTTCCACAATTAACGGATAATCTTATGTGTGTATTTTTGCAGAGACGGTTTCCGTATGGCCATAGATGTGTCATGGGTAAGGTATTGGGGTAGTCATGCTTACTTGGGGCCAACTATACAAGGCAAAGGTATTGTGTTAAATGTTTTGGCTATTTTTTGAGAATGTAGAGGTATTAAAGACTAGGTTAAAATAAAAGTAGAACATTTGTTGTGAAATATAGAAAAGAGTCTAGAGTAAAATGCATATTAAAACGTTAGGATAGTCATTTCACAAGGCCCCCAGAATTATACATTGCATAGGGCGTATGTATGGGCATGCATTCCACCTTGTTTGCGTTGGCCTGAGAAAGTGGGACGAAGACCTAACTTGACCACGGGTCAGGTTAAATAAAAAGAGAGTAGAAATTCCGCCGACGAGTCAAATAACAGGAATTCTTGTGAGAGATTACCGAGAGGAAATGAGAGCTGTTTAACTAGAGAATGTTCATGGTTACTCAGAAATGGATACGGACTAAGCGTTGTTTAGGACAAAAGTGAAAGTGAAAGTGGAAATAGATAAATGTGAAGGTCACTTGTGAAGTGCCTTGACACATAGTACTTGGTGCTATATGGGGAATATAATGGTTACGAGTAGATTATGATGTGTTAAGTCGTGGAAGGGAGAAGACCATTTTACTGAGTATTCAATACTCACCCCTTACCAAAGTGGCAGGTTAGGTAACCAAGGAGGTGGATCAGAGGATGGCAAGGAAGGAGCAGCGGTAATGGTGAACATTTTCTCAAGGCAATGTACTATTTAGTCTAGAAACGTTGTAATTTACCATATAATGTAAGGAAACTTTTAAGAGCATTGAAATGATATTAAGTTGACTGATATTTGGTCGTTAACTTCTAGTCAATGAACCGGGTGTTACATTATGAATATAAGAACAAAAAATCATCTTTTCGATAGAGTGTTTGTGAGTTTTTTACTAGGGGTGGGAATTTTATCCCAAACTGAAAACTGAATATGAACCTGAACCGAAAAAACCGGGTTCGGATCGGATTCGGGCAGGCCATAAAACTGAATGCATTTTAGTTTCAAAGATTTTTGGTTTCGGTTTCGGTTTCGGTAAAACCCAAAATTTGAATGGATACCCAAACAAACTGAATATCTATGTCTATGCATTTAATATACCTGATATATCATGCTTTTTACCCGTTTTAGACCATGATATAAGTCCGTTTTATTGAGTCCACTATGTGTTTTTCTAGTGTTTTAGTGTCTTTGCAGGTTTCTAGATGTCTGGAGCATAAAAGATGTTTACTGGAAGTTTTGGAACATTGCGGAAGAAGACGACGAATTGATCAAGTGAACAATAAATTTCAGAGGCTGGTGTCGCACCACACCCTGGGTGTTGAGCGACACCCTCGCGGATTCAAAAAAGTTCAATTTCAGAAGTGCGCCCTTTTTGCCCAGAAGTTGCAGATGTTTACTTTTATGTTTCTAGTCTCTTTAGGACCTCTATAAATACGTTTTTAAGCTATTGTTTAGGCTTCACGCTTTATTTTACTTAGTTTAAGAGATATATTCAATTAATAAAGATGTTTGCTTCTTTGATTATGTCTGAGTAGTTTCCCTGTTAGGTTTAAGGTTATTCAAAGGTATTCGATGTTTTGCTAGATCTGATTTTAATTGCATAAGATAATATCTTTAGAAGTTCTTCATCTTGACTTGAGTTAATTGTTGATTTTAGATACATGACCTGAAATCTGATCTTAGGATATTAATAGAAACGACAGTTTTGTTGATTACCTGATATAGTCTTTGATGAACAAAATTCCTTTTCGCAAAGAAATTTGGTTTAGGGTTTTGTGAACAATTGAACTTGAACTTTAATGCTTGTTTAGATTGATAGGATTCGCAAAGAAAATTGGTCTTCTAGGATTTAAACATAGAAAATCTCTGCAGCGAAAATTGATTGATTTTATATTCGTGTTCATGTTTAAAAACTGTGCTTAATAATCTTATCTTTAATTCATTATCTGCATATCTGATTCACGTGCGATTTCCATGTGCCTAGCTTTTTTTTAATTGATTTAACAACCGTTCTAATTGCTTTGTTTACTTGTTTTTGCATTCACCTATTTCTACTTAGTTTAATATGAATTTAATAATCTATTGTGCAATTGATACCATGTGGATTCGATACCTAAAGTACTGCATTGATCTCTTAATTTGAGAGAGTAACTCTAGGGTTTAATTTGAGCATATCAATACCCTGAAACAACCAAGCTTTTTCAATTAATTACTTAATCCGAATTAATAATCCCATAATTATTAATTCTCAACGATTAATTTCAAACAATTAACACAACCAACGGCAAACAAGTAACTCAACTTAAAACAATTATTCCCTAGACAATATATCAATTCCACAACCTAAACACTAGGTTCTACTAGATAAAATAATCACTTAAACATCCATAATCCTCCCTAGTCATCCTCTCCATATGCCATGATTCCGCGATCTCATATTCCTTTACCTACAATACATGGAAAAAGAGTTGCGTGAGTATTATCACAAATACTCATTAAGAAGCTCATGCCATCTACGACGTACCACTCATGCTCAAATAATCAAATACAATACAAATACAACATGATATGCTCAAATTTAACCCTGAGCTACTCTCTCAAATTAAGAGATCGATGTATTACTTAGGTATCGAATCCACATGAAATGAAATCACACAATAAAATCCAAATTCAAATTAAGCTAAGTGAAATATGATTAAATGAAAAAAAATTTAAATGAAGCAAGCAGATGATGATTATGGTTCTTTAAATTCAATGAGACAAAGCGCTAGCCATCGAGTAATTCGCATGCATGACTCAAAATAGAAGCACTAAATTACTGTCGGGATATTTATTAAGTACCGTTCTAGAACTCGAAAAGCAATTGTAAAACAAATCAACTTTCGTTGCAAATGCTATCTATGATTAAATCCTAGAGAACCAAATTTCTTTGCGAATTCTATAAATTTAATCAAGCATTAACGAACAGTTCGAATTTGTTCACAAAATCACTAAGCCAAATTTCTTTGCGAATAGTTATTTTGCTCACCTATTATATTATTCCAGCAAACTAATAATACTTTCGCATCTATCAATCAACCTTATATATCTAAATAAGGGTGATCAATCCTAAATCAGAATTAAAACTATCAAGGTAAAGAACACAAATTGATTAATCCCAACAGTAATCTAATTCATAACAATTTATTATCAGCCTTTGAAAAATCCTAAACCTAGCTAATAGATTACTCAGACATGATGATTGAAACAAACATAATAACTGAATAATACTGCATTAAAGAGATAAGGGTAAGAGATACAAAATTGTTCAAAGAATTCTCTCGAAAGAGTCTAAACTTATCTCCCTAAAAGCTCTTGATCAAATCTCTCTCTAGGTCTCAATAGAATAAAGTATAAGCCTAACAATGGTTATAAAAATAATATAAATAAGGTCTAAACACAACTGGAACATTATTGTAAACTTTGGAACTTCTTGCACAAAAACAGAAATCTTCAAACTTATTATTTTTGCTCGTCACGATCTGGTGTCGATCGACACCCATAGATGGTGTCGTTCGATACCAAGGCTGAATTTATAATCCAACTTTGAAACTTTGACCACTCATTCCTCATTGCTCTAAAATGCTCCAAAACGCTCCAAAACCTCCAATTATGCTCCACATGACTAAAAACTTGCAAAGACTCTAAAACAATACAAAAACACCGAAAAGAAACTAAAAATGGACTTATATCATGGCTAAAAATGGATAAAAACCATGATATATCAACTCCCCCAGACTTACATTTTTGCTTGTCCCTAAGCAAAACAGATGTAATCACTCCTTTTCGATCCACATACCTACAAAGTCAATACGGTAATATTTCAATGTGTCCCTCAAACCTTAGCAATCCTCCAGATTAACTCCAAACTTGTTAGAGAAACTCATACTTTCAGTTGCAAATACTTTTCATTTACTTAGGCGTGGTCTCATCAAAGGAATATCGATCGAGGGACCTTGTAGATTATTTCTCTTCCTTGTAACACCTTCCTGAGTTTCACCCTCTCTCTTCCGTGCGTAACTGTTAATCCAATTAAGGATCAATCATAGAGATGCAAGCCATTTTGAACTTTTCTTCAGGATTTTTTAAAATTTTTCGGACCTACACTTTCAACACTTTTCTATAGACTTTTTTTAATTTCCTTGGCATTTCTATGATTTCTCTAGATCAGCACTCATTACTATCTTGGGAGAAGACATGGTCATGAGGCTTTTTTTTTCAATCTAGGACAGTTGTATTCCTCATCAGGAAGAAGTTTAAGAGCATTCCGTCCTCGCTTTCAAGTGTTGAAAGATGAATTAAGTCATGCAATTACCAACGCCCAAGACGAGAAATTAGAGTTCATTTGGGGTGGGGTCTGCAACATCCTTTCTAGCGTTTTCCAGAAATCTAAACTCACTCTGTTAGACCGATCCACTACCAGTTACCTACCTAATAAAACTAACCAACTTGCATTGGTCATGGTCCTTGAGTGCTGCTCAAAGCAAGCTATTAGGGGAGTTTTGACCCGAATGAAAACATAAAACTGGACTGACTCAATAAATACTCTAAATAGAACACAATAGTTAGCGACTACCTCCCCCAAACTTAAACAACACTGTCCCCAGTGTTATTAAAGCTTGAAATTGGTTAGAAAAAATAAAATAAACAGAAAAATATTGAAAAACTAAAGAGATCGTGTTACCTGTTGGGGGTATCGATTGAGACCCAGAGATGGTGTCGATCGACACCAGGTTTGAAAATCCGAATTTTTTCACCAAAATTCTGTTTCTGGAAAATGTCAACGGGGCTCATCATAGTTAAGTTAGTCTCTCAAGGTTAGCACTGTTAAACAGTCAAACAAAACATGATTCAATGCAACTGCATAACATAATCTCAAGAGTTCAACAAAGTACTGAAGCAAAAACAAATTGACTTAATAGAAAATAAAATAAAAGAGAAAAGAAAAAGAAACATAAAACCGGGGTAAAATGAAGAAAGTGAAAGAACTAATCTTCCTCTTCCTCTTATGCGGATGGTGAACAAGTAGTAGTAGCAGCAGGAGAAGGTGGACGAGGGCGAACACAACCACAAGTAGACATACGCGCAAAAGCATCCTAAACCCTCTTTAGCGCGGACGTGTGGAACTGGTTAACCGCGGCCTGATCTGTGGGACCATCAGGCTCTGAAGGAAACTCAACTGGGGGGGGAGGGGGCTTGGGATGCAACTCCAGAATAACTCTCACCTCTAGTAGAACGCGTCGGTTGCCTGCGACTCTCAACAGCTCCTCAAAGTAAATGTCGAATCAGGCTCAAAAGAAAGCACAGACGAGTCAGTCGCGTTATAAGCCAATGCTGGAATAGGTAAATGGACCAAGTGCGGAACCTTAGAAGCATCACAGTAAGACCACCAACGTGTGATAAGCAAGATCCATGGTGCAAGGCTCGCTCCGTGATGAATAACCTGTGAAGTCAACACCACAGAAAGTAAAAATCGGAGTCAAAAGACTACCAATAGTGACAGCCTTGCTACCGCATGTCAAGGTGTACGGTCTGTCAGGTTTGGATTCAGTCACCTGTGATGCTCAATTGATGGCTGGGACTTATCTTTTAGGGGAATCCTACGCAGGCATAAATCTGGAGATATACTTGAAATGTCATCAAGAGAATAGCCGAGAACCTTGCACAACTTACTTAGCAGTAATGTGAGTTCTGCGTTATTCAAAGAAGCATTGAAAATTACAAGATAAGTGGAATTCGGACCAAGAAAAGCGTACCTTAGCCCTCCAGGTTGTGGTTTTAGATCGATTTTAGGAGCCTTTTTCTCGCTCCAATCGCTAAGCCTTGCAGGTTTCACATGAATTTTAACCAGTTTCTTTATAGCAACCACTTGCATAACTTGCTCACTCGCATCCATCATTGAAGCATAACACTCAGCAATCTCATCCAGATACTCTACTTATGATGTAGAATTAACCAACGCCCTTTCCAAGGGATCTTTAGAGCTCATTTCATGGAAGTAATCTTCTGCAAGGTGATCCAAAGTATCAACTTAGAAGGTCTGATAATCTATAGTAGGCTTCCTCAAATGCTTGTCCATATCAAACTTCATCTCTGAGTCGCCAACATTCAGCGTGATCCTTCCTCCCTTGACATCAATCATTGCTCCAGCTGTAGCCAAAAAGGGTCTTCCCAAGATACGGGGTTCCTTAGGCTCCTCACCATATTGCAGAATCACATAATCTGTAGGTATCATGCATTCTCCAACCTTAATTGGAACATCTTCAAGGACTCCTTCTGGGATTCTCACCGTTCTGTCTGCTAGGATAAGAGAGATCCTAGTGGGTTGAAAATCAGTCATCCCAAGACTAATAGCAACTGAATGTGGCATCAAATTCACACTTGAACCAAAATCACAAAGAGAACGTGGAAACCTTTCCGTGAATAGCAAGCAATCCAACACAAAGCTTCCTAGACCAGTGAGCATCTCTGGAACTCTGATCTGAATCACTACACTAACCTGCTCCGAGATCATAGCGCAACATTCCTGAAGACCCAAATTCTTAGTGACCATCCGCTTCACGTACCTTCAAATCACCGGAGTTAATCTTATCGCATCGATCAAAGAAATCTCTTCAATGATTGTATCTATGATAGCCTTGCACCTAGCATCCTCTAGCTCCTGTTTAGACTTCTTTTGAATCCTTGGATATGGAACCTTAGGCTTCTAGACTCGTTCTTCTATAATAACCGGAGATTTCGCAACTTCGGTACCATTCTGTGACTAGTGTCAATCGACACTCCGAGGTGGGTGTCAATCGACACTCAACTTTGATGTCGAGGTCTCATCGATTTTATTCCATTCATAATTTGGTTTCCCGAGTAGTATCGATCGATGCTCTTCCTCAGTGTCGATCGACACTGATTTCGGATCAATAATCTCATAATCTTCGACTTTGATTAGTTCATCAATTTGCTCCGTATCAACACCCTTCTTTAAAATCGTTTCCACCTTCCTTCCACTACGTGTCATGATAGCCATAGCACCACGTTTTGGATTCGTATCCATCCTGTCTCTTCACCGATTCTGGAGTTTGAGCAACTTGTGTATCCAAATTCTTGACGTGAGTGTTAAGAGCTTCGAACTTCCCATTAAGATCCTGGTACATAGCATCCATCTTCCCATTAAAGCTTACAGTCATCTTCTGTTGTCCTTCTAGGATTTGCTCAAGCATAGATTTCACCTCGCTATCCAAAGACTTAGGAGGAGGCGTTTGATAAGAAGAAGAACCCTTGTTCCTAGTGTAGTTGTTGCTCTGAAATGGCTTCTGAGATTCAGACTTCTGATATTGCGGGCTTGAAGGTCTCTGATAATTGTTGTTATAGTTGCTGTTGTAGCCTCTGTTTCCTTGCTGATTACCAAACCTCTGAAATCATATTCCGTTGACGTAATTGACATCCTCTTCTTCGTTTCTTTCCTCTGGATCGAATGTCTCAACCTCTTGAGCAAACTGAACTGACTTCTTGCCTACTAGAAGACTCTGCACATCATCCAATTTAGCCTTAACCTTTGCTATCTGAACACCATCCTTCTCCCCTCCTAGCGTCTTCCTCTTAAATTTTGTGTTCTTACTATTGTTGCTTGCAGCCAAGTTCTCAATAAGCACAATGGCATTTTCCGGATAGTTAGTCTTGAAATTTCTAGTACTCGCACCATCCAATGCCATTTGATACCTCCAATTGACTCCTCCGAAGAAAATGCTTAGTAGTTGAACATCACTAAAACCATGATGAGACTGAAGAGTCTCTCCCTGGCGGAATGTAACAATCTTCATTCGCAAATCCTCTGAGCTTGCATCATCAAAGAAATTATTGAGGAAAGAATTCTTAGTATCCTCTCAAGTAGTTAGCGATCCCGGTTCAAGCTGCTTTAGCCAGTAAGAAGCATCTCCACTTAGAGAATATGGGAAAAGTTTACATAAGAGGTAGTCACTAGACACTCCATTGGCCTTAATGTTGGACGCCAAATCCTCGAACTTCTCAATGTGGTCCATAGGGTGCTCATATGGTAGACCATGGAAATGATGTTGAGCTACCAAGCTAAAGTATGGACGCTTTAGCTCGAAGTCGTTTCTCTGAAACGTAGGAAGACAAATCGCAGCTCGATTCGCGTAGAAGTGGTCCGGTCGGTAGTAATCTCCCAAAGTTCGTCCACGACCACCATTCTGAGCCTGGTGTATATCGACACCATCAGGGTGTCGCTTGACACCATTTTTTTCCACATGTACATCTTTCTCAACAAGCGCGTTACCTTCATCGTCGATCCTTGCTCCAGCTGCATTGTACCTTAGTCCTGTTAGATCATGCAGAAATCCATCTTTTCCTAGAACTAGTGCCAGCATCTTTTTGTCAGCCATCTTAGCTTCGTTAGCTGCTTTTCTGTTAGTGCGTTCTAAGAGTGCTAACGTATCAAGCTCCAATCCAACTAACTCCTTGTTGTTATTGCTTCTAGTGACACGATTATGCATACACCTGAAACACAAAACAAAAACTAGTTAGTAATTAAAACCAAAAATAAAAACTTAGAAAAAAATTCTACAAATTGAAATCTAATGGTTATTTCAGTCCCCGGTAACGGCGCCAAAATTTAATATGCTCAAATTTAACCTTGAGCTACTCTCTCAAATTAAGAGATCGATGTATTACTTAGGGATCGAATTCACAGGGAATGAAATCACACAATAAACTCCAAATTCAAATTAAGCTAAGTGAAATATGATTAAATGAAAAAAAATTTAAATAAAGCAAGCAGATGATGATTATTGTTCTTTAAATTCAATGAGACAAAGCGCTAGCCATCGGGTAATTCGCATGCATGACTCAAAATAGAAGCACTAAATTACTGTCGGGATATTTATTAAGTACCGTTCTAGAACTCGAAAAGCAATTGTAAAACTAATCAACTTTCGTTGCAAATGCTATCTATGACTAAATCCTAGAAAACCAAATTTCTTTGCGAATTCTATAAATTTAATCAAGCATTAACGAACAGTTCGGATTTGTTCACAAAATCACTAAGCCAAATTTCTTTGCGAATAGTTATTTTGCTCACCTATTATATTATTCCAGCAAACTAATAATGCTTTCGCATCTATCAATCAACCTAATATATCTAAATTAGGGTGATCAATCCTAAATCAGAATTAAAACTATCAAGGTAAAGAACACAAATTGATTAATCCCAACAGTAATCTAATTCATAACAATTTATTATCAGCCTTTGAAAAATCTTAAACCTAGCTAATAGATTACTCAGACATGATGATTGAAACAAACATAATAACTGAATAATACTGCATTAAAGAGATTAGGGTAAGAGATACAAAATGGTTCGAAGAATTCTCTCGAAAGAGTCTAAACTTATCTCCCTAAAAGCTCTTGATCAAATCTCTTTCTAGGTCTCAATAGAATAAAGTATAAGCCTAACAATGGTTATAAAAATAATATAAATAAGGTCTAAACACGACTGGAACATTATTGTAAACTTTGGAACTTCTTGCACAAAAACGGAAATCTTCAAACTTATTATTTTTGCTCGTCACGATCTGGTGCCGATCGACACCCATAGATGGTGTCGTTCGATACCAAGGCTGAATTTCTAATCCAACTTTGAAACTTTGACCACTCATTCCTCATTGCTCTGAAATGCTCCAAAATGCTCCAAAACCTCCAATTATGCTCCACATGACTAAAAACTTGCAAAGACTCTAAAACAATACAAAAACACCGAAAAGAAACTAAAAATGGACTTATATCATGGCTAAAAATGGACTTATATCTAATTCTTAACAATTTATCATCAGCCTTTGAAAAACCCTAAACCTAACTAATAGATTATTCAGACATGATGATTGAAACAAACATAATAATTGAATAATATTGCATTAAAGTGATATGGGTAAGAGATACAAAAGGGTTCGAAGAATTCTCTGGAAAGAGTCTAAACTTGTCTCCCTAAAAGCTCTTGATCAAATCTCTCTCTAGGTCTCTATAGAATAAAGTATAAGCCTAACAAAGGCTGTAAAAATAATATAAACAAGGTCTAAACATGACTGGAATATAATTATAAACATTGGAACTTCTCACGCAAAAACGGAAATCTTCAAACTTATTATTTTTGCTCGTCACGATCGGGTGTTGTTCGACACCAAGGCTGAATTTCCAATCCGACTTTGAAACTTTGACCACCGATTTCCCATTGCTCCAAAATGCTCCAAAACCTCTAATTATAAGAAAACCTGCAAAGACTCTAAAACAATACGAAAACGCCAAAAAAAAACTAAAAAGGGACTTATATCATGGCTAAAACGAGTAAAAACCATGTTATATCACAACACACAACAACAACATAGAATTATGAATCACCAGAATTGCACTATCGATATCACAAAGCTTTGTGTCGATCGACACTACTGTGTCGACCGACACGACCTCACAGTGCACCGGATTCGAGCCTCTCCTCTCATGGCTTGATTTCGATGTACTCGAGTCGCTTTCCTGTACAAAGACCACCAAAGAAACACCACAACAAGTCCACAATTTCACATATACCACACGGATCAACAAACCACAATCATTCTACAAAACCGCATTATATCAACATATTCTTACCTAGAAGTCATGGTCACGCACACATCTTAGCCTAGGAACAAGGAAACAGATTGATAAACGAAGAACACAAAAAATGCAGCCTCCACAACGCCCAAAAGTTCTGATCTGAGACTCGACCTCGATGAACAAGCGACAACGTTTGATTCAACCTCTCTAACGACTTCACAACACTTACTTATGACACTCTAACCTCAAGAACACATACCACCACAATCTCCTTTCAATCTAAATTATTAGTCTGATTTTTTTCTCTCCAAAAAGTCGGCCACAATCTTGAACACGACCTATATATGAAACCCTAGGGCTCTTAACCCTCAAACTGAGCCAAAACCGCAATCAAAACTTAATCCGGTTTTTCCCCAAAATGGTTGTGTCGAGCGACACAACCCATTGTCGATCCACACACCACCACAAGTCGTGTCAATCGACACAGCCAGTGTCGCTCGACACGACACCAGATTCTACAATCTGGTTTGCGGGTGTTACATATGTGGGAGTCGTAACTCGCATAATTGAATTTGTAAGGGTTTCAGGAGAGGTGCGAGAATTCTGAGTGAACTCCAATGCAGAAAGTAGAAAAGACTCATTAATTGTTATTAAGAAAGCTTTATTAATCTTTTGTTGTGAGAAAATCTGAACCCCTTTCTAGGTGAATATAATGAGCTATTTATAGCTTTCTATTCTAGGTCTAAATGCTAGGTTTGAGCCTGACCCATTAAGCAATAAATAGGTTTTAGGCCCATAATATCATTAAACCCATTTTAAATATGAATCTAATTGTATTATGGGCCAATTACAAATTGGTCCTTTGTAGGCATGTTTAGGATTTCTTTTAGACTTGGCAGAATTGTTCTTGTCGTTACATCAATCTCTTAGGGTGGAATCCGACCCCTACAGTTAGCCCTCCAGCTTGGTAATATCGAGTTAGATGATGCGAAGATATAAGTTTTTGAAGTTTGAGATTGATGTGATGGACCCTGAAGCAGTCAGGCGTTGAGATATTGTCATCGAACTCGGGAAATTTCGAATATTCCATGTTGAGCTGATGTTGTCGGGTTTCTTGGACTTGCTTTTTTGTTGGAAATAAGCTTAGCAAACTGAACAAGCTATCAGGCTTTATACACTTAGCAGACTAAACCCTTGAGATTTTAGGGAATCCTCCAACTATAAATAAGCTTCTTTCAAAGTGTATATATTTTTGGTTTTTTCATGAAAAAGGAAGGTAAAAATAATTAAAAAAAAAAAAATTTGTCCTGTAGTGGATTTTTTATTTTTTTATTAATCTGTTTTTTTCTTCTTTTGCTTCTTCTTGTCTGGTCATCCTCCTCCCGTCTGTTGCCGCCGATCTGTTCGTCGGAGTTCGTGGATTTGCCCCTATCTTCTCGCCGCGTTACTGTCGCTACAGTCGAGTGCTCGCAGGTCCGCCTCAGTCACAAGTTCGTAGATCTGTTCGATATTCACGCAACCATCGACGATGCTTGCTCATCCGCTGTATGGACCGCCGTTGCTCCCTCCTTTCGATATACGCAAACACTGTAGACGGAAGAAGAGCTTTGAGATTGGAGCTCCAAATTACCGCCACAAAAGCTTCACGGATCTTGTTCACGGCAAATGGAACCTCACAGATCGGCTCGAGATTCTAGCGCCGACAATGAGCTTTAGCCTTGATGACGCGAACCTCCATCTCCGGAAATGACAGGGGCTATGATTCCAGCGATTGAAGCTTCGATTCCGGCGATCGAAGCTCTGATTCTAGTGATTTTTTTTACAGTGAGACTCGGTCAACAAGGGTCGGATTTGGTCAATGCAGGTCAACGGGTCAAAGTAATTTTGGTCAACTGTGTATTTTGGTCAACATTGGTCAATGGGTAAACCGATCAACTGGTCAACAAATTTCGGTCAGCAGAAGTTAACAAGTCGACAAAGTCGTTCTTTGTTTCGATTTTGCATTTTGACTCGCTATAGATTAAACTAACATATTCAGATTTTGATTTTTGGTGAAGTATTTAGACTCTTATCGCAGTAGAACGCGTCTCGAAGAATATAACTTTTACAAATTCGCGCCATGAAAGTTAGGAGATCCGATTTTGATCTTTGTCGACGGTGACGCCAGATTGTAGATGTTGAAGACGGCAATGATCTGGAGATCCAATTTTGATCCCTTTCGACTTTGATGTCGAATCGAAGATGTTGAAACGCCAAAGATCCAGAGATCCGATTTTATATGTCGACTTTGATGCCGCATCAAAGATGTTGGAGACGGCGAAGATCCGGATATCCAATTTCAATCTTTGTCGACTTTGACGCCGAATTGAAGATGTTGAAGGCGGCAAAGATCTAGAGATCTGATTTCGAACTCTGTCAACTTTGACTCCGAGTCGAAGATGATGAAGGCGACGAAGATCCGGAGATCTGATTTTGATCTCTATCGACTCTGACACCGAATTGAAAATGTTGAAGACGGTGAAGATCCTGAGATCCGATTTTGATCTTTATCGACTTTGACGCTGAATTGAAGTTGAAGATCCATAGATCTGATTTCGACCACTTTCGACTTAAACACCAAATAGAAGATATTGAAGATGACAAATATCCCGAGATCTGATTTAGATCTTTGTCGATTTTGACGCCAATCAAAGATGTTGAAAATGCTACATTTCAGGCATTAGATCAGTGATGACGCTGTGATGGGAAGAGCTTCAAAGCCTGGTTTTGTCGTTGGATTGTTTGTGAGAGAACCGATATTGTTCTTGAGATAGCAGCGATGATCCGTGAGAGGAGCGACGATCTGCTCGGTATAATAACAACGATCCATAAGAGGAAAGCGATGTCTTACTGGAGATAGGAGCAACATTCCGTTTGAGATAAGAGTGACGATCCTTCAAAGGAGCAGTTGCCGGCTGGAGATAAAAGTGACGATCCGTGAGAGGAACAATGAACCGTAGGAGAAAAGTGACGCCTTGCTGGTTTCAAGAATCAGGAGGCGGGTCTATCGCATGTAAACAAAATGTTTCATAAGCACATCAGCGAGCTTGAAGAGATCCTTGGAGGTTCGCAATCTGGTGCATATGAAGTTTCAGCAGGTGAGTTGGGCCCTCCTGCTAACGGTGTTAAACAATTTTTGTTTATGAAAAATGTCGTCAATTAACAATTTTGCTCCGAAAGATTAGACATGTTTTTTTGTGTTAAGACCAACGTTTCAGAAAGTTGGATTTTTTAATAAATACTCTGGTTTATAGCTACGTTATTTCAACATGTATGCTCCGTCAATGAATATTGTGTAGAGATGTTACCAACGTTATGTTAGTTGTGTTTTGACATGAACATTTGGGTTTATAGATTCGCTTTCCACTAACGCACCTGGTCCTGTAATGAACATGTTATCGCATTGCGACCAACGATTCAGTTTGTTGGGTTTAGAGTGAGCATTTGGGTTTACAGACATGTTCCCGAGAACACGTCCACTCCTGTAATGATCACTTTTAGCGATGCAACCAACGTTTTGTTTGTAGGGTTTTGAAATGAACATTTTGGTTTACACATACGTTTTTCTCTAACGCACATGCTCTTATAATGAACATTATACATTTGTATAGCACTGTTTAATCCTGCTAAGTATGTAATATTCATATCTACAGCTTTTGAAGTAGACCTAGACCATCGCTGTAGCCAGCAGCGAGGTAGAATGTCTATTCTAGTAAGACTTAGATTTATCCATTGAGGATGTAAATGCAATTTTTTTTAGAGAAGTCTGCTTTTGTTAGGATTAAAATACTAAGAGCAAAACTGTTTTAGAGAAGTTTGCTCGCTCTGATTTTTTCACAAAAAAAAAATTGAGTTAAAGAGGTGGGAATACGAGTATACGTACCCCAGTCCCCCCTTTTTTAGGTGGGGGGCAGCTGAACCCATCTGAAGATAAGCTGCTTACATACTTTTTGTAGGGATCAAGCTGCCTCGTAGTTCAAGTGACGCTACCTTAGTGATTGTTTGATAGCTCATCCTCGTGTTGCTGGTTTAGCTTGGACTTCTTGTTCTTCTTTTCGTTAAGTTCTGGAATGGGGTTCCTAAACTTGTGCTCATTCAAGAAGCAAGTACATGATTCTTTCTGGTCTGCCCGAATTGTCTTTACTCCACTTGGGGTAGGAAATTTGAGGCAAAGGTGGTAAGTGGATGGCACAGCGCGCATAGAATTTTATCAATGGAGTCCCTAAGATAATGTTGTAGATAGCTGGATGGTCTGCTACAACAAATTTCATAATTTTGGTCACCCCGCCAGCTTGAACAGGAAGTTGGATTGTTCTCATTGTCATAGTTGTTTCTCCAGAGAAACCGGTTATTGGAGTTGGCCTTCCTTCGAGGTTGTTGTGGTCGACGTTCATTTTCTCGAGTGTCTCGCGGAAGATGATGTCTAGAGAGCTCCTTATATCAATGAGGATTCAGGATACATTGAAGTCATTGAAGACGAGCTTGACCACCAGAGGATCATTGTGAGGTCGATCAATGCATGTTGTCTCTTCTTATTCAAAGGAAATTATGTTATTCTGTAGCTTAGACGGCTTTGGCAGATTTTTGCTAACTTGGACTCTCCGCTGGTATGTTTTGATGGAAGCCACTCTATCTGAGCAGTAATGAGATCCTCCCATTATCATAAGTATGTTGCGAGAAGGTCCGCCTACTGCTGGCTCATTGTTTTGCCTTCTGAGTGCAGGTTGTTTGTCTTGCGCATGTTGTTCACCTTGCAGATGCTACTACTCATTGGCATCTATCTCAAAATCCTTAATGTCGATGTTACCCTTAAGCTTTCCAGCGGCTAGCGGGGCAGCAAGTTTCAAGCCAAGGGTATGGTACTTTGCTGTTAAGTGCCCGACGAATTTATGGTACTCGCAATATGCTTCTTCATCGTAGCTGTTCTCATCTCTTGTCCATGTGTTTGACCAGCCACCATGACCTCGACCACGGTCGGGACCTCCACCTCGTCCTCTGTTGTAACCTTGGGATTTAATTTGGAAATTGTGAGCGCCTTCGGATTCGTGGTGTGCGAATGCTAATCCTTTGTTACTCCTCTTAGCAGGTGGCTAATTCTGAGTAGGAGGAGGGTAAGGTGTGGGACTTTGTATTTCCTTGAGCTAGGGCGAAGATGTTTTTCTCATCCTCGATTATCGCGAATTCAGTCGCTTGGTGCAAAGCGTCTTGGATTGTTGTGGGCTTTGATACACAGAGTTTTAACCCTATAAAATCTACTGCAAGTGCATAGCAAACGAAGTAGTGATTTAGGGATCGAATCCTCAAGGACCAATGGCTTACACAACATATTATAGATTATTAAACTAAGCTAAGCAGGAAACAAGATGGATGATTGTATTCAAAATTAAAGACAAGAAAGCAAATAAAAACGATGTTAATTCAGATGATTAAAAACGTTAGGCAATAGGGAATTCTCAGGAAATCACATTCATAAACCAGACAACTATTCTGATTCTAATATGCATGCATCTCAAACTCAAAACACTGTTATAAATTGCTCAACTTTCGTGATAACAATTACTATCCCTGGAGATCCGAGTGCCTAAACTTTCATTTGGTCACAGCTATCCTAGGCAAGCATTACAGTTCAGGTTTTGATCAGTTCACAATCAACTCTAATTCACTTTCGAGACTAAAGAATAATTGCTCATCAACAGTAGTTCCAGTGATACACAAGCTTTTGGAATGTGCATCAACCTAAGATCTAGTGATTAAATGGCCAGTTCAATCCTAGCATTATGCCTAACAGTGATAAAGATGGTAATTGACAAGCAACCTATTTGTGTCTAGTTTAATCTGTGAAATCCATTGAAAACCCTAAAACCTAACTAGAGATCTACTCAGACATAATTGAAAGCATAATGAAATCAATAGATGAAAACTGCATAATCAATAAAAGAGAAATCAATAGGGTTTAGAAATTTTCTCCAAAGGATGATGAGATCTTCTCCCAATTACAATTGCTCAAAAGCTCTCAAAAGTCTGAATAAAAGTGACGAAAAAACGTGGATGTCTCCAATAACAAAACCCTATGGGTATTTATAGGATAAAACGGAAAAAGGAAAACCCTGAAAAATCTGGGACAGGGATTGGTCGGTCTGGAATCTGGACCGGTCGGTCCAGTTTCCAGAGAGCAAAAGTCTTCACGTGAACAGCCTGGATTGGTCGGTCCACATCTGGATTGGTCGGTCCACAGGGATTGGTCGGTCCACATCGGGCAGAATGACATACCTTCAGTAAAACTTGAATAACTTACACACTTCAACTCCAAATGCTATGATTCCAAATGTTCTGGAAAGCTAACTCAAAGGGCTATCTCCATGTAAAGTTTCATCTCCATCCAAGTCGATTTGGTCGAGCCACCGAGGTAATCTTTTGGGGACACAGAATCTGTCCAACTTGAGCTGGACCGGTCAGTCTTCATGCGGGAACGGTCGGTCCTGTCTTCAGAAACCTCCAATTTTCGCTCAATTGCTCAAACTTCCTTCCCGTATGCATGTGGTTCAAACTCTTGAGGTATGGACCTAAATCTCAGCTCAAAACAACTCAAATACTCTGAAAACTCGTTAAGCTCGTGGTTAGGAACGTCCAAATTCACGTTATATCAGGCTTATTAAGGATCATCTCCCTGCGAAAATCGGAGTTGCACCACAAAGACTTCTTGAGCGCCTCGAGTGCGCTTTTATTGTTGACACCCTCGAATTTTGATATCACGGTCTTGAAACGCTCACTGAAGCTTCTTAACATTTCTTCCAGACTTTAATGTAGAGTCCAGAGATCTGCGTCAGATGTCTTTGGCTCGATGAGGATGGCGTAGTATTTCAGGAAAGCAGCGGACAACTGCTTAAAGTTATGAATGGAGTTCCTTTCTAGCTTGGAAAACCATTGAAAAGCTGCTCCCTTAAAACGCTCAATGAAGAGGAGACAGCGTCCAGCGTCCTCTTCTTCTTCCTTGAAGTTAGCTCATCCCAGTGCGATTGCAAACGTAGTTAAGTGCTTTCAAGGATTATTTTTACCTTTGTAGAAGGGTACTTTGATTCGTCTTGGATCGGAGACTCTGACTCACCTGATATGATTTGTGAAAGGGGTATTTTGGACCTCTTCGAGTACTCCATTGAGCTCGGGTTCCTTGCTGACTGCTTTGTGTAGCTCAGATCAAATATTTCTCATGTTCGCAGCTGCTTGCTCTATGCTAAATCGCATCTCAACCAGCTCAGCCTTCTGAGCCTGAAAAGTTGCATGTCGTTCCTCCTCGAACTCAGATCGCTCTAACCAGGTTAGGTCATGTTCTTTGTCTTTGAAGCTTTGCTTTTGCTCTTCCTTTGCGTTGCTTCACTCAGCATTTGTCATCACTTTACCAGTGGCGACGTAATCTGGATTGCGCGCAGCTCACAGGTTTTCCGGAGCGGTCATCGTAGTCACTGCAACGTTTGGCTGTGGAATTTCGGCTTGAGCAGTTGCACCTTGCTCGCCGCGCGGAGTTGGCGGAGGGGGAGGCAGACCTTGCCCTCTTTGTACTCTCACTGGAGTTGCAAAATCCAAGGATGTTGGAATTATTTGCGCTACGGGGCATCTGAACATTCCTACTCTTTTGTCGTGGACTCGATCCACTGTTGTGGGACGCGATGTTCCTGCTCCTTTTGCTTTTCTGCCTTCTTGAGCAATGTCTGTAGCATTGTCTTCATGCCAGTCAAGAACTCAGGTGTCACTTCTACAACTGCTGCTGCTGGAGTATCGGGGATGACTGTTGTGTTGTTCGGTGCATTCCCAGTTCCAGTGTCTCCGCTTCAAGATTCGTTGTTGTTGTTGTTGTTGATTGGATGTTATTAGTCATCTCTAGAAATCCTTGCTTATGTAGCTTACACAGTGATTCCTTTGAGTAAGAACGTCTCGCGAGTCCCCTTAGTCGGCGCCAAATTGTAAGAGTTGTAACTCGCACAATTGAATTTGTAAAGGTATTAGGAGAGGTGCAAGACTTATGAGTGAACCACAATGCAGAAAGTAGAAAAGACTCTTTAATTGCTGTTAAGAAAGTTTTATTAATCTTTTGTTGTGAGAAAATCTGAACCCCTTTCTAGCTGAATACAATGAGTTATTTATAGCTTTCTATCATAGGTCGAAGTGCTAGGTTTGGGTCAAGCCTATTAAGCAATAAATAGGTTTTAGGCGCATAATATCATTAAACCCAATTTAAATATGAATCTAATTCTATTATGGATCTAATTACAAATTAGATCGTTGTAGGCTTGTTTAGAATTTCTTCTAGACTTTATAGAATTGTTCTTGTCATTACATTAATCTCATCCGACCCTTACAACATACCCAAACATATTCTCACCTGTGACAGCCGGTTCATCTTCTTCTTCACATTAAATTCCCTAGCATAGATCCCCAAATAACTTTTTGTTCATTTCTCTCTAATAAAATTGTTAAATGGAAATTATAAATCTTCGAAAATCTACTTCTCCTCCATAAGAGGCTTCAATAAATCAATCACATAGTAGTTTGTTTCGATTTCGTAATCGATTTTATTTAAGTTTTTCTGTTTTCTTAATGTTTCGATTCGATTCGATCTAGATATCATAGGTATACCGTATACTTCAGTTGTTCTTCTGATTCGGTTTTGTTTGTTAGTTTATTTTAATCTTTGTAAATATGGGTTCGATTTTTATTGTTGGAAAGCATATATTAGGGTTATAATTTGATTGTTGGAAAATTTAGATTAGATTTCGATTTTGATGGTTTCATGTGTTTTCGAATTCAGAGATAATACTGTTCATTTGTTTCAATTTTTGATTTTTAGTTTCAACTTTTTGAATATTATTCTTCTGTTTCGATTTTTGATTATTAATATTCTCTGCAAGTTCAAACTCAATAAATATTTGTACGTTTTATCAAATATATCATTGTAGATGAACCGTATTTGTTGTCTTCTTCACTATATTTGGTGTTTAAATCTGAATAGTGCCCTTTTGATTTTGATTGTCCGGAACTGTATTTGATGTTTTGATCTAAATTCAATGCATTTTTGATTGTTTGTTTTCTTCTTCACAATCTGCTTTATTTTTTGATCAAGTATTTTGGATTTTGATCGGGTATTTCAGAATTATTTTTGTATTTCAAGTAGAAAAAACCGAAATACCCGAATAATATTCGGTTATTTTCGGTTTTGCTCACAAAACAGAAACGGAACCGAAACCAAATCCGATCCGAAGTTTATAATTATCCGAATGGTTTCTATATCTCCCTACCCGAAAATCCGATACCCAAATTAACCGAACCGAAAACCTGATTGTTTACCCGAACGCTCATCCTTAAGTGAAATGACATGCATGTACATTTTTCACTTTTAATATTATCGTTCTCTTTTAACCCTGACAATTTTTTTTCTATTTTCTTCTCGACATCCCAGGGAAAATCTATTTCTCAAATTTGAGGTGGTGTTGTAGATCAAACCAGAATAAAAGATTCCATATGAGAAAATAATACATTTTGGTATAGCTAGTGAGAGGATTACAACAAATAATTAAAAATAATATCATTAATCAAATATTTTTTTGGCTGAAAACCCCTAAATTTTATGTTTGATAATTGAAATATGTAACATATTTACATAAAAGAATGAAAACTATATAAAAACTATATCATTATTCCATGATTTTTTCTTAAAAAATATATATTTGAAAATATTTTGATGACATTGCTGATGATTTAGCGGCCAAGTCAGCTAACTGCTGATGGTTCGGTGACATTGCAGCTGATTCAACACTTGTTGACTTGTCAATATATCTTTAGCCAAGTTATATGAGTTATGTATGACTTCGCACAAGTAGTTACATGAATTCTTGCAATATCGAAAAGTTAGAAAAACAAAATATGTAACTGTAAATATAACAAAAATAGAGAAAAAAGCTCATTGGCTATTTCAGTTTTTTCAATTACAAAACAACATTATCAATGAATTGTAAAAAGGTAGAATTATAGAAGCAAAACAGAAAGAAAAGAGCAATTGCAATCATACTGGAGAATGCTTGTCTAATCTCTTGGCTTCATGGTTCTCTTTTTCTTGGCCCAAAAGCGGCGTCGTATCCCTATCTTTCCCCTATTAAAAAAAAAACAAAGAAAAACCCCAAGGGTGAATTTGATAAATAACCAAGAAAAAAAGTATATTCTAAAAAGTAACAAAAAAACTCTAAATTTAAAGGATAGGCTTGTACCACATATAAGGGTTTTGATTAGAAATTAAGATTTCTTTTTTTTTTTCATTGTTATATGGCCTAATTACCCAAAACCCAAACCAAATTAATAATAGGGTGAGTTTGCTAAATAACAAAAAAATAATAATAATAAAGAAAGTAGCTAAAATTGCCATTTGTGGCACAATATCAACCCTTAGATCTAGGTTAATTAGTTAGATATTTTGTAATAGTTTTTTTTTATAGCTATCCCATTAATAAATACTTAAAAAATTCCAAGACTATCTCTATTTTTATCATTTTCATTTTTGTTAATGTGATCACGTACCAGAAAAGTGGAATCGGAGGAGATTTGTTTGGACTTAGAAGCAACGGAGCAGAAGTATGAGTAGAGAAGCATTCCAAGGACAGCGATTAGGATTCCTGCGATGTTACGGGGAGTGAAAGGATCGTGGAGTAGAGTGTAACCAAATGCTAGTACCAAACACGTTTTGAGATGTCCCAAGACTTGGTACGTCACAGGAGATGTTTTTCCAATCACTAAAAACGTGCTGAAGTTAACTGAAACCGCTATCAAACATGACAAGGTTATGAACCCCTGCATGTATACAACATGATTCCACATGGTCAAGTTTCATATATAAGCTAGGATTCTTCTATATCTAGCTACATTGTTAGTATGGTGGGTTAAAAAGCTCGGAGACCGATTTGGTATTCGAAAAAAAGCGGTCCACACGCTCACCCATTTTTAACATGGGAAGATCAAAGCCAATTTGTCCCATCCCATTTTAACCCATAGGTTGGTTGTATCGGACAAAAACCACTAACCATGGACCAACCCATGTGGAAATCATGACCGGATTTAACTATTAAAATCATAGTTGGAATATACAGGGTTCAAAACGGGCAGAGTTTAAACGGTTGCCAATCCATCACAATAAGTCTAATTATATATTAACTTAAACACTAACTGGCAATAAAAATAATTAATGAGATTACCAAGACTATAGGTGTGTAATGGAAGGAGAAGACATTGAGGCTAGTGAGGTATTTGTCTACAAAAGGACCCGAGACAAAGAGTATAGCGGCTTGAAACGGGGCCGACTGGTAAAGGAGTTGTGTTGATGTCACGTTCAGTCTCTTCTGGATTGTGTTTGTTAGCTTCACCAAAACAATATTACATATCAATTAGAGACTAATCACTCTATACTTGATTTTGTGAAAGATATGAATTAAAAAAAAGCATACAATTTGGCCAACGCAGGTCGTGGCGATGGCAAGGAGAGACAGTACAGAGCCAACAAAATTGAGCTGAAGATCTGTGATTGATGCTATTCCAACTCCAACCAGTAGCAGAAACAATGAGAATTTTATCTTCCGGCTACAAAATCAAACATGTCACTATATAGTGGTGTAAACTATTGAAGCAAAATGATTTACCTGAACTTCTTGTTGAGGAAGAGGGTTTCCAATAGCACAGTGAATGGTATGATAGCAAGTTTGGTCATCTGCCATTATATAATGACAAACATCAAAATGGAGCAATCATATATAAATGTTTCATGATGAAGATCAATATATATATACTTGATAGAAGCCGATGGAATTGAAACCGAGGCTGAGATTAAGGAGACCGATGGAGATGCCATTGAGGAGACCAAAGAGAACGACAGTTTTCGTGTCTATTGCTTTGTTCTCAAAGAAGTTTAGTTTATATGCCACATGAAGTGTGCAATATGTTACCATCAAATGCCAACTTGTTAGTGTCGTTGCTGCAACAAAATAAAAACATAGTGAAAACCGATAAATTATTAGACAAATAATCGGTTTTGGTAAAGAATTTAATTTACAAACACATTGATTGAAATGATTCAATAAATCATCTTTAGAAGAAGTAGGGGGGAGAGAGAGAGAGAGAGAGAGAGAGAGAGAGAGAGAGAGAGAGAGAGAGAGAGAGAGAGAGAGAGAGAGAGAGAGAGAGAAGTAGTATGATTACCAAAAGGGAAGCCAAGATTGGTCATCAAAGCTTTGTTGCAAATAACAATGGAGACAGAAGATGCAACCGAAAGAAACAATGCTCCAATCACACCCATTTGCAAACTCTTCATCTCTCCCATGTTTCCCTCTCTCCTCTCAAGCCTTCAAATCTGTCAAAGGATTGTGAGTGAATGTGATGAGGAATGAAATGCGAGAGAGATATATGAGGTTTTTATTATTCTTTGTTTGTATAAAAATGGTTGGTGCCTAACACCAAACCTCTAATAGGTCAGTAGTGTCTTCTGTTCTTCCTAATTTTCATCTTTTCTTAATTATGTTTTCTACATTTACGCACAAGATACATAAAAAAACCATTACGATGTTGCTTAATATAATGTTTTTCCTCCTAAGAGGCTTTTTCTCATGGTATGAAAGCAGACTTTTAACCATAAAAAATACTAATTTTTTTTAAAGCCAACAGAGAAAATGATAGACAAAGGGAGACATTATGGTTCTCATTTTCTATGGACAAACAAATGACTTGAATTAAAAGCAAAAAGGAAGGTGAAACTGAAATTTTCAGACTTTTCTTTTGGACAAAATATTGTAAATAGAAAAATAAACAAATGAAAAAAAAATGGATTTGGTGTAAAGCTTCACATTCACTCCAAAGACCAAACCCATACCCTTCTCCCCTCCTTAATTTATCAACCGTTTACGTTATCTATTATTGAGAGCAATATATAATTAATATATTTTTTGTTGTTGTTGTTAATATGCTGATGTTGAATAGATAAATTGTGAGACTGGTGAGTCTGGTATCCTTATTGGCCTTTCAAAAATTAACAGAAATAAATAAATTTTAATTGTGACAGCAAGATTACCAAAAGTTGTGAAACCAAATCTAATAGAGGTCGTTTAATCAACATTCAGTTAATGTTTATCCACATTCAATTTTGTTTTTGGATATCTAAATAAAACATGTAAACTAATCCAAGGTAAAAAAAAAACAAAAATTAATGGGTCATGTGGTTTATTTGGGAGACAAAAAAATGAAATGATAGTTCAAGGAATTTTTTGACCATAAAATTTCAAGGCGTTTATGGAAACCACAAGATATTACAATGTTATTAATGAATTAAGGTTTACAATGAAGCCCAAATTAGCGCTCCTATCTTCTATAGTCCACGAAGATATATATACTAGATGATTCTTTTGCGTAGAATGTGGATAAATTATTCATAATTTTGTTTTTAATTTTACTGTTTAAGAATGTGAAAATATGTATTAATTTTGATTATTATTGTATACATTATAGATCATGTTTTTTTTTTTTTTTTTAAATATGAATTTTTAGAAGTTTAATTTTACCATTTATTATTTCATATAAGTACACATGTATTTAAACTGAAATATATTATTCCTAATTTAATACATTGGAGTGTAAAATCAATAATGTATAAGTTAAAAATTCTATGTGAACGTATTTGTAATAAAGCCTAAATTTGACTTTAAAATATTATAAGAATTAACATCTAAACATCTTCTGTTTGAAAATATTATATTTTAAAAAATTTGTTTTTTCTCATTGCTAATTTGTAATAAAAACGGAATTCGACATCGAAATATTAATGTATCAATATGACCAAATCTTCTTAAAAAAATTAAAATTAATACTTTTTTTCATACAACATAAACTTAGTAGTACTCTACCTTTTCTTCTTCTTTCTCCAAATATTTTTTTTATCTTTAATAAAAATGTAATCAGAAAATTCATACTATGTTTTGAGAGTGTGCATAGGTCAGAGTGTATGTAGTAAATTATTTTTGTCTCTCACTTGATATTGTAATAGTTTTCATGTTTTCTATTCTTTCAACCAATAAATTTAAAAGTAACTACAATGTTAATGGTTAATTTGCCAAAAAGATATATACAAAAATAATATAGATAAGTGACCATAAGGATCCATGTTATATTGATATTTGTAAACATATTCCTTTATATTAGAAAAGTATACTAAATTTTCTATGATTCCAAAAAAAAATATTTTAAATTAAATATTTTTGAAATTTATTCAAAATATTTGCAAAGATGAATTATCTAATATATTCAAAATTTTATATTTGGAAATCATTTTGTTTTTAATTCCCTATAAACATTGAGAACCGCCCAAGAATTTATCAATTTCGATACAAACGAAATGTCAAGTAATTAATCAGATATGTAGAATATATTTATATACTTTTTAATTTGGTTTTTGGAGGTTTTTGAAATTAAGATATTTGGAATTGATTACCACAATATTTGGAGTTTTATGTCATAATGGGCTATGATAACAATTTAATAGATTAACGTGTATTAGTTAGGGAGATTAGTTGGCTAATTTTAATGTTTTATTTTTGTTTGATTAGTGGGCTAAAGTTTTTAAATTTTGAAAAGAGTTTTGCCATGTCATAATCAGTGATTGATATGTTACATTTTAGAGAATGTCATGTCACAATTTTTAGGTCAAATAACCTCTTTAATAATGTATGGGATTTTTGCCAATAATGACCTAAAACTTCATTTGAAATGCAAAAGTAACCCCCTCATCTCATGTTTGTGAGAAGTAACCAAAAGGGGTAGTGAAATTACAAATACAGCCTTAATGAGCAACAAAAAAACAGAATGCATATGATTTTTTTAGCCTTTTGACGTCAACACCCGAAGTCTACACAGTAGACATCTTAATGACGTCTACTTTCAGGCAGAAAAAGAATATATTTAAATTTATAAATTGGAAAAATATATTTTTGTAAAACTTTCTTGTTCATAATTAAACTATAATAAATTGTGAAGTATGAAAAATAATATTTCACAAAATTGAAACAAATTAAAAAAAAAAGACAAATAGCTTTGAAAATAAATGAATGAGTGAGTTACAAGTTCTACACTATAGTATACATGGATACCATATATTCTACTTCATCAAAATTTTGTTAGCTATTGATGTGCTTGGTAGTTATTATAACTTGATACATATAAGTTATATGAGTTTATGATTGTAATGGGTTTTTGTTTCGGGATTCATATATATAGTTTAATGTTTAGAGTAATACAAGTTGTAATCTAGGGTTTGATTTAAGGTTTATAATTTCTACATTTAAAATGTAAAACTTGCATAAAAGTGTTTAATTGTTAATATATTAGATGTTTAAATGTTTGATACAAGTTTTTATTGAAGTATTTGAATAATCCATTGAAAAAATAAATTTAGGGTTTCAGATTGTAGACTGCATATGAAGTGTACGTGAGTAGACTTCATAAGAAGTCTACTAAACTGGAAATTTTAGGGTTTCACAGAGTAGACTTCATATAAAGTCTACAAGCGTTTATGGTTTACTTTAGAGTTTAGGGTTTCATAGAGTTCATTCGTAGACTTCAAATGAAGTCTGTTAAACCAAAATTTTTAACCTAACCGATTTTTTTTATCTTCCATATATAAACACAACAAAAGACATAACCCTAATTATTGAAACGGTGCTTCTATTGCCTCTCTCTTCTCTCACCTCTCCCACTTCTCTCGATGTTAAGATTCGCCGCCGATCCATTTTTCTCTTCTCATCGTCGATCTCTCGAAGCGAAGCCGCCTCCACTAAGGTTCGCCATCTATTTCTCTACTTTTCGTAGCATGTCTCTTTTTATCCTATAATCTCTCTCTTTATCCATTTTTTCTCTTCTCATTACACAAAAAACTCAATTTTGTTTGCCTTGGTTCCTCCAAACTCATCGATCTCCACCACGATGGAGTTGTAACCACAAAATCTGTCACTGTCGCTTTGTATCTCCCATTCTATCTTTTTCACCTTCGATCTATCTCACTCTCGATTAACGATTACTACATTGAAGCTCGTTGTAGATCTGGAGTCTGGAGCCTAGAACCATGGATAATCTCAGATCGGGACCGTACGGTCAACCTTCCCGTCTTGAGCTAATCAATGTTGTTCTCGTAAGAGGCTGAGATCTGTTCTAATCTAAAGTAATCTTGTAGATCTGTTGAATTTTAGGGTTGATTATGTTCTCCTTGAACTGTAAAAATGAGATTACGCAATGCGATTTTTGCTCTGTAGGGTTTCAGGTTTTGCTCTGAAATGAGAACAAATCTACAATTTGATATGTTCTCAAGGTAAAATTGTGACACCCAAATTTCAGAGCATATAAGGTATATGCGTTATATGCAGAGAGGCTTAAAAGAATTGTTTTAGATACTTATATCACCAAAGTGCACTTATCTTTTCGGTCACAGGTCTTGAGAGAACTCCAGAGTTAAGCATGCTTGAGCTGGAGTAGTTTCAAGATGGGTGACTTACTGGGAAGTCATTTCCAATACCGTGTGAGTGAGGAAAAAATACGGGGAAAGATCACATGGTGATTTGCAGGATCAGTAAACATTACTTATGAGCCTCTCGAACCAACGCACCAACCGTCGGGGAGTGTGAGCCCATGGGCCAAGAGTGGACGTGGAGCCCATGGATAGGGCAGTCGGGGCATTACCAAAATTATTGATTATTTTGCAAAGACGCAAAGGTTTTCACAATAGAAGGAAGTGTGATATTTTTCAATGGAGCTCTAAATACAGACGAAGAAGAATCCATGGCGGAATCTATAAGCAGAAGCAGCTTCTCTCTTTGATCTGCGACGTCACCTGTGAAACATCTCGTGGAGGTAAAAAAGATCTTCACACTTTTTGTATGCTTTTTTCTTCGTGAAATTTAGTGTTTATGCGTTACTTTTATGCCATTCGATCCTCTTTGTCTCTGTAATTAGAGAAATATGGTCTTCTGATTGTCGTTAGGACCAAAGAGTGGTTTGATTGAAGAAGCAGATTGAGACTCTACAATCAGAAGTAGTTAAATAATCTTTGAACGCTGCTACAATTTAATTCATTTTCCCTTAATTCACTTGATTTTTGGGATGGTTCAGAATATTTCAGGTAATGATTGTTCTTCTTCATGATGAAATTTCCACTGTTGGCAATGAACTAGATACTCTTAAAATGCTCATGGCTTTTCCTTTTTCTAAAATGAAGTGGATGAAACATAAAAGTTTTATATAACTTTGTGAATGGCTTTGATGGAACAAAGAGCAAGATAGTATTACTCACATAATTTAATATTTTCTAACATCGTAACTGGTTCTACTTCTTGACATAGATTTAGGTTGTGTTTGGTAATTGCTTATTCTCTTTGTCATACAAATATCAGTGGCTAAACCAAATTATTAGGTTGTTTTCTATTATATTCTTATAATTGATTTTTATTAAGAGACAATGGCTTGCGCATATGTTTCATAATAGCAGATGTCATACTTTTTCAGGATGGTTCCAATATCAGTGTATAAGCCACAAAATAGGTTTTTATTTCGTCTTTTTCAGCGTCTGAATCTCATTTTTCCTACCCTGATCTGCATTAATTGATTTTTCACAATTGCTTACAGCTTGCAGAACTAAGAAAGAGCTTACGAGAATTGATCTTAATTCTCTATGGAAACAGCAAGGCTGAGCCTATATCCGAAGGTTGTGCCCAGTTGACCCTGAAGTTTTTGAGAAATTTTGGCTAGGTAACAAATCTGTTATCTCATCTTATTTCCTTTAGATTTGATAAATGCATAAGAGGATATCACTACAAGAAAACATGTTTATAGCTACAAAATTAATTGTAGCTATAGCCTTTATTTTGTGGCTATATTGCACTTAGCGATGAAAAGATAACACATTTTTGTGTCTATAGGCTTGTAGCTATTATTGAATTGTGGCTATTTGTGGATCAAATTGTTACGAATAGAAACAACGTTATGTTGTCGCTAATAGCCACAAATATATATATGATAATGATTGTGTCTATATTAGCCACGGTTTGCCACATCTGAGTCGTAGCTAATTGCCACAAACTATCCACAACTGATGTTGCGACTAATATATACAAATTGCCACAACTCAACTTGTGTCTATAATAGACACAAATAGCTGCTGTTTTGATTGACACTAATAGCAACGAATAGACACATTTTTTTTATGGAAATAAGCACAAAATAGTCACAAAAATATTGTTTTATAGTAACAAAAATTAAAATCCTTTGGTTTCAGAAATAAAAATTTAAATTAAATAATTAAAATCCTTTGTATTGAACATTCAAAAGAGTTAATTCGATCCAAAGTACAAAATACCGAAGTCATTCTAAGATAGTCCAATAACAAAACACAAAAGCCATCCTAAGACAAGGATTCGTTTGGGTTCAAAGATGATGCATGAAGAAAACTTAGCTAAACTCTAAAGGATTGTAGAGTATCTGTCACGTCCATGCTTCACCCCTATCATGTCCTCCTTCACCACGTTTATGGTTTCTTCCATTCCATTCATGGGCATCTGTACATCAAGGTTCTTGCGTAGAGAAGCTGCATCAGTCTCGTTGGGCTCAACATTAAGATACTGTGACGATCCAAGACCATAGATATGTCCTTTGGAGTTCATTGCAACCTACATAAAAAAGATCACATGTTTGAAAAATAGTTCCTAACAGAATATAAAAGAGGTAAACAAAACCAGAATTGATTGGCAAACAATGAAAAATTATATAGAAAGTAGTATGAGAAGCTAATTATAGCTATAAAACCAGAGTTGATAGAATTGATAGAAGCTAATTATAGTATAAGAAGAAGCAAAAGAGTACATCATAACTGGAATTGTAAACAGATTCTATACATATCTCAAACCATAAGTAGATGCATCTACCAATAGTAAGCATAATCAGATTAAGGAAACATGAAAGACAGTTATAGCAGATAAGTAAGAGAGTTAACCGCAGGCAAATACTAGTGAGCTTAAATGATGAACAACAAAAAGAGATATTAATGTATCAGAGCGAGAATCAAAAGTACCGTCGTAGACACGAGCTTCTTGAACATCTCTAATTGCAGCCTGCTCCACAATGTTCCTCACGATAAATCTCTTAATCGCCTTATCCTAATCAAACCAAAATCTCCCAAAATCTCCCAAAATCGGGAAAGCAGGTAAGTTCCGAGCAGGTTAAACATAATGGTGAATAATCTGAGCAGGTTAGATTAAAAGTGTATTGTTGCATAAAATGTGGTAGAAAATCATGGGGATTCCCCCAAATGTCATACAACTATATATACTACCTCTCTCATCTAGGGTTAGTGTGTATATGGTTAGAAACTAACCATATACCTTCACAAAAGCTACCCTTGATTAAATATAAAGTAACTATACCTAGTTATATCTTATCCTCTTAAGAAATTGGGCCTTGGAGCTTGCTGGACCGAGAGCAGGATTTGCCTTCGGGCCAAATCCGGGTGTAATAGTAGACCCCCCCCCCCCCAAGTCGATCGAACAGACATGCTGAGTTTGTCAAGGTAATGGTGCAAGCGGGTTGGAGAGTGGGAAGGCCCGATTTGCAGTGATGCTCGGTATGCGAATTTTAGGCTGCTCGTTATAGGGTTTGTCCGACACCTATCCGCGGTTCTGTTCGGGTCGAGCATGCATGTGAAGGGGAACTTATCTTTTTTGCCATGTCATCATCGTGTCCCACGCTTTGGAGACGATTAGGGTTCCTTTTTCTTGGAATAGGTTCGGTATCCCTCCATGCGTTGACTCGATTTTTGTGACATTAGTTAATGAGACCCTTCATGTTCCTTGCTATAAAGTCGTGTCGCCTCCCCCCTTTGCTCTCATTTCCGTTGGTTTCTTCCGATTTCGTCTCTTTCACTTCCAATAGTCCTCCCGTGATTTCTCCCTTAAACTTCCTCTCTCTCTTTTGAATTATGTTTTCTAGAGATTCCTCTTCTGATCTGGGCTTTGATTCGTTGTCCCGCAAGGTCCGTCGACAAACTAGTGAGGTGAACTTTGTGCGTCACCCTTACATGCTTAGATCCACTTCCGCCAGCGTCGGTTCGGTTCGTGGTTCTCCTTCTCAGGTTGCCTCTGGGGCCTGCAATAATGGGGGCGAGACGGACGTGATAGATCTTGACCAGATTCCTTCTCCGCGAGTCCCTCGCCTCAGGCGAGTGAAGGAGACTGACGATGAGAGCATCTCTCTCGCATATCTGCACAGCTATGTCTCATCTGGATCAGAGGGGTCCACCACTGTCGGTGCCGAAGATGATCCTTCGGGCGAGCCAGGGCAAACAATTTTCGGGCAGGGAATGATTGAGACTGTCCTGAGAGTGCGGTCGAGGGACGAGAGCACCCCAATTGCAACTGCCCGTTCCTCCGAGGAAGAGACTACGGTAACGCTTACTCGTACTGAGCTGTTGTGTGATGGTGGTCCCTCAGGGGGTGTCCGACATGACGATGAAGTCTTAAAGAGGAGGGGGGACCTTGACCAGATCGAGCAGTTAACGAAAGAACTTGAATCCTTAAAGGCCGAGAACGCGACTCTGAGGAACGGGAGCTATTTGGCAAGAGATCTTGATCGGTCGAGGAGATATGGTAGGGAGCGGGACTCATAGAACGGAAATACAGCGAATGATACGAGACTCATAGAACGGAAATACGGCGAATGATACGAGCTTCATAAGAAATACTTGGATCATGTGAATGATACGAGACTCATAGAACGGAAATACGGCGAGATAAAGGGGAGACTTTGTGCGGCCGAGCATGCTAATGCCAGTTTGGCCGATCATGCCCAAGATCAGATGTCTCGCTTGCGATCTTCTAGGCCGGAACATGGTCTCGTATGTGCTGGGCTAGCTGCTACGAGGGTCCACGGTCATCTGGTCAAGGAGGGTCAGGCTTCCCTTACTCAGGCCCAAGAATGTTTCGTTAAACACTGGGATTACCAGCGCATTGCCTCTCGGACCAGCCAGGTCAGAACTCAACTCGATACTCTGGATCTAGTAGCGGCAACCGGGGTTGCGATCTTTTCTGAGGACAAAGAGTTGGTGAAGGCCAAGTATGATCGCTGTGTGCGTGAGATCGTGGCTCTGGAACTGACAGAATTTCTGGATCGTGACTACGAGTTCACTCCCGAGCCATGCATCATCCCGGAAACCTACGAGGCCGACCTTCCTCCTTCCCCTCTCAGGAGCGGAGAATACGGGATCAGAGGATCCTAGGTGGTAAAACCCTTTGACAGCTTTGGGACCAAAGAGATCGGGGACCTTGATGACACTCCGGGGAGTGGGCTCCCTTTCGTGTGGGTTAAGGGTCCGGTCGAGGAGGTGCCCAGTGATTTGGTCGCGTTTTCGTCAAGGTAAGTGATATTTGACAGTCTTTGGGTTATGATTGTTGCAACGTCTGACCGAGGGACTCGTTTTCAGGGTGGCTAGCAAGTTGGTTTCAAGTCGCCGGGAGTTTGGCAAAGGGTCGGGCAGGGCTCTTGACGGTCAGTGAAGTGTTCTGCCTTCTTGATGATCGCTCGGCTGAGTACGTCCCAGATTTCCCCTTTCTCTCTTTTTTTTTTATCCTCCTTTTAATTTGGCCGAGTGTGGCTTATGAACCTGACCTATGTAATAGTTTTCCCCTGGGTTGTTGAACCATGTTAAACTCTTTTTTCCCGAGGAACGGATCCTCGGGCTTTATATTCTATGTTTTGATTTATGCGGCTAAATGTGATACTCAGGCATTTCGTGCTTATATTTGTATGAATCCGACCAGGTTCGCGCGTCATATAGTCGGACGGGTTTGTCTACAAGTCGAAACCTGGCTTACGACGAATTCCGTCTCGTGGCTAAGTTTGCGAGGATACTCGGCTTATTAATTACTTAGACGTTCCTAGGAAAACATGTAGGTCGGGGCCTGGCTTTAATTCCGATTTAGGAATTTGTAGATTATTTCACTACTGCATTTATGGGAAACGCAGGTGAGTATTCCTCTGGTCGGATACTTGGCCGGAGTATCGATACAGATTTTAGCTCGGGGCTTTAGGGAAAATTAAGGTTTAGCTTTGTTAGCGTAAGACTGAATAAAAAAATTTTATTATCGCGGCTGGACTTCCGGGAAAGCTACCTACGTACCCGTTAAATAGGGATCAAGCCAAATGTAGTTTCGATTACAAGTGATAGATAGATAGCTTGCTCGGAACGAGTAGGAGTACGGGGTATTCGCTTTTTTTTTTTTTTTTTTTGGTGGAGATGCGGGGTAAGGCTCGGTTAAGTGACGTTGTTAGGGTGGGCTGGGCCGTTCAGGAGGCATGGTTGGTGGTGATACCGCTTAAGGGAGAGGGAGTTCCATGCTCTTGGGACGGGGGTTTCGTCCATGGTCTCGAGGCGGTATACCCCTGGTCGGACGACTTCTGTGACTGTGTAAGGGCCTTCCCAATTAGCGCCGAGCTTCCCGGCATTGATTTCCTTGGTGTTCTCATAGACTTGGCGCAGAACAAGGTCACTGACATCGAAGCTGCGGTTGTGGACTCGCTTGTTGTAGTACCTGGCCGCTGCCTGCTGGTAGTTCTGGATTCGGAGGAGTGTCGAATCGCGTTCCTCCTCGAGGTAGTCCAGGTTGTCCAGGATTGCATTGGCATTAGCGAGTGGATCCTCTGGCATTTTTTCTCTGCGCAGAGTCTGGACGACGGCCTCGGCCGGGGCCATTGCCTCGAGTCCGTATACGAGGGAGAATGGTGTCGCCAGAGTACGACGTCGAGTTTGTCTGCCCAAACACCCTTTTTGTCGTCGAGCCGCTTCTTAAGTTCGGAGATAATTGCTTTGTTCGTTGCCCCAACTTGGCCGTTCCCTTGGGGGTATCTTGGAGTTGACTTGTTAAGGCGTATAGCCCATTTCGAACAGAATTCTTCAAACGTGTTGGAGATGAAATGGGAGCCGTTGTAGACGACTATCTCGTAAGGGAGTCTGTGGCGGCATATGAGAAACTTCCAGGTGAATTTTTGAACGTCGTTTGTCGGGATACATGCGTAGGCATTGGCTTCGACCCACTTGGTGAAATAGTCCATGATGACTATAACGAACCGCTTTTGCCTTGATTTTGGGAAGGGGCCGATGATGTCCATTGCCCATCGCATGAAGGGGTATGCGATGGTGGTTGTGGTCAGTGGTTTGGTTGGTGACTTGATCATCGGGTCGTGCCTCTGGCACTTCTCGCAGGACCTGACGTGCTCAGCGCAGTCTCAGAGCATGGTTGGCCAATAGTACCCCAACTTCTTGATTTTGAGAGTGAGGGTTCGTCCGCCCGCGTGACTTCCTCCATTTCCTTCGTGGCTCTGGGCTATGATTTCGAAGATGTCGCCCTCGCCAACAAAGCTCAACAATGTTCCTGTTGCGCTCCACCGATAAAGTATTCCCTCGGTGATGGTGTAATGGGCGGCTCGGACGCGAATCCATAGTGCGGCCTATTTATCTGTCGGGAGCTCGCCGTACTTTATTTAGGCGGTTATCTCTTTTCGCCAATCGAGGTTGGTGGAGGGCTGTAAGGGGCGATATTTTCGGGTGGGATGGGGCCATCATCGTCCTCGTTCATCAAGATCGTGACTCTGCCACTTCCTCAGGGGAGGTAGATGCTTGGATCGGCAATTGTTTCGATCGGGATTGTTCTTTTTATCAAGGAAGGCGAGCTCGAGGCGAGGGTGGCGAGGGCGTCAGTGTCTGCATTTTCCGCGCAGGGGATCTTTGTGATCTGGAAGCTATTGAGATTCCAGAGGATAAGGTCGCTGGTGAGTCGTCGATATGATTCCATTCGCTCGTCCTTGGTGTTATAGTCACCGTTGAGTTGGTTCGTGATGAGTTGGGAATTGCTGTATGCGTGCAGCTTGCAAGCTCCGACCACCTTGGCCTGTCGTATACCAGCGATAAGTGCTTCCCACTCGGCTTCATTATTTGAAGCGAGAAAGTCTAGACAGAAAGATTGTTAGAGGACTTCCTTGGTCAGAGAGACGAGTCGTATACCTACCCCCGCTCCCTGATATGAGACAGAACCGTCTATGTAGAGACTCTACACATCCAAGGGCAACCCGGGGTTGACGTAGTTGAGCGGTAGCTTGGTGATGAAATATGCCAGGGCTTGGGACTTGGCGCAGGTGTGATTTCGAAACTTGATGTCGTACTCGCTCAGCTCTATTGCCCATTTTGCCATTCTTCCAGAGAGGCTCGGGCTATGCAAGATGGTGCAGAGTGGCTGCAAGGACATGACGGCGATAGTGTGCGATTAAAAGTACGGACATAGCTTTCGGGCCGAGACCACTAACGCTAAGGCCAATTTCTCGAGGGTGGGATATCTCGACTTTGCTCCATCGAGCGACTTGCTGATGTAGAATATCAGTTTCTGATCCCCTCGATCCTCTCGAATGAGTACTCCGCTGACAGCTGCACTTGTCACTGATACGTAGAGATAGAGAGTTTTTCCCTGCTCGGGCTTAAAGAGGATGGGTGGCAACGTGAGATATGCCTTTAGTTCCTTGAAAGCCTCCTCGCATTTATCGTCCTAGGCAAATATCTTGTTACCTCGGAGGAGTTGGTAGAAGGGGAGGCTTCGGTCGGTCGATCGTTAGATGAAACGGTTGAGAGACGCTATTCGGCTTGCGAGCCGTTGGACTTCTCTCTTGTTCCTCGGGGAGGGAAGATCCATGATCGCGTTGATCTGCTTCGGATTGGCCTCAATTTCTCTCTGAGTGACGATGTACCCAAGAAATTCTCCCGAGGTAACCCCGAAAGTGCATTTCGCCGGGTTTAGCTTCATTCTGTAGTGGTTCAGGACCCTAAAGCAATCCGCGAGGTGCCCGACAATATCAGATGCAAAGGCGGACTTGACTAGTATGTCGTCGATATAGACCTCCATTGTGTCCAAGAGCTGATCGGCAAACATTTTGTTGACGAGCCGTTGGTAGGTTGCTCCCGCGTTTTTGAGTCCGAACGGCATAACTCGATAGCAATATGTTCCTCGATCGGTGATGAAGGTCATCTTCTCACGGTCGTCAGGATGCATTGCGATTTGGTTGTACCCCGAAAATGCATCCATGAACGAGAATAGCTCGTTGCCAGCCGTCGCTTCGACCACTCGGTCAATGTGGGGTAATTGATAGTTGTCCTTAGGACAAGCCTTATTCAGATCGGTAAAGTCGACACACACTCTCTACTTGCCATTCTTCTTCTTTACTACCACCGGGTTGTCTAACCACTAGGGATACTATACTTCCGTGATCGATCCTGCTTCTTAAAGCTTGGCTACTTCTTCGTTGACTGCTTGTGCCCGCTCCGGGCCGAGTTTCCTCCGCTTTTGCTTGATTGGTTTGTATGTAGGATCGACATTAAGAACTTTGGGTGGTTACGTCTGGGTGTATCCCTTTCATGTCATCCATCGACCATGTAAAAGTCCCCACATTCTCACCTAAGAACTTTACCACAGAGGAGCGGATGTGCTCGGCGAGTTTGGTGCCAATGCCGATGCAGCAATCAGGGTGCGCTGGGTCGATGCTAATTTGAATCGTCGACTCTTGCTTTGGCTTCGAGGAGTCTGGCTCGTCGGAGGAGCTGATGTGCAAGTTAACTATACGCAGGTGTTTTTCAGCTATAAAACATGTTCTGGCTTTGGTTTCCACGGATGGTAAACACGCCGGTCGGAGTCGGGAACTTGATGCATTGGTGATATGTGGACGCCACTGCCCAAAGCAAAAACAACCAAGGGGCTCCCATAATCGCGTTATACACGGCTGACTTATCCACGACCATGAACTTTACACTTTGCGAGATGCCACCCAAGTGTACCATCAACTTAATCATTCCCATCGTCATTGTGGTTACACCGTCGAAGCCCGTTAGTGGCATGACATTCGGTTTGATCTTGTCGTTCGGGATATCCATCCTCTGGAGCGTGTCTTTGAAAATCAGGTCGACCTAGCTTCCGGTCTCGACCAGGACCCGAGCGACTTTGCAGTCGGCAATCTTTAGCTCGATCACAAAGGGATCATTATGGGGCATCGCGAGATGCTTAGTGTCCGCTTCGTTAAATATGATCGGCATATCCACCTCGGATCTTTAGAAGCATTCTCGATCGATTACTGCTTGCTTCTCGTATTGCTTGAGGGACCTCACGGAGTCGTGTGCCATACTGTAGCCTCCCATGATGACCATTACCCTCTTCCTCGGGTCCTGCTTCGCTGCCGTTACTTTGTTGGGCTCCTATCGTTTCGGGGGAGCCAGGAAGTCGAAATTGTTGTTGGCCTTTTGCTCGTTCTTTACCAGGCTTTCTTCGGGCTTTCTTTTTTCTCCACGGTCGGTCGGGGCGCGACCTTTACTGTGCCAGTTTGGTATTGGGCGAATAGATGGTCCTTGAGCTATCGGCATTGGGCGGTTGAGTGACCGTGCATTTAATGATAAGACTGGCTGCCCGAGGGTTCCTTAGCTTCTGAGGGCCGTTGGTACTTTTTCCACTGTTTTGGAGGAGTGTACAAACCGCTTCCCACAATGTTGGTCGAGAGTCTCCTCTTGTAATCCGGGTCGAAGTGTTGCATGGGTTCTCGATAGGTGTCATCTGCGACTTCCTTTGCTTTCACCCGTGCCAAAGGTGATTTACTCGAGGAGGCCTTCTTCAGGTGATTAGCCTGGTTCTTCTCGAGCCTGACATATCCCACCGAGTGGTGCATTGCTTCTTCGATAGTCTAGGCGGGATGCAGGATCATCTCTTCTTGAAATTAGACCCGCGCCATAAGCCTTGCTTAAGAGCGACGAGGGCTGAGGTATCCGTAACCGTTATCTGGGACAGTACGGCCTTGGACCAATCTAAATAACCGGACAACGTCTCCCCTTCGCCCTTGGACGAGCCCCCATAGATCCGCGTCCGAGTCTTTATCCTTGATGTACAGCGCATAATGCTTTAAGAATGCGGTCGATAGTTGCATAAAGGACCTGATCGATCTTGGTTCCAGCCTCGAAAGCAAGTCCAAAGCCGGGCCGGATAGGTACTCGACGAAGTATTGACAATGCCCGGCGTCGTGTTCCTCCGATGAGAGATTAACTCGTCCCATTGCGATCGAAAAAGTGGTGAGATGTTACTTCGGGTCCGAGTCTCCTGCATAGGGCTGGAGACGGAGTTTTGCTGTACTGTGGACCGGGGTTGCCGTTATCTGTTCAGAGAATGGGGTTCGGTGGGTCTCGGCTAGGACGCGGTCGATCTCCGGGGCTGGGCTAATGGTGCGATGCATCGTCGACTTCATTTCCCGGATCTGGTTCTTGACCTTGTCTAATTTTGTGGATTGCATGCTCGTAACCCTTCTTCCTTTGGTGAGACGTTCCCGGAGGGGCTCGATCGTTCTCCTGAGGTCCGCTTCTTGGCCCTGCCTATCAAAGATCGTGGGAGAGGAGCTGGCGCGTACCGTTGGTGATTCGAACATTGCTCTCGGCTGGGCCCGACCGCTTGGATCCTGCGACGGCCCCTACGATGCGATCAAGCTTTTGAGGCGGGCATTTGTTCGTCGCGCATGCTCATCCTGCCTGTCAAGTCGACCTATCAACAGATCCTACATCTGTCCGTACTCCGCCTGGGGTCCCACGGTAGATGTTGCGTGCTCCGTTTGGGTTTCCGGTTAGGGGTGGCCCTGCCTAGCATTGGGAGCAAATAGACATCCCTGACGCGCTCGGAGTTTGATCGGAGGTCGGTTTGATTGGGCCCGACAGGCTCGATTCTGTCCGTGGTCGTTCCAACGAGGTGCTCTGCCCCTTGCTGGATGGGGGTAGGGTTGATAAGTGATCCTGGTTACTGGAGGGCAGATACCGAGCTGGAGGGCTGATCGGACCCACGTGGGGCAGGGGTCAGATTGACGGATGGACTAGCCAGCGGAGGCTGAGCTTGCCCGGGGGAGGCGATTGTTCGTCCCGTTGCTTGGTCGGACTATGATCAGGAATTCGCGTCTTTGTTGAGATCCACCATCTTGAAGCGTAAAAAGAAATCTTTGAAGGTCTCCTACCTGGCGCGCCAAATATTGAACTCAGAGAGCGGGTTCCACACTAAATTTATAAAAGAGGTTCAAAATTCTTTGTGATGGAAGTGGTAGATGAGAACAGGTTAAAAAGTGTACTGTTTTGGGAAAGCAGGTAAGTTCCAAGCAGGTTAAACAGAATAGTGAATAATCCGAGCAGGTTAGATTAAAAGTGTATTGTTGCATAAAATGTGGTAGAAAAGCATGGGGATTCCCCTAAATGTCATACAACTATATATACTACCTCTCTCATCTAGGGTTAATGTGTATATTGTTAGAAACTAACCATATACCTTTACAAAAGCTACCCTTGATTAAATATCAAGTAACGATACATAGTTATATCTTATCCTCTTAAGAAATTGGGCCTTGGAGCTTGCTGGGCCGAAAGCAAGATTTGCCTTCGGGCCAAATTCGGGTGTAACATTCTACAAGCAGGAAACATTCAAATCTCAGATTCTGATGAATCAAAGATGCGGGAGAAAGAGATCGATAGGGAATGGAAGAAGAATCAAGATTAGCTAATTAAGAAACATCATAAGAGATCGATAGGAAAAGGAAGAGGAATCAGCGACTCGAAACTTAGGGTTTCCGAGTGAGATTAGCTAATTAATAAACATCGTACCTCCGCCAGTGAGTAACAGCCCCGCCGTCGTGAAGAAGCAGAGAACAAACGACTTCCAGATTGGAAGAACAGACCAAGAAATTGAGAAAGAGACATGAAGTGGAATCGGAATAAGAAACTCAGAGAGTGTGAGAGAGAGATAGAAGTTGAATCGAAGTCTTACGGGAATAATGAGTATTGGATCTACAGAGGAAAAAACCCTAGATCTGAAATCAGTTTTATTAAATGAGTTTACACTACATAACTTAAGAGAAAAATGACCAAGTGTTGGGCCAAAACAATTTTTCCCAAAATTGAACCGAGAAATGTTTTTTCCCAAAATAATTTTCCTCAAAACTGAATCGCTAAAAACCAAAATGTCACCCGGGGAAAACAAATTCGTGCAAAATATTTTAGATTTACAAACCCACGACTGAGTTTGTGGCTATTCGTGTCTATATGAAACCCTATACCCTATTTTTCTTAAAAGTTGAAAATCAAGTGTTAAAAATAATTATAGTTACTATTTTTAGAGACACATGTTACTAAGAAATGGAAATTCTAAAAAAAGAAAAAATATTGGAAGTTACTATTTTTAGAGTTTTGGGGTTTAGGAAAATGGTAAGTAGATAAACATGTTACTAAGAGTTGTAAATTCTAAAAACAAAAATGTTGGAAGTTACTTTTTTTGAGTTTTGGGGTTTGGGCAAATCGTAAGTAGGTAAACATGTTACTAAGGGTTGTAAATTCTAAAAATAAAAAATGTTGGAAGTTACTATTTTTAGAGTTTTGGGGTTTGGACAAATGGTAAGTAGATAAACATGTTACTAAGGGTTGTAAATTCTAAAAAAAATGTTGGAAGTTACTATTTTAGAGTTTTGGGGTTTGGGCAAATTGTAAATAGATAAACATGTTATTAAGGGTTGGGAATAAAAAAAAGGTTGGAAGTTACTACTAAGTACTGATTTCTTGAAACAAATATATATAATAACTGGTTAATGTGCGTCTAATTGATACATAGGTACATATCATAAGAATTTCAAGAATTAAAGTGAAACATATTTTTTTACTAAAACTACACCTTATATATATGTTTATGTATGAGTAGAAACATTCATTGTTATGTCAAACAAACAAAAATTATGTTTTTCGACATTTTAATATACGAAACGATAGTAAATATGCTTAAATGGATCAATTGGATTAATACTACTAGAAAAATTATAATTTTACCTAGTTTCTACTGATTATACATGAAAATTGCCAATATAACTATGTGTAAAACAATACTACTGGAAAACTAAGTATGACTATGTATAAATTTTAATATTTTTAAATTCGTTTGACAGCGCACATGTTAAATATGTTTTTTTTCCTTTTTTTATACACATGTTTTCTAGCTTAATACACAGTAGTATCTAGTAACATTAGTAGTACCAAACTCAATTTAACATTTTAATGAATTTTAAACATGGTTCTAAGACACAAAAAGCCACGATAGGTGTTGTGTCTATATTTCTATAATTACAATTGTAGCTATTTTGTGGCTATATAGCCACAAAACATTTTCATAACTAATTGTGGTAATGTAGCCACAAATTGACACAAACAATGAATCGTAGCTATATAGCCACGAAATAGCCACGAATTAGCCACAAACTTTGCTAATTTTTAAAATTGTGTGTTTTGTGGCTATTTATCTATAGCTACAAAACTTTTGTAACTAAATTGTGGCTATGAGCAGGTTTTCTTGTAGTGATCTTTAATTTCCCATTTGTGATCATAGGCCGAAAATGATTGTATTCAATAAAAAGTGTTATTCTGCTCCACTATGTCTATTGTTGTTGGAATCTTCATGTAATTTCTAGTACATAAATAGACTATTGACTCTTCTATCTAGTTGCTATATGAAAGCTCACAGACTTCAATTTTCTCTTAATCTTTTTATGTAATTAGTTTTGTCCAATTTTTTTATTTCTTCTTGATTTTTATGAGTTTTTTTCATCTTGATATGTACTATCAGTTTCCATGTTTGGTGTTTTTTGGTCCAGCTGATCATAGGAACGAAGCTAAAGTTGGTGAAGCTTTCAAAACGGGTTTAGTCAAGAGGGAGGATCTCTCATCTGTCGTTCTTTGCTTCGTCATAAATCTAAGCTAGATCTCTCATATTATGAACGCCATTGTCCTCCTTCCAAAAGACAATATTCTCGAGAAAGATTTTTACTAGTTTCATATTGTGAGCGTCTTGATTGTAATTTCTATTCCTTTGTATCGGTGTGTTTAATTACGGATGTAAACTAAATAAAGAAGTTACTTGTGGTTGACCTTTATATTCTTCTCTGAATTTTAACCCAGGTTTGACACATGTCTACTCGATAAGAAGTCTATTATATAAGTCTACAAACGAAGTCTACTTCATAATAAATAAATGTTTTGGTCAAACTTAACGAATAAGTTACAATAGCTTAATGGTTAAATACTCACACATACTCCCATGATAGAATTGTCAAATTTGTCCCTGGTTCGAATTGAAATAGAAAAAAAAAAAAAGTTTGAACACAAATTTTGAACTATCGTATATAACCTAAGTTGAACACAAGTTCGGACACAAGGTTTAATTTAATTTTTTTTTTTTTTGCACAACTTTGAACACAAAGTTGAACATGATAACAACTTCAGTTTGGACATGATAATAACCTCTTAAATTGAAAAACTTTATGCAAACTTCAAATGCAGTCTACGTTAAATGAATTAACTAGGCCCCCAATTAAGAAAATAGATTTACCCCATAAATATTTGTCTAAAACATGACCAACTCTTACAGAAGGTAGAAAAATAACTAACAAACATGTCAAGACCAAAAAATTGAAAAAATTCATTGTAAATATGACAAAAATGCATTTTTAACAAAAATTAAATTGTAGATATCAAATGTAGTCTACGCAGAGTAGACTGAAGTCTACACAATATGAGCTAACTAATCACCAAATCAAGAAAATAGATTTACCCCATAAACATGATCAACTCTTACAGAGGGTAGGAAAACAACTAACAAACAAGTGAGAGCCAAAAAATTGAATAAATACATTGTTAATATGACCAAAAATGCATTTTGAAAAACTATCACATTTGTAGAGTTCAAATATAGTTTACACAATATGAGCTAACTAGTCACCAAATAAAAAAAATAGGTTTACCCCATAAATATTTGTCTAAAACATGACCAACTCTTACAGAAGGTAGTAAAATAACTAAATGTAACACCCGGACTATTTTTTTTTAATTAATTAATTAATTCTACTGCGGAAACAACTCATCAACCAATAATAGAATTTCAATAATAATAATTCATGTGGGCATAAAACACCAATAAATAATCAAAGCATTTCTAGCAACCTAACCGGGTTCACTAGAAACTTAGCAAAACAGGAAAAACCAAAAGACAATCCTAATCATCCTCTCCCTAAAGCCTTGATTCCGCGATCACACTTTTCCTTTTTCTTTACCTGCAACACAATTGGAAAAAACGAGTTGCATAAGTATTTAATAAATACTTAGTGGAGCGGTCATCCCGCCTACCGGATATATAATAGGAAATAGATTATCAATTCTACGCGAGCAATCAACCGTTCACAACAAACAAATAAATTCAATAATTAAAACAGAGAGTGTCGATCGACACCACCACTTGGTGTCGATCGACGCTTCACACAAGCAACCGATCCTCACGATCCCACCACAGTGGTGTCGATCGACACTATCTCTAGGTGTCGATCGACACCTCTCGCGGAGAACCTGACCCGAGTCCGATCCTCTCACGTCTCGAGTTCCGTTCTATCACCCGCGATCAACACGATTTTAGAACACATAATTTACACAGAATTGACACAGAAAACAGTCTAAAACATCACAATCAACCAATCAAATGCTAACAACCTAATTCCATATCCACGATCACGCACTCACCTCGAGAACGCAAAAAAGAGAAAGGGAAAATCGAAGAATAGCGATGAATCAGCGATGAACACGCAGGAAAATCACCGAGACAGCACGATCACTCTCCCGAACCGCCACACAAGCCTTAACAACGATGAACGGTGAAGAACGGATCACGAATCCTCTCGATTCACCCTTGAAATCTCAAAACCACTTTCCTTTGATTTTTCGCTCTGTCCAAGTCGTGTTTTGCGGCTGTAACTTTATAAAACCCGACCTAGGGCTCCGTCCCTAAGCCGCGCCACAAACCGAATGATTTAAATCAAACCGGTTTTGCTCGAAAACATTGGTGTCGATCGACACCCCCAAACCAAAATCGACAATTTGGTTTCGGGATCTTACAATTCCCCCCCCCCACTAAACTGGATTCGACCTCGAATCCCGCAAAACACTTCCATATTGGACTACCCTCTAGCCCGCACCGGCCAATACCACAAGAGATTCTCACATAATCTCAGAGACTCACGAACTAATCCTATGTTTATACGCACGTTTCTCAGACATTTATTACGTTTAACTCATCCACACATGATATATCATGGTTTTTACCCGATTTTAACCATGATATAACCGGGTTTATATTAGTATTTGTGGTATTTTGTATGTATTTTGCAGTGTTTTGCAGGAAATGGTCATTTAGAGCTTAATAGAAACATTTGGAGCATTTTGGACCATTTTGGAGTTGAAGAGATACAAGTGGAATAGGGACCTTTAAAAGGTCCCTGTCGATCGACAGTTGTACATATGTGTCGATCGACGGAGCATTTTAAAGACAAAGAAAATATCCACAGACGCCCTCGTGTCGATCGACATATTGTTTGTGTCGATCGACGGGCGCCCTGTAAACCTAATTTTACCACTTGTATAAATACTTTTAACTCGTTTTTACTTAAGGACACACTGTTTTATTAAGGAGGTAGAGAGAGAAAGAGAGACTTTTGGAGAAACTTTGGGAAGATCTACATGTTCTTGAGATTCAATGACTTCAAACCCTTTTGTATCATCTACTCTTACTCTTTAATGCAATCTTATTCAGTTAATATGATTTCATCATCTATTTCTGAGTAAATCACTTGTTAGGTTTTGGGATTTCTTGGGTTATGACTAGAAATCATTGAAATTGCATATTTGTTAAGGTTTATCCGTAGGTTCTTCATTTAAACTGTTATTAATGCTTGATTCTTGCTTGATCATCTCGAATCTCGATCTTAGGATTGTTGATTAGCCACGACAGTGGGATTAATAACCTGAACTAGTTTAAATGGGCAAAGTTACTTATTCGCAAAGAAATTTGGTTTAGGGGCTTTGTGAACATATCGAGCTCGTACTAAATGCATGTTTAGATTCGACGAATTCGCAAAGAAATTTGGGATTCGAGGATCTAAAGATAGATAGCCTTCGTAACGACAGTTAGCTGGCTATATTTTCGTGTTTGAGTTCTAGAACGGCACTTAATTGAACCTTGACAATTGTTATATATTGATTGCGAATCATTACCTAAAGAATTTCCATGACCTAGCTTTCATCTCTTTAAGTATTTAATCAACCCATCTTTCGTTTACTTGTTTTATAAACTGTTTTTACTCTTACAATCGTTTTACTTAGCAAAATCCGATTACCGAGATTGATTGTGTATTCTAACTCCCTGTGGATTCGATCCTTAAATACTACGATGATCTCTTTGTTTGAGAGAGTGGTTCTAGGGTAAATTTGAGCCCGCATCAACACACAACACACACTCTAGGGAAACCACCGTCCCCTCGAGAGAACGACCATCTCCCTGCACTATAGAAGAAACCACCGTCCCAATATAGGCACCCTGTACTATAACGGAAACCACCGTCCCCGTATAAGTATACAGGAAAACCACCGTCTCCTAAAGAGAACTACCGTCTCCCAACATGTATACAAGAAACCACCATCCCCGATGCATACTCTGGAAAGCCACCATTTCCAGCATATGAGTCATCCGTAATAAATCCTAAAACGCCTATAAACACAACCCACACTAGTCAATACCCTCATAAAAACGTATATCGCTACAACAAAACAGAAAAACAAGAGTCAAAAACAACAACACCGGCACAAAGGCCAAACAAAACAAGAACCACCAAGAAAGCTAAGCTCAAACGGCGACCTGCTTGTCGAACCACTTCCTGAACTTCAGCTTCATCTTTGCCTCTGGCTCCCAAGTCTCCTCCTGGCAACCGCCACAATTCCACAAAATACTCAACAACAGAATCTTCTTCCAGCGCAGTTCCTTAACTCTCCTCTCAAGAATCCTCACAGGAACCGCCGCGACCATTAAATCAGGCTGAAGATCTGCAGGGATCTCAGGCACTAACTCCGCCGACTCATGCAGGCACTTCCTCAACATAAACACATGGAAAACCTTATGAAATGCCTTCATGATCGGTGGTAACTCAAGCCGATACGCTACCGGTCCCACTCGCTCCACCACAGAGAACGGACCCATAAAAACGCGGACTCAGCTTGTTCTCCGAAATGGATCTGTTAGGACCCCTCAACATAGACATCTTGAGATACACGCGATCTCCAAACTCAATCTCAAGCTCCCACCTCCGCTTATCAGCATAATTCCTCTGACAATCCTGAGCTTCCTTCATGTTCAGCCTCACGACCCGGATCTTCTCCGTTGTTTCCTGAACATAGGTAGTTCCATGAATATTGCGCTCCCCCACTTGGGTCAAGCATAAAGGCGTCCTACATGGTCTCCCATACAATGCCTCAAAAGGAGTCATCCTGATACTCGCCTGAAAGCTATTATTATACGCAAACTCTACTAAGCTCAAGTGATCTGCCAATGACCACCCCAATCCAGAACACACATCCTCAGCAAATCCTCCATAATCTGAATAGTCCTCTCTGACTGCCCATCAGTCTGCGGATGATAAGCCGTACACATATGCACCTTAGTGCCCATCTCTGCCTCAAATGCTCCCCAAAACTCAGATGCAAACCTGGAATCCCGATCAGACACAATACTGGCTGGCATTCCATGCAGCTTCACAATCTCCTACACAAACTTCTTAGCAAACTTAGTCGCTCCATCGATCATCTTAATGGCCAAGAAGTGTGTTGGCTTAGTCAACCGGTCTACGATCACCAAGATAGCATTATACATGCGCGACTCAGGTAATCCTACTACGAAATCCATTGTAATCATATCCAACTTCCACTCAGGAATGGGCAAACTCTGCAGAAGACAACTCGGAACCATGTGCTCGGCCTTGACCAACGAACATGTATTACACTTAGAAACATAGGCCGCCACATCTCTCTTCATCCCGACCCAGTGATAATACCATTTGAGATCACGATACATCTTAGTCGCACCTGAATGAATCGAGAATTGCTCGCATGAGCCTCACTCAAAAACTCCTGCCTCAACGCCTCATCTCGAGGTACACAAACACGACCACGAATCAGAATCATCCCATTCGGAGAGACAATATACTCAGAATCCATAGTTTGCGACACACCAACCAAACCCTGATCACGCTGCTGAGCCACACTGATCCTCCTGAGAAGATCTGCCTGATCGACTGCCTCTAAGCCCAAAGGCTTCTGCAAAATGGCACAAAGACGCAACGTGCTAATTTTGCCTACCAAATCCTCGATATCCTGCTTATGGGCTGAATCAAACCTCCGTCGACTCAAGGCATCTGCTACCTGATTAGCCTTTCCCGGATGATAGATGATCTCCAGATCATAATCCGCCAGTAGCTCAACCCAGCGCCTCTGCCTCATATTCAGTAACGGCTGAGTAAAGATGTGCTGTAGATTCTTGTCATCTGTAAAAATTTGTACTCTCCCTCCATAGAGATAAGACCTCTAGATCTTCAGAGCGAATACTACTTCTCCCAACTCTAGATCATGCGTAGGCCGATTACGCTCGCTACCCTGCAACTGCCTCGAAGCATACGCGATAATTCGACCATCCTGTATCAAAACACAACCCAGACCAACTCCTGAAGCATCAGTATACACGGTATAAGGCTTCTCCGGCTCGGGTAATGCCAATACCGGCATACTAGTTAACATCTCCTTGAGCCTCGCAAAACTCTCCTCGCACTCCGGCGACCAAACAAACAGAATAACCTTACCGGTCAGCATCATCATCGGTTGCGCCATACTCGCAAAGCCCTTGACGAACCTCCTATAATAACATGTCAAACCCATGAAACTCCTAATCTCGGTCGCACTGCTCGGTCTAGGCCAATCTCAAATAGCCTCAATCTTAGCCGGATCCACAGAGACTTCCTCTGCAGAGATAATATGGCCAAAAAAACCCATGTCTCGCTGCCAGAAACTGCACTTGCTCAACTTAGCATACAGCTTATGCTCCCGAAGTATCTCAAGAACCAACCGCAATTGAGTCTCATGCTCCTCGAGACTCCTCGAATATACCAGAATATCATCAATGAATATGATAACGAACACGTCCAGATACTCCTTGAACACGTCGTTCGTCAACCCAAAAGGCATGACCACGAACTCAAAATGCCCATAACGCGTCCTGAATGCCGTCTTGCGAACATCTGCCTCATCAATCGGAATCTGATGATATCCCAAAGCCAAGTCAATCTTGGAGAACCAGGTAGCACCCCTCAGCTGATCCAGCAACTCATCTATCCTCGGGAGAGGGTACTTGTTCTTCACAGTGACTCGGTTATGCCCCCGGTAATCGATGCACAACCGGAAACTCCCATCCTTCTTCTTTATGAATAGAACCGGTGCTCCACACAGCGAAGCACTCGGACGAATAAAACCCTTACCCAAAAGGTCCTCTAGGTGCTTCTTCAGCTCTACTTGAGCCATCCGGTAAGGAGCCTTAGATATCGGAGCTGTCCCAGGCTCCAGCTCAACGGCCGAAAAACATCCTCGAACTCCCGAACAACTCGAATATCCTCAAAAGAAACCTCACCACTAGACTCCGCCATCACAATCATTGCCAAAAATGCCTCGCAACCTCGCTCTAATATCTGCTCAGCCTAAATAGCCGAGATCACAAGACTACTGGAAGTTGGTCTCAACCCCTGAAACATCAACCTCCCACCATCACGCTCGAAGCTCACTCTGCCTTGGAAACAATCTAGATGAACCCGGTATAACGATAACCAGTCCATCCCAAGAATAACGTCATACAGCGCTACTGGACTAATCACCAAGTCTGCTAGTATTGACTTCCCCGCGATCCAAAGATCCACTACTCTAGCACGGACCGAAGTAGCCAAGAACCCTCCTCCAGCCACCTTGACCATCCATGCACGCTCACCAGCACTGCTCCGGATGTCACTGCTTTCGGCATGCTCCAGAGTAATGTAGCAGTTCGATGCTCCGGAATCAAACAGTACGTGGGACTCAGAACCGCCCACTAACAAGGTCCCTACACAATTCACATGCGTCGAGAACCCTGATATCCCGACCACAAATAAAATAAAAGAACAACACATAACCTCGACAACAAATTCTACGACTAGAAATTTTATGAAGTTAAGTCTAGAATTTTACCTGTGATCTGCCCGGCGCCACCATGCTGACCAAAATCCGCCGGTGGATAAACATGCGGTGCTGGACAAATATGACCAATTAGCTATTGCACTGCCGCAATCTGACCCAAGGGCTGAACTCCAGCTGGCTGAATCGCTGCTACACCCGGTTGCTGCAACTGGGGACACATCGGCCTGAAATGCCCCGGCTCTCCGTACTGGAAGCAAACCTTAGCCCTCTGGGAGACCTTAGGATAGTTCGCCACCCGATGCTCTGAACTACCGCACCTGAAACAACCATGAGTGTCGTGGCTACCTGAACTCGCTCTAGAAGGATCATCCCACCTCCTCTTTTGGCCCTGCGCAGGCTTACCGCCCTTGCCAGAACCAGAACCTCTACGCTGTTGTTGTTGCTCCTGACTCCTTGGTTGAACGGTAGGAACAACAGCAGGCTGTACGATAACCGGACCAGACTGCTCACGCTGATCCTCCCCAATAGAAGCCGCTAGCTTCACTAGATCTGCCCTCGAGACGTATCTACCACCCCTGCATTGGGTCCTGATGCTCAACCAAAGTCCCTGTAACAACCTCTGAACCAGAGCCCGCTCGTCATCCAAACCGTGCCCAGTATGAACAATCAGCCTGCAGAACTCGGCGTCATACTCATGCAGTGACAGCTCTCTCTGCGTCAACGACATAAACCTTATCTAGAGACGATCTCGAGCATCCTGAGGAAAATACTTGGCGTTGAACTCAGCCAAGAATTCACCCCAAGTCCACTCTGCACGCCTAGCCTCAATAGCGCGCCACCAACAATGGGCATCCCCACTCAGATAGTGGACAGCCAACTCAACCTGATACTCGGCCAGACACCTGATCAATCTGAAGTTACGCTCTAACCTCAAATGCCACTCATCAGCCTCCTCAGGACCAACTCTGCCATTGAAGAACGGCGTAGCTATCCTCTGCATCTACCCCATCATCTCAAAATAAGACGGAACATGCGCTCTAACTGCAGCCCTTGGCTGCTCAGCAACTGCAGCCCTCTGCTGCAATCCGGCCACTAGAGGAACACCCGGAGCCTGCTCAGGAGCCATTGGTGGAAAACGTGCCAATAACTGCGTTAGCAATCCCACAACCTGGTCATCATGACCTAGAGCTACAGCAGCACCCACACCAAAGCCCACTGGAACTCCCCTGCCTCTACCGGCATCGGCCAACACACTGGCACTAAGCAACTGAGACTCTGACGCGGTCGCTACACTCTGGGATACACTCTGCGCCGCGCTCTCTGCTGACTCAGCAACTGGTCCACGACCACGGCCCCGACCTCCACGGCCACCAACTCTGCCACCACGGGCTACTGCTCTGCTGCCACGGGCACCAGCTCTGCCACGACCTTTACCTCTGGTATCCATCTCACTGCGACACAGATTAATAAATAAGCACTCCAGAAATCACAATCAAAACTAAAACAACACTCACCGCGGAATTTCTTTGAAGACCGGAGAGGATGATTTCTAAGACTAAAATTAACTAAACACAAATAATCAATTTAAACACATAGTCACAGTTCATCCAAACCTAACAGTCCTAAAACCGTATAGGCTTTGATACCAAAATGTAACACCCGGTCTATTTTTTTTTAATTAATTAATTAATTCTACTGCGGAAACAACTCATAACCAATAATAGAATTTCAATAATAATAATCCATGTGCGCATAAAACACCAATAAATAATCAAAGCATTTCTAGCAACCTAACCGGGTTCACTAGAAACTTAGCAAAACAGGAAAAACCAAAAGACAATCCTAATCATCCTCTCTCTAAAGCCTTGATTCCGCGATCACACTTTTCCTTTTCCTTTATCTGCAACACAATTGGAAAAAACGAGTTGCGTAAGTATTTAATAAATACTTAGTGGAGCGGTCATCCCGCCTACCGGATATATATAATAGGAAATAGATTATCAATTCTACGCGAGCAATCAACCATTCACAACAAACAAATAAATTCAATACTAAAAACAAAGAGTGTCGATCGACACCACCACTTGGTGTCGATCGACGCTTCACACAAGCAACCGATCCTCACGATCCCACCACAGTGGTGTCGATCGACACTACTTCTAGGTGTCGATCGACACCTCTCGCGGAGAACCTGACCCGAGTCTGATCCTCTCACGACTCGAGTTCCGTTCTATCACCCGCGATCAACTCGATTCCAGAACACATAATTTACACAGAATCGACACAGAAAATAGTCCAAAACATCACAATCAACCAATCAAATCCTAACAATCTAATTCCATATCCACGATCACGCACTCACCTCGAGAACGCGAAAAAGAGAAAGGTAAAAGCGAAGAACAGCGATGAACACGCAGGAAAATCACCAAGACACCACGATCACTCTCCCGAACCACCACACAAGCCTTAACAACGACGAACGGTAAAGAACGGATCACGAATCCTCTCGATTCATCCTTGAAATCTCAAAACACACTTTCCTTTGATTTTTCTCTATGTCCAAGTCGTGTTCTGCGGCTGGAACTTTATAAAACCCGACCTAGGGCTTTGTCCCTAAACCACGCCACAAACCGAATGATTTAAATCAAACCAGTTTTGCTCGAAAACATTGGTGTCAATCGACACCCTCCCTTGGTGTCGATCGACACCCCAAACCAAAATCGACAATTTGGTTTCGGGATGTTACACTAACAATCATGTGAGAACAAAAAAATTGAATAAATACATTGTAAATATGACAAAAAATATCTTTTAAAGAAACTACCCATTTTGTAGACTTAAAATGCAGTCTACTATGAGTAGACTGCAATTGATGTCTACAAAATGGGGTTATTTTTGCAATAAAGCAAATCGCTATGTAGACTGCAAATGAAGTCTACTTCATTTGTAGACTTCATTTGCAGTCTACACAAAAAAGTGGGTTACTTTTGCATTTGACCAAATCTTTGACTTTTCAAAGTATACTGTATTTGTAGTCTACACAAAGTAGCCAAAATTACGTAGACTTCATTTGCAGTCTACTTTTCAAAGTAGATTACAAATAAAGTCTACACAAAAAAAATAGTTTACTTTTGCATTTAACCATTTGTTGATTTTTCAAAATTTGCAGTCTACTTAAAATTGAGGTTAGTTTTGTGTTTGACCAAAATATCTGTACTTTCTTTTGTCGACTTCATTTGCTACTTTCCAAAGTACAGTGCAATGAACTCTACAAAATATCTGAACTTTTGGGTCAACTTTTCGATATATTGGTCAAACACAAAACTAACCTCACTTTTTAGAGTAGACTTCATTTGCAGTCTGCAACGAAAAGTCAACAAATGGTCAAATGCAAAAGTGACCTATTTTTTTAACAGAATATACTGCATTTTAAGTCTACTCACTGCAGACTTCAAGTGTAGTCTACTATATAAAGTCAAAGTTCTGGTCAAATGCAAAAGTGACCTAATTTTTTCTGCAGTCTGCACACGAAGTATATACAAGAGTTTTTATTGTTTCCAAAGAAGAGTTTGTAGACTTAAAATGCAGTCTACTTCAATTTTTTGCCTAAATAGTCAATTGCAAAATCTTACTCTTAGTTTACTTGTAGACTTCAAATGCAGTCTACTTTTTTGAATGAGATCTGAATTTTGAGAAAAACAAAAATCTTTACCTTTTTCAGTCGTTCGACTTCGTCTTTAGCTTCTTAAGCCACCGAAACTTTCAAAAAAAATAAGCCAACCGTTTTATATGGAAGAATCACAAGAAAACATGAGGTTATGAGAGAAATAAATGTAAAAACAAAAATTCGAGACTTTTGGATGAAATTGGAGAGAAATTTGAAGATGTTGAAGTTATGAGCTCATATATTATGCATTTACGTAACAAAAATTGGTTGGTGTAGCATTTAGAGCTTCAATTTTGGCTGTTCATGGTGGTTGCCAAAATTGAAGACGATGGCAGTTTCGTAAATAACTTGATGGTTTTGGTGTTTTCGTCTTTGGCCTTGCATCTGAATTTTAAAAACAAAAATTAATGAAGTAATGGCATTTTCGTAAATATGAGAAGAAGAGAAGGAGAGATTTGTGAGAATGTGGTCAATAGTAAAGAGGAAGAAAAAGTGGGTTTGTTTTTTGGTTGACCAAAAGAAATGGGTTATTTTAGCAAGCCCAAAAGAAATGGGTCAATAGTATAGGGGATTTTTTTTGGCATTACAATAGTGTCATCATTGAATTAATTTTTTTCAATCATGCCGTCATCATATGTACATTTACGAACATGTCAGCTTAAAAAAAAAGGTTTATAAGGTTTTCTAGAAATAGTATATGGTTTTCTAATTTACTATAAGGTTTTATAAATGTTAAAAATTTGTTTTAAAAAAACCTTATAATATGTTTTAAAAACCTTATAAACCTTTCTAAAAACCTTATAACCCCTTGTAAAAAAATTTATAACCCATCTTTTAAAAGAAAATTTGAAAAAATTAAGTTAAAAAAAGGTGGCACACTTTCAAAAAATTACAAATAATGACATGATTGTAAAATGTCATGTCAAGGGGGTCATATTTGAAATATTCTCTTCTTTTTTTTGTACATGATTCACTAAACCATTTTCTCAAAACTTTTGAGAATTGTGGAAATGTTTTAGCCCAGTGTTTGATCAAGGGTTTATTCATCTTAATAAATACGATTTATCAATGATTAATGAAGATTAATGAAGACAAGCTAACGTAAAATATTTAATGTGGGGGCAAAGTAGAAACGTTTGACGTGAATTACAACATAAAACTTGTCCGTTATAGACTAGTCGATGTAACAATTCTCATATTTTGTATTATAAAAATAAAAAGAAGGGTTAGAAAAAAAGAACTTTATGAAATTTGGAAACACCATTTGTCATGTTAATTTAAATAAATAAAACAAATCACATATAAATATATAATAGGAACATATCTGACATTCTACAAAAGTTTATAATCTACTAACTTGCATGGTTTATACAAATTTTATCACTGAAAATACCAAATATTTTAAAACACATGCGAAGTATAATTAAAAAGAAAAGACATTTTGTATAACAGAAAATTATATCCCATACCATTTCTTCCCAAATTTCTTATAAAATCTACCACATTACTAACCCTTTATTAAATCTACTACGTCTCTATTTAAAAAGACAATTTTACCCATTGCACATCATCTCTTCTCCTTCCTCTTTCTCCTTCTCTTTCTTTCTCTCTATGTTAAAGTTACGCCGGAAAAATACTCTTCCCTTTCTTTCTCTCTATGTTAAAGTTACGCCGGAAAAATACTCTTTATCAGCATCAGCTTCTGAAACATAGTCCATTCCTTTATGCATCTCTCTCTCTCTCTCAGCATCAGCTTCTGAAACATAGTCCATTCCTTTATGCATCTCTCTCTCTCTCTCTCTCTCTCTCTCTCTCTCTCTCTCTCTCTCTCTCTCTCTCTCTCTCCGTGCCATGGAGCTTTCCCATTCTCTGACTTACTGTAACATCCCGAAACCGAAATGTGGTATTTTGGTAGGGGTGTCGATCGACACCAGTGTTTCAGGTTGTTTTGTGGTTCGATTTTAAATGTCGAATTGAGGCAGTTCGGTTCAAGGGAACCCTAGGCTCGCGTTTTATAAGTCCTAGGCGTGGAGAAGCCGTAGGAGGCAGAGAAAACAATGAGTTTTGAAGGAAATTGAGAGAAAACTGTTAGAATAGACCGTTTTCGGTGTTTTTAGGCTCGATTGATTGCGTTTTTCATTGAGAAAGGATTGAGGGTCGAATTGCTTATGGTTCCAGCGAGAAAATCATAAGTTCGCAAAATTGTGATTGCTTTGATTGTTGTTCTGTGATTACCGTGTTTTTATTGTTCTGTTATTCGCAAAATTGGCTCGTATGATGAAACAGTCGTGTGAGGATTTGACTCGATTCAGGTTTCTGCGAGGAGTGTCGATCGACACCCCCTTTTGATGTTGCGAGGTTTGAGTTTGTGAAAGTTGTGTCGATCGACACCTGGTTGTGTCGATCAACACCCAGTTGTGATTTATGTGTTTCCATATTATAGCACCAATCGACACTGTGGTGGTGTGTCGATCGACACCATCTGTTGAACTGCTAAATTTTGTCGTTTGTTCTCATTTCGGTAATTTAAACATTGTTAATTGATGGTTGATTGCATAGTTTGGCTTTCTTTACACTTATTATGTAACCGGTAGACAGGATGACCGTCTTACTGAGTATTTGTGATAATACTCACGCAACTCGTTTTTCCATGTGTTGCAGGTAAAGATAAAGTGTGATCGTGGAATCAAGGCAATGAAAGAGGATGATAGGGTTTTTCATGTTTATGTTTTGAAATTCTAGAACATGGTGTTTAGGTTGCTAGATGATATTAGAATTGAATTGGAATTGTGTTTAAATTATGGTTTAGTTGGTTATTTATTTCTGCTGGTTTGCTTGTCGTTGAATTAATCGTTGAGGATTATTATTTACGGGAATAATGATCCGGATTAATTAATTAAAAAGAAAAAGAAGAGTTGGTTGCTTCACTTACATTGACTTCCAAGCGAATATATCACTTTATGAATTATCCATTGCGAATCTACAACGCCAATCTTCTCATGAGCAGGCTCCAAAAAAACACACGGATCTTCATACTCATTCTGAAGAATTAAGGTATGATTCAAAAGAACCCTAGCTAGAGACTGCAGATTTACTTCAACGCATCTTCTTAGAGCAAAGTCGAGACCCCATCCATGAACCAGATTGTTCTGTATATGAAAGGACACAAAAGTGATTAATCATATACGTAACTTTGGTTTCAAATAGGTGAAAGGTTTAGATTCATATTTTCCCTGAATCCACTAAAATACTGAAACAAAAAGGTCTGAGATAAACACAAACTTGAATCATATGCCACACACATCGCCATGCTTCTCGAGAAAATACAGGCGCCATTATTTCAACAAACCTGTGGGAGAGGAAAAGTCTTGTAGTCATAACACCTACGAACTCTTGAGCAGACTTACGCAGCACAAGGAGGTGAATGTGGGTCACTATACCATCGTGGTTTCTCTTGAGTATCTCTGTCCAACACATTTCACAAATCAGAACAAAAGCAAAAAGGCAAAATTTTGTTAGAGAGAGAGATCTTACTTGTGGACCTCTCGGTCACCTCGTCTCTTTGTCATTTCCCAAGTAAGTCCATTATTGAGACATCTCTAAACCAACTAACTCAATGTACCTGAAGTTATTATTAATAGAGTTCCATCACAAAATGTAAAGATGATATTGTTCTGCTACTTGAGAGACAGAGTAATTTACTTATCTGCATTGAAATGCTCCACTCCAAGATCATCCCATATGCAGGGCCGGTCTTGAGCAGAGGCGGGAGAAGCGGTGGCTTTGGGCCTCCGTTTTAATTTTAGGCTTGAAATTTTTTTTTTTTTTTTTTTTGTAGTAAATTGGCCTCCATTTCCGGTTTTGCTTGGGGTCTTTGTTGCTCCAGGACCGGCCCTGCCCATATGAATACGTACTCATAAGCTGAAACGACATCCGGATGCAAAAATCTCTTTGCGGATCACCTACCAAAAAACAGTTGAGATATTTGATAAAACACACTCAACATGATTTTTTCCAGCAATTGTTTGGCTTGGCAAGTACAAGGTCAATCACCATTTTGTTTGCTTTTGTGTACGAATATGAATCGCGCCCTTTGACCACTAAAATTGGTCCCATTCAGACGTCTGACCGTCATAATGGAAGAGTAAAATTTGAAAATCTTCAGAAAACTGAAGAAATAAAACGAAAACAAATCTCAGCGCACATCCAACAAAGAAAATATACAAATACAGGCACATGAGGTTATTGCAGAACCTTCTTAACAACTGTATTAATATGGTTTCGCTGCTCAAATCCAACTGTAAACGTCACAAGATATTTAGGCTTCTTCTTCAAATCCTACATAAGTTATGGTCCAATAAACAATATAACGTAAGGCTTATTCTTCTAACAGTATGTGTCACACTTCAACTAAAGATTTTAGGAATGCAGGCCATACTTCATTAGGTTCTCCCCATAATCTACGCAAGTAAAAATCAATTTTTGCCACAACAATTCCTGGAGGTAGTAGTTTTGCACCACGCGGGTTAGTCGGAACATAAATCTGTAATCACACAGATAGAAATGATACACATAATATCCGTAAGCTGTTCACACAATCCGAGTGAGGCGGCACTATTCTTGTACACATAATTGAAATTATACATACCTGAGGAAAATTTCTTGAACCAAAATCCTCAAGGGATTTGTCACGAGATAACAATTTTCCATCAAGAGATGATATAAGTCCAGAGGGTAAGTTAATCTGCACAAAAACGTAATTAAAATAAAAACCAAGAAGTGAAAATCAAGAAGTACATATGAAGAACACACCTTATATCCCAAACACTATTCCAACGATTGTCGTGATAATAACCTTTGCATTTTCATTGGTTCTTCTGCAAAGTTGAACACTAAGTAAAATGAAAGCGAACTCAGAAAATCTTTGTATTTACAAATCGAACAGCCATTAAACGAACTTCCGGTGCATTGTTCCCATTAAATACCTAGTCACCAATTTCCTAAAGTCGATCTTTTCTTTTTCAATTTGTTCTTCAAGAGCAAAACTTGGTGTTAAACGAAAGTTAACATTATTTTTTCAAACGAAAGTAGAAAAAAAAAATTCAAATGAAAGCTTCCAAGAATAGATATTAGAAATGTGAAGAGAATGAAGATGCCAATTTACCTTTGAGAATTTGTGGGTTTAAATATCCTCAAAGGGCAAAAAAAAAAAAAAAAAAACAGGCGATTGCCTCGAGCCCCCTACCATGCCAAATCCTTCATCACCGACGTGGGCCCTGGCCTCCGTCACTGGTTCAGCAACCATGGCCAAGAAAAAGAGACCCTTTCTGATCCCTCTCCCTCCGAAAACCCCCTCCTCCATTGAAGCTTTCTCCTCAGCCTCCTCTCCCTAAAGCAATCTCGATTTTCAAACTACCGTTTCAGTGTTACTAGCTTCAAATCTCCGGTTATCTTCCATCTCTCCGGCAGAAACTCTGTCAAAGAACGACAACTACTCTTCTCTTAGCTTTTACTCGCATATCGCTGATTTTAGGGGAGAAGATCTTCATTAACGAACTGCTTCTTTGTCTACTGAGGCTTATTCAGGGCTTAATGGTCTCAACTTGGACGGATCTGACGCAGTCAGAGCCTTCTCTTCCACCAGAACCTCCGGATCCGCTAGATTCGTTGTCATCTCTCCTTGTCATTATCACCAGCGAGGTATTATGTGGATTTTTTGTCGTCTCCATTCTGAATCTCTTCCTCTCCTCTGTGGGTGCTGGGAGATGCATATTACCTGAGTCCGCTTCACACATATTTTTTCTTACCGGTATGGTCCATGTGAATCCCTGGAATGTTTGGATATTGGTTAGTTATACATTAAATTAAGATTAAGATTCATATCCCCCATCATTAGGGTTCAGTCACTTCAATTATCTCATTATGAGGATTGTGAGTCTTCTCTGGCCATCGGTTTTCTTATGAGAAGGTGCTTATGGTTCTGTTTAGCCTTCTGATACCTCAATATGAGGCTTTGTTACCATCGATCTCATCATCGATCTCATCACAAGTGCCTTCAGCTTTTGTAACCGAGGCCTTGAGCTTTAAAGCTGATTTATTGCAGCTCACAACGTGGGTTTCTGTTAACTCATGTGTCTCGGACTCGCTCTCTCTTGTCACGTTGCTTAACTCGAAGGACGTGGTCAATGAGTTGAAGACTATACTCTACAACCTTAGTTGTCGAAGTGTAGCTTTCGCATTTCTATCTTTGGTTTTTATTTCTCGGTTGGATAGGCTTATTACCAATGAGATAGCTTAGCTTGGTCTTGTATCATTGAACCTATTCCCCACCATTAGTGGATTAGCTAATATAATTTCGGTTTGGTCAAAAAAAAAAAATCCTCGAAGGCCCACACTTATTTTTCTTTTTATTTTATAATGTATGAGAAAGTGATAGAGGTATTCAAAATTCAAAATTGTTTCATTAGATTTTGATGCTTTGGTTCTGAACGCATAATAAGTGACTTCACTTGTGTTTTTTTTTTTACTCTGTTTCCAAGGCAAAGGAATTGCCATTAACTCAAGCTAAGGGAAAATAGGAAATTGGGAACTTTCTCTCATTTGTTGTATCATTGGCTGTGTTTTCATCTGACACTAGAAATGATACGACAATGGTTTTCTTTTGAGAAAATGTTTCTAATTTGGAAGGCAATTGTTTCAATGCAATGTATTTAAAACTGTTTGCACAAACTCCTCATTTCAATCCACCCCACTGGTGGAGACTAGCGAAAGTTCTTGTGTAATTTCTGCAGTTAAAGCTTCAGTTTCTGCAATTGAAAAATTTGATTACATGTAATTGAAAAACACTTATGGTTGAAGAATGATGTTTAGCCAACTTGAACCAACCACTTGTGTGTCTTCTTAACTTCTTATACTGAGTGACTTTGTCTTGATTATGACTCTGTTAGTGTTGTCAAAATTGTTGGTTATTGGTTGATAACAAAAAAAGAAGCAAATATTAAGTGGCACAATTAGTACTCCCTAATCTTTAACTTTGTTTTTGTTATTGTGGATCTCAGGTAAGAAAAGGAACAAATGCAAAGGATTAGGTCAAGACCAGGGTTAATATGTCCATACAGTTCGATCATGTAGAGAGAAGCTAGAGTAAAATCAAGAACCTTTTATTAAATTGATATTAAGTTTTTAACAAAGTTGATGTTTAGAGTTGGTATGCAAATTGGGTTGGTATCTTTGATTGATGGGTCGATTAGGACATCGGATAGGTAAATAATGGAAATCAGTGGTTAAATGACAAGTAGGATTACCCAGTGAAGGGTAATAATTGGAACAACTGATACAAGTGAATACGTGGTTATATAGCTAATATGCTCAAATTTATCTTTTGAACTACTCTCTCAAATTAAGAGATCAGTGTAGTACTTTAGGTATCGAAATCTACAGGGAATCAGAAACACAATAGATTTATATGCTCGAATTATGCTAAGCAGAATATGATGAATGGAAAAGACAAGTAACTAAACCAATTAAAACTGTTGTGAAATCAATAAAGAGAAACGCTAGGCACATGGAAATCGCAGTTGAATCAGAATTGTAGATAATAATAAAAGATAGGATTATGAAGCACAGTTCCTAAACATGAAGGCGAATGTAAAATCAATCAGCTATCGCTGTTGAGATTATCTATGTCTAAATCCTAGAAAGCTAACTATCGTTGCGAATTCAGATTAATTTAAACAAGCAATAAATTCAGGTCCAATTGTTTACAAAATCCTAAACCAAATGTCTTTGCGAAGGGAATTTTGCTCATAAAAAACTAGTTCAAGCAATTAATAAAACTGTCATTTCTATCAATTAACTTAAGATCAAATTCTAGGTAGCTCATCTAGAATAAGCAATAAACACAAGTTAAGATGAAGAACTTCTAATGATATTATTCTAACAATTCAATCAAATCTAAGAATTAATCAAACACCTTTGAAAATCCCTAAACCTAACAAGAGCACTACTCAGACATATTCAAAGAAGCAAACATCTTATTAATTGAATATATCTCTTAGAATTTGATACAATAAAGCGTAAACCTAAACAGTGGCTGTAAAAACATATATATAGAGTTCCTAAACCGTCATAGATCATAAAAGTAAACATCTGGAACTTCTGGGTAAAAACGACAAACTTCCGAAATCTAATTTTCTGTGTCCGAACAGGGTGACGATCGACGCCAACTTTTGAAATTGATTCTTCACTTCGACGTTTTGATGTTTTCTTCCGCAATGCTCCAAAACTTCCAGTAAACACCTTTTATGCTCCAAACGTCTAGAAACATGCAAAGACTCTAAAACAAACACAAAACACCACAAAGACTCTATATATTGGACTTATATCATGGTATATAATGGGAAAAAAACATGATATATCAACTCCCCCAGACTTAGCTTTTTGTTTGTCCCTAAGCAAAACAGTTGTACTCACTCCTTCTAGATCCACATACTTGCAAAGTCAATCCGGTAATACTTCGATGTGTCCCTAGAAGCTAAGCAGCCCTCCAGATTGAATCCAAACCCTTTAGAAAATATCAGCCTTTCAGTTGCAAACCCCTTTAGTTATTTAGGTACAGTCACATCGAGGGAATATCGATCTCTAGACCTTCTAGATTCTATTACTTCCTTTAACACTTTCCTGCCTTTCACCCTCTCTCTTCCCACCGTAATTGTGTATCCAATTAAGGATATCATAGAGGTGTATGCCTTTGTTGAACTTTTTCTTCAGGATTTTTAATTTTTTGGACTTGCACTTTTCTATTTGAACGACAATTGTAGCATCCCAAAACCAGGTCTGAGTGTCGATCGACACCATGTTCTAGGATTTGTTCGGTTTAATGAAATCGTGCGGTTTGGTGATGTTCGGTTTAGGGAGAGAATAGGGCTCGGGTATTTAAACCCTTGTCAGTTTTGTGGCCACATCGCAGAGCAAAAATAAGGAGAGAAAACTTTTATTGAGAGGAAAAAGAGAGAATCGAAAAGATTTATTATCTGTTCTTCGTCGGTTTCACTAGGAGGTTTCGTGTGATCGTATAATGGGTCATTTGCATTGTTTGGTGAACGTGTTCTCAGTGTTTGCTCGCTATTTTGTCTGGTTTCGTCGCTGTTCTTTGTCGTTCTTTTTTCAATCGTGAAATCGAGGTGAGTGCACGACCGTAGTCTCAGATAGGTTAGAATTCGAGGAATAAACGTTTATAAATGTGTCTTGTGGTATAACTGGTCGTTGTTTGTGTTTTGTGATGATTTTGTGTGATTCAGTGATGTTTTCCTGAGATAATTGTGTTCGTGCGTCGTGTTTTGATTTGTTCTTCGTGATAAAATAGGTTGTCGATCGACACCTAGTGGTAGTGTCGATCGACACCAAGGTGAAACGACGCTGATATTGTTGAACTGTCGATCGACACCTAGTGGTAGTATCGATCGACACCAGATGATTCTACGTGTGCATTTTTAAGTTGTTTATTGTTTGATTTTTGGCTTATTCGTACTTAGCCTATTGACGGGAAGACCGTCTCACTAAGTATTTATTAAATACTTACGCAACTCTTATTACCATGTGTTGCAGTTAAAAAAAAAGTGTGATCGCGGAATCAAGGCCAGAAGAAGAGGATGATTAGGATGTTATAGTATTTGTTTCGTCTAGTGGAACCTGGTGTTTAGGTTGCTAGATTTTTATTATTTTTGGAATTGAGTTTTTCTGGATTTTGAGAATTGAATTGGTTATTTAAGAATTGAATTATTTCTTGAGAATTTCCGCATGGTTTAGTAATTTATGTTAGTCGTTGAGAATTAATATTTAAGGATTATTAATTCGGATTATTTATAAAAAAAGTGTTGGTTGTTTCAACACTTTTTTTAAGACTTTTTTATGACCTTGACATCTCTATGGCTTCACTAGATCAGCGCTCATTACTATTATTTCTTGTGGAAGATAGGGTCATGATGCTTTTTCTTTTCGATCTAGGACAGTTGTATCATCATCAGGAAGAAGTTTTAGAGCGGTCCGTCCTCGCTTTCTTGTATTTGAAAGCTGAATCAAGTCTTGCGATTTCCAACGCCCAAGACAAGAAATTATAGTTGATTAGGTGCGGGGTCTGCAACATCCTTTATGGCATTCTCTAGAAATCGAAACTTGGTCCGTTAAACCGATCTACTTGCAGTTATCCACCTTGTAAAACCAACCAACTTGCGTTCTAATGGTCATTTGAGTGTTGTTTAAAGCAAGTAAAAAGAGAGTTTTGACCCGAAATTTTGAAAAACTGACTCATAAAACTCAAAATAAAACACATAGTTAGTAACTACCTCCCCTAGTCTTAAACGATATTGTCCCCAATGTTATTAAGCCTGAAGTTGGTGAAGGAAAATTAAACAAAACGAAACAAATTGAAAAACGAAGGAAATTATTACCTGATGAGGCTGGTGTCGATCGACACCCATGATTTTGATCTGATCGATCTTCTCCCTCTCGTTTTTTTTTTCAAAGAAAAACCAAGCATTCTACGAGAAACTCGTTGCTTGCATAAGCGCGTAACAGCCTTTTCACATTTTAAATATGTATGAATGAAAACCGGGGATTTAGAATTAGGTTCAGGAAGTGTGTACCTTTGCTTTTTTAGAGGATCAATGGTTGGGAGATGTGGAATTATCTGTTCAGCAACAGATGGTGGACTAGAATCCGTCTCCTTGATTGAGTCTTCATCTTCTAAAATCTTCACAGAAAAAGTTTGACCATTGATGGTGGATTTTCTCCTTGTGTTCTCAATGTCAAAGTCCATGAAAATATCACCTATATCAAGCTTGATCTTTCCTTTCCTCACATCGATTGTAGCGCCAGTAGTAGCTAAGAAGGATCTTCCCAAAATCATAGGGTCTTGAGGCTCATCGTCATACTCCAAAACTACGAAGTCTGTTGGAATTATGCAGTCTTGAATATTAATTGGCACGTCCTCTAAAACTCCTTATGGGATTCTTTGTGATCGGTCAGCTAGGATAAGAGATATCCTAGTTGGCATGAAATCAGTCATCCCAAGTCTAATAGCAATAGATAATGGCACTAAATTAATAATGGATCCTAAATCACAAAGAGAGTAAGGAAACTGCCATGTCGATATAGAGCAATTGAGCACAAAGTTCCCTGGATCTGGTAGCTTGACGGGGATTCTGCTCTAAATCATCTCGCTAACTTTCTCTGAGACTACCACTTCCTTCTTCTTCTTCTTAGGAACCGGAGCTGTGTTCAAGAGAATCGCCCTGATATCTCTAGTAAGAAGTGCTCCTTCCTGAGGACTAACTCCATTAACAACCATCCGCTTAACGTATCTCCTTAAAGCCAGTGAAAGCTTAACTTCATCAACAAGAGGCATCTCAACCATGATCTTATCTATCATCCTCTTCCAAATAGCCTCTTCGACCTCCTGCTTGGACCTTCTCGCTCTAAGGAATGGAACTTTAGGCTCATAAGCTCGCTCCTCCGCATTAACCGACGATGTTGTAAAATCTACACAAGTCTGGACGAGGTGTCGATCGACACTGGCATTTTCTGAGTTTTGGGTCGAATTTTTATGGCGTGTCGATCGACACACTCCCAGAGTGTGATCGACACTAGCTCCTGATTTATAAAATCGCAATTTTCTTCACGAGTCACTCGACAAACACCCTTAGTGTCACTCGACACTGGTTCTGCATTCTCAAAATTTGCCTGAAACTCTGCGAAATAATCTTCTTGTTCGACTAGAACAACATTACAAGCTCGCTTGGGGTTTGTATCAGTCTTCGCAGGAAGAAACGCCTTTTGCCACCTGATAGAATCAGCTGTTTGAGCGACTTGAACATCCAACTTTTTTACGTGAGTGCTTAAAGCTGAAATCTTTCTATCCAAACGTGAATACATCGTGTCAATCTTCCCATTGAAGTTCACTGCCATTTTCTACTGTCCTTCGAGGATTTGCTCAAGCATGGACTTCATCTCATTGTCTTATTCTGGTGGCTTCTGGTAGGAAGAAGAACCATAGTTCCGATTGAAGTTGAAAAGGCTTCTGATAAGATGATACATATCTCTGAAATCCGGTCTCACTGATGTTGTTCACATCTTCCTCTTCATGCTCCATCTCTTGAGCAATCTGGACTGACTTCTTTTCCCCAATAATACTATGCACGGAGTCTATCTTAGCCCTAACTTCAGCGATCTGATTTTCATCCATGTTCCCACCAAGCTTCTTCCTTTCGATGTCAGCGTTCTTGGTACTATTGATATAAGCCAAGTTCTCAATAAGTATAACTGCACTTTCTTGAGAGTTGGTGTTGAAGTTTCCACTCCTCACTGCATCCAATGCCGTATGGTACCTCCAGTCCACTCCTCTGTAGAAGATGCATAGCAGTTGCACTTCGATGAAGCTGTGGTGAGGACAATCTCTCTGATAAGACTTTAGTCGCGTCCACGCAGTCCTGAATGCTTCTGTTGAACCTTGTTTGAATGAAGCAATCTTCGTCCTTAATTCCTTGGATCTTGCATCATTGAAAAAGTTGTTCAGGAACCCGTTCTTGGTGTCCTCCCAAGTAGTCAGCGATCCTGGTTCAAGCTGCTTTAGCCAGTAAGAAGCATCCCCACTAAGAGAGTATGGGAATAGCTTGCAGAATAGGTAGTCGCTAGACACTCCATGGGCCTTGATGATGGAAGCTAAGTCCTCGAAGTTCTCAATCTGATCCATCGAATCCTCATGTGGAAGACCATGAAAGGGGTGCTGAGCGACTAGGCTGAAGTAAGCAGGCTTCAGCTCGAAATCATTCCTCTGAAAAGGAGGTGGACGAATCGCAGCTCGATTCGCATAGAACTGGTCAGGACGGTTGAAATTTGTTAGTGTTTGCCCTCGCGCAACATCGTTTCTCAACAAACTCGTAGGATTCTGGCTCTGGTGTCGATCGATACCAGCTTGGTGTCGATTGACACCCATAATTTCTTCACGTCGTCGATAGCTCCTCCTTGTCGCTCGACAGGCTCCTCCAGAATCGCTTGTTCCTCGATGATCACACTACCATCATCGTTTATCCTTTGTCCTTCCTCGTTGTATCTCAATCCTGCTGGATCACGCAGGATTCCATCTTCTTTCGGTCTCAGTATGAGATGTTCTCTAGCAGCTATCCTTGCTGCTCTTCTATTATCACGTTCTAAACATGCAAGTTCCTGAAGACCGTAGTTGACTAGCTCTTTGTCCTTGTTGCTTCTGGTATTGTGATTCCGCATACACCTGAAACGCATAACAAAAAGAGACAAAAGAAACTAGTCAAACAAAAATAAAAACTTAGACAAAATTCTAATGATAAAAATCTAATGGTTTTAGAGTCTCCGGCAACGGCGCCAAAATTTGATATGCTCAAATTTATCTTTTGAACTACTTTCTCAAATTAAGAGATAAGTGTAGTATTTTAGGTAACGAAATCCACAGGGAATCAAAAACACAATAGATTTATATGCTCGAAGTGTGCTAAGCAGAGAATGATGAATGAAAAGACAAGTAATTAGCAATTAAAACGGTTCTAAAATCAATAAAGAGAAACGCTAGGCACAGGGAAATCGCAGGTTAATCATAATTGCAATTAATAATAAAAGATAGGATTACGAAGCACAGTTCCTAAACATGAACACGAATGTAAAACCAATCAGTTGTCGCTGCAGAGTTTATCTATGTCAAAATCCTAGTAAGCCAACTGTCGTTGCGAATTCAGATTAATTTAAACAAGCAATAATTCAGGTTCAATTGTTTACAAAATCCTAAATCAAATGTCTTTACGAAAAGAAATTTTGCTCGTCAAAAACTAGTTCAAGCAATTAATAAAACTGTCATTTCTATCAATTAACTTAAGATCAGATTCTAGGTAGCTAATCTAGAATAAGCAATAAACACAAGTTAAGATGTAGAACTTTTAATGATATTATCCTAACAATTCAATCAGATCTAACAATTCATCAAACACCTTTGAAAATCCCTAAACCTAACAAGAGAACTACTCTAACATATTCAAAAAAGCAAACATCTTATTAATCAGATCTTGATAAAATAAAGCATAAACCGAAAAAATGGCTGTAAAAACATATATATAGAGTTCCTAAACCGTCATATATCATAAAAGTAAACATCTGGAACTTCTGGGCAAAAACGGCAAACTTCCAAAATCTGATTTTCTGTGTTCGAACAGGGTGGCGATCCACACCCAGTGGGTGGTGATCCACACCCAGCGGGTGGTGTCGATCGACACCAAAAACTGAAATTGATTCTTCACTTCGACGTTTTGACGTCTTTTTCCGCAATGCTCCAAAATTTCCAGTAAACATCTTTTATGCTCCAAACGTCTAGAAACCTGCAAAGACTCTAAAACAAACACAAAACACCACAAAGATTCTATAAATTGGACTTATATCATGGTCTAAAATGGGTAAAAACCATAATATATTAATAGCTTTTTCTTTTATTTTTTTAGGAGACAATGGCACAATCATACATTTTAATTATGGAGGATATGGAAGATATTTTTTTAAAGAAAGGAGAAGATATGGTGGGATTTCAAGAGAATATCACATTTACAATTTATGGTTTAGGAGATTATTTATAGCAGAGATAACATACTCGATGTTAGTAGATAATATATGTAAAAAAGTTGCGATAGATTCAACTATATAAAGCTAAAATTGAGTTTCATACCATTGACCAAGAAACATTCGAAACTTGCGTATTGTAATGGTAGAATTGTTTTTACAATTTAGTACGGTTAATATTTTAATTTTATAAGCTAACTTAAAATTTTGAAAAAGTGTTTTTGCAACTTAAATGTTTTTTACTAGATCAACTAGTATTTTACTAAACCAATTGATATTTTACTACCCTGATTCATATTATACAAATACATTTAAAAATCTAAAAATAAAAAGTATTTACTAATATTAGAGGAAAATTAATTCATATATAAACTTCAGTTCCATATGCAAATGAAAAAAAAAACAAGAACAATTATCTTGTGTATTTATAATATAAATATTTTTTTCTGTGACCTGATGATGCAATATCATATTTTATTTTTGGCATCAATCACCTTATACTTTTTAGATGAATTCCATAATGTTATTTACCTTCTGATGCAAAAATTCATAGGAAATGTGTTCTTGAACATATTATGCTATGGAAACATTGGAAAATGTGTTACAATATTTCAATATTTCTCCCCAATCCTAAGGCTTATCAATATTTTGAATTTCATAGGTTGAATCAATTACTTTTTTTATGTTCTTTCGATATTTGATTTTTTTTTCTGGTGCAATGTGTTATATAAATTAATTTAATTCTTTTTATTTTGGCACTGCAGTTATACCTAATAGTTTTAGTTGTGCCAAATTCAGTTGTACTTGAATACAACAATTGTATACAAAATTGACAAAGCAACAAATTAAATTGCCTAGTTTATACTACATCATAGTGAAATCCATGTGTTCTTTTTCTTCTTCGTGTCTTTGTTGTCCTTGATGTCTTTCTTCTCCTTGCTGTATATTTTTTTCTTTCATATAAACATAAAATAAATCGGAAAAATGATGTGTGATTGACAATAATTTCTATAAGCTTTTACAAGCCATTAGTGATACTTGCTTTGGGTTTCAATTCCAGAAAATAAAAGATTGCTTTTTTTTTTTTTTTTTGGTAGTGGACGGGAGAGACAAATCATCTCTCCCATATTATTAAAATAAAATAAATACTAAATACAGATGTTTCTTGGGCGTGCAAGCCTATTGGCATCCTCTTATACAATCGAATTAACCGTATTTAAAACAGAGGAAAACATATGAAACCTAGCGGTAAAGAAAACAGATAGTTGGCTAACCCGTCGGCAAGACGATTAGCTTCCCTATACACGTGAAAAATACGGACTATCCAGTCCCTCGATATAAAGTCATGGCACAAGCGTACCAGGAAAGACAGCGGATGCGAATCGCTAATCCCTGTCGTGAGAAAGCCAACCACTATCTCTGTATGTACTTCCAATTCTACTCGGGTTATGCTTTGCTCCCAAGCAATAACCAGCCCATAGTACACACCCCATAGTTCTGCCAAAGGTCCCGAACATATGCCTATGTTCAACACAAAGCCACCACACCAACCACCATCACAATCCCTAATGACGCCACCGGCCGAGGCTAAACTCGGGTTACCCCGTGACGGACCATCCGTATTTAATTTTAGCCAACCCTCTCTCGGCAGTTTCCACGCAATCATTCGCTCCTCTCTGGGGCTACCTCTCAACTCCTCCATCAAGATCAAATGAGCATGAAAAACCTCTTTGGCCAGATCACAAAGGAACCGGAGCCGATTCCGACACTTACTATTTGTACCAAAAATATTTCCACATCTTCATTTCCAGCCCCACCATACCGACATTGCAAACAGTGTAGACTATTGACTCCCTCCCATAACTCTATCATCTCCTAAGTTCTCATACAACCATTCCAACAAGGATTTAGAAAAGAAAACATTTCTCTTCCCATGAGGCATTAGCCGGTACCATACTCCCGCCATTGCCGGGCAATCACAAAGAATGTGAATAATCGACTCATCGCCACTATTGCACACTTGACATAAAGCCGAAGAAAAAAGGTGGCGTCGTGCCCTCTCCTGATTAGTCATGATGGCTTGTTGCACTACTAGCCATAAGAAAACTCGAACCCTCTCCGGTGCCACTACTCGCCATACTATACCATACAATCCACCCATGTGTTGTCTCAGGCGAATATCCAAAAGAAGGATTGCTTATACTCTCCAAAAGACAATAGACAATAATATCAAATCAAGTTAGTGTTGGCTCAAAGTTTTTGTGGGCCCTAGGGCAAAAAAAAATTTAGGCCCCTAAAATATATTATTGATGATATTTTTTACTAAATAATTGTTTTTTACTAGTTTCTGTTCTAAAATTCTATTATTAAAAATATATATATATACATTATAAAAAAAATTATGGGTCTTTTTCAATTTTAATTTTAAATATTCTTGTTATTTAAAAAAAACATTGGGCCCCTTAATTGTTAGGACACAGGATGAGGCACCCCCATGTCCTCCCCATTGAATCGGCCCTGAATAAAGTGTGATTACTAATAATTTTTCCAAAGAAGGTTGAATTCATGGTATTCAAAGCTCCAATACGAAACTAAAAATCTAAACGATAACATTCAAACACAAAACTAGTTTGTGTAATTTGAAACTTTTTGAGTAATCCAACAAGTAATCACATACAAAATTAAAATTAGGAACCATCAAATTCAAATACATATCTTAGATTCTACAATTTCTCTAATTCTCTATTAAACCCATACAAAACAATTCGAAGCAAACTCCCGTTTGTTTCATCAACGTGTTTTGTTATCAATGCATCTAAGGATGCGAAATCTAAACAAATTTGATTCGTATAGATTAAAATCTTTTTTAGAAAAGAATAATATTGCCTTCATACATCTTTCAAGTCTCGATTCCTGATGAAAGCGACGAAGAAAGAAGATGGAAAGACGGTAGATGGTACCCGAAAGAAAATAGAGTAATAGCATGTTTATGTTGAAAGAAATTAGGGAGAAACCAAACCCTAATTTTGAAAAAAAAGGGGAGGATTTGCAAGGGGGAAAGAACGACCCAGGAGAAGAAGAAGAGAGGAAACAAAAACATTTTTGTATTTTTATTTTGTTTTAAGATATGAATTTATTAAGTGATCTGATTGGGGGGGGGTTATAACCCTGATAATGCCTAAGGCCGGCCGGAACGGTAATAAGTCTTGGCCGTGGGATTCTTCGCGAGACAGTAGGCATGTACCGTGGGTCGATGAGGCATGTACCGCGGGTCGATGGTTTAGGAACCGCGGGTCGAAGGAGTATTCAGCTAGGGGAAAGGCAAAGTCGGTGGAACGTGTGGATGATTTTCGGCCACGTCGGTGTCAGAGCGGACTGACACGCGTCTGACACTTGTCAGCACGCATGCGTGTCTAGGTGTCGACACGTGGCAGCATACTGACATGTGGCAGCCGATCACTCTGCCCATCTTCCCTATATAAAGACCCTTCCCTTAGTCCATTGTACTCATCCAGCTTTGTCCCAAACACCTTATTTCCTCCCTTTGTCCGAATATCCTAGCATCAGAGATCCTTTTATTCCCTAAAATTCCCTTAGAAATTTCCTTAGCTTTTGGAAGGGTTGGCAAGCTAACCTTTGGGTCCGATCAAATCCTAAAGAAACCTCGGTTAATCTGTGAGTTTTGGTAGAATGCGTATTATTTTATTATCATTCTAGTAATGATTGAATTTGCATCTATTTAATATACTCCTGAGGTTCTTAGCATCGGTTATTATTTTTGCTAAGTATGGTTTATATTATGGGTTGCTTGTATGGTTGCTTGGTTCTAGACGTTGCTGGAACAAATGTTGATTGATTGTGTATTTAGGTTAATGATTGTGGCATGTGTGTGATCATGTTTTATTTAACCTAACGTGAATTTTATTTGGGTGTATCATATGTTGGATTATGATGCATCCAGCGGTCCTTTATTCCTGTTGAAAGTCATATGTTGGATTATGCCATGGCGGGTTCGTGGGTCGTGCCCATAAGCCATGATACACGATGGTGTATTGGGGAAAGGTTGAAAGACTTAGTGTCTTACTTTCCAATGTACCAGGATTAATGGGGATCCGCGAGGCCTTGATGGACTTAAAAACTAGTTGCATTGCATGTTATTGTTTAATTATTGAACGCTTCTGCGTGTTCTTATTGTGTGTGATTGTTATTTTGGGTTTGGGTGGGAACACTATATCCGTTAGAGGAACCTCGACTCACTGAGTAATATTAGATTACTCATAACTCAATTTGTTTTGCAGGTGAACCTAGCGGGTAGACCCGGAGAAAGTATCACAAGATTTAGGAAAACCAGCGGTAGCTTTCTATTGCCTCTTTGTAAAATATTATGTTGTTGAATTTTGTTTGGAATGCATAGGCTAGTGCCGGCTTAATGTTTATAATGTACATTTGAAATCTAAGTATATAATAAATGAAAGTATTTTATGTACTTAAGTTTTAAATGATACTGGTCTTGTCCGGATCGAAACAACCATTCTGACTCGGTTCGGGTTGCAAAGCCTGAGGATGGGGACAGCGCGGGTAAACCATTCCAGGAACGGCCGGCCTTAAGTCCCCTAATCCGTTTTTGGGACTTAGGATCGGTTGACGTCGGGGCGGTACGTAGCGTTTCTGGTCAACGGTCGTTGACCGATGATCGGGGGAGTTACTCGGGGGGAGGGTGGGGGGGAGAGGGTGGGTGGGCAAAATGTTGAGAGGAGAGGGGGAATAATACTGGTGGTTGGGTCGTAAATAAGTTATTTAGGCTAGATTATTTTGTCATTTATTTATTTTCAGACTAAATTTAAATAAAAAAAAAAGCTCTTTTTTTACTTATGGCAATTATGATTTGAGCTCAACATCTTGTAACATTTAAGAATTTGATTCTGTTCTAGGAGTCTATTATATCCAAAAATGGAAACATTTGGTTTGTAGCCGGACCATTTCCCCTATCCGAGCCACACCGTACCTCAAGTGCTTAGACTAGTTGTAGATTGTTATTTATATCTTCTTCTCCTCTAAATCTAGTGATAAGACTCACTGATGAAAACATATTTAAACAATATTAATTAAAAATTATCTTATATTCTTGATTTCATGTTTTAATAGGCTTTCCAAACCAGAATCTTTTTGTCCAAAAGAATACGACATATAAAAAAATCAATTTATTATAATCATAACCCAAATAAACTCTAAACAAAAATATCAATTTAAACTCAACACCAACAAAAATAAATTCCAAAGATTGAGTTGGTGGGAACAAATTACAAAATACAAACCAAAATACAAAAACGAACATATTTATGTCTTATCTTTTCCGATTACGAAATCTTAAAAATAAACATTAAACAACAGAATCAACTACACACAAAAAAAGAGAGAGTCAATTGCTCGGACTAGGTTTAGATTCAATAAAGAGGAACCCAAATTGGAGAAACATTCATTTGAGCAGTCCTAATTAAGGAAATGAATTAGTCCCTTTTATTCATCTTGCGATTTCACAAATAAGACTCAGCCCTTTTTGCTCCATCTCCCAACTCTTCTTTGAGGCTACCTTCTCATGCCTTGGAACATATTCCTAATTTTAAAAGATATTTTAGATATTATATATATATTCGATAGTGAAGATAGAAAGAAAAGAAGAAGAAGAAAAGGAACCTCAAGCTTCTTGACAAGTTCTTTAGCAGAAGGAGCAGAAACAATGATATGTCGAGCAGTTGGTGTAATGAAACAATTTTTTTTATTGTTATTTGACCAATTATCCCTTTGTTTTTTCGCATTTTATATCACTTATTCAAAAACTTTCTTTCGTCAAATTATAGAGTTTATCTAGTGAAATAATACATTTATCAATGTTCAGGTCTCTTTATTTATTTTTAAGATCACAAAAAATGGTAGATATATATACCAAGACTATTTTTTTTTTAAACCCTAGAAATTTTGGGCCTTAAGCCCATAATCTCTCTAAGACATGATAAGAGCGGTTGTTAATCTCTTTTCCGCAACAAGTAGTATTCGAACCTGAGAACTCTACTTTTTCGGTCACAAAGTTCAACTAGTAGAATTACTGGCTCCGGGTTATACCAAGACTATTGCGACGTTATTGGTTTTAGTTGTTTAGACACAAATTAATTTTGCATGGATATATATATATATATATATATATATATATATATATATATCCACTAATATGCAAAGATTATACTTATGTATATCCAAAATATCCAATAGATATTGATGTACATTTTCTATCATTTCAAAATTTATGATAGAAGAAGATAAATCAATCTTTAGCAAGAAAAGTATTACTTTCCAAATTAAGTTTTCCATAGCTACTAACTACTACTTTGCTTTTTTATTTGATTCTAACTTTAATTGTAAGATCGTGTTAATCTCTAGTCATTAAAGTTAGAATAAAATGTTTATAATTGTAAGATCGTGTTATCGGTGGCCGCGAGCTACAGGAGAAAACTAATTTATTTTAGAGTTTGCAAATAAATTCTCCAGAAACCGTATCATTCGAGTTCTAGAGCCATTCCTTGCTGTGTCTCGGTAATTCGTGCATTTCAGAGGTCTGGTCGTGCTGTTTTTGTCTCATCCGAACCCCCTTTTTCGTTTCTCAAGAATCCGAGGTGAGTTGTGACCGTTGGTTTCTAGGCGATGAGGATAATTGACGAGTTTTTGGTGATTGTTTGCTGTGAAATCGTTTGTTATTGATTTGTGATGTTGCTGTGGTGGTATATGTTGGATTGTAGTGTTTCTCTGTGCAGATTTGCGACGTGTAATCACCGAAATCGAGTCGAGTGAGGATGAACTCGATTCTGGTGCAGTTACACTCTCTGGTGTCGATCGACACGAGAAATTGCCTAGCGTCGATCGACACCTTTGTGGTGTCGCTCGACACATGATTTTTGGCCGTGTCGATCGACGCCTTTGTGGTGTCACTCGACACGACACTAAGCCTGTGCTTTCCCGAAATGTGTTTTTTGTATGTTATGTAATGAATTGGTATTTAATGTGTGTTGCAATGTTTATCTGAGCCTGTTTGTTATGCCAGTAGGCAGAATGAATAGCTTACTAAGTATTTATTAAATATTTACGCAACTCTTATTCCCATGTGTTGCAGGTAAAAGAAAAGTGTGATCGCGAAATCGAGGCGTTAAGAAGAGAATGATAGGATGTCATGTGTTGTTGTTTAGTCTAGTGTACCCGTTGGCATAGGTTGCTAGATTTATTATTTATTCATTCCTGAATCTGATGTTTGATTTCTATTTGAAGTATTTTGGACCATCAAATGTTATTTTTGGAGTTATTGGATTATCTGTTTGGTTAAATGATTTAATGTTTTCCGCAGTAGAAATGATTAGGTTTAAAAAAAAAAAAGCATGGTTGTTTCACTTGTTATATATACATACACAAGATATATTTAAATCTTTGATATGGAAACAAATCAACAATACAAGAACATGTATCATATTTGTGGAAAATTGGAACTTATGTTAGATACTCTTAGATAAACCAAAAATTCAAAAATATATAAAACAAACTTGTCGTGTTTGCAACCTAACATCTCAGCTGTATTGCACACAGATTAATAAAATAATTTTGATGTTCTTTCGAATACAAGCTCAATAATTTTTTCGAAAAAACTACTTACATGATATCTCTTACAAGTTTTGGTTTTCTTGTTGCCTTAATCACAACTACTACTGTTAATTATTGAGATGATGTGTATGCCATGATTTTACTCATTTCAATATTTATCTCTATTGGCCTTCCAAACCCCGAAATATTACATAGTAAAAACGAAAATATGATGAACCCCAAACGTTGTGATCACACTTTTCCACTTCAACTGAAATCGACAATGGTTGGTAATCCCCTAGAAACTGAATACGGGATGATATTTGTTTAAAGGATATTGTGAATACATGTTTAGTATAATACATTAGCTAGTCGAAAGATATTCAACACAAACATTTGTGCTTCTTCCTTCACAAAAAGTCGATTCCTTTATTATGAGTATTGAAGTTGATGAACTTACTGGAATTACGAAGAAAAAAAAGGTGAGGAAAAGAAGATTCGGTTTAATACTATTCATGTCTAATAATTTACATTACACTTATAAATAATTAAAACTATTGGGAAAGTTGAAAAGTAGGAAGCTCATGTCCAGAGCCGTGCCCATTTTCTTGAAAAAAAATCAAAGGCCATTAAAAATGTTTAATAAAAAACAACTTAATAAAAAGGTTTAAATGAGGGGATTTTAAGAAGCAACTTAGTAGAACTTAAAATAAACAAAAAGAAAAATCTAAGGTACTACATTCATCGATTCGTTTACTTTTCACATGTGAATATTAAATTTGAAATATTAAAAATCTAAATGTACTTTTGAAATTTATCAAACAAAACACCATTTGTAATATTGAATTGGTGTTGAAATCTATTTGTAATTAATGATAAATAAATAATACATGACATGTTTAAATGCTTTGTTTTGTTGATGACATTTTCTTTTTAGTCAGTTTATTTTTACGATTTATTATATATAATGTCGTGAAAATTTTAGTAATTAGTTGTCTTCGTTCTCTATATCATGACAAATTTTTATTTATAAGTACCGCCTCGGGCCACCGTATCTCTGGCCACGGCTCTGCTCAAGTCGTAACGTTTGAGGACGGGTTAACTCTTGGTTTTCTTTTGGACACATGTCCTCCTCTTGTGTGATGATGTGACACTCATATGGAGAGGGAAATCCTCCTTTCATATATATGGTTAGAGTAATTTGAGTACACAAATTTTTTCACTTCTTCTCTTGAAATAGAAAATTGGACTAAAAACAAATTATACTCTTTTCTTTTGCTCTAATATTACATTTTAGTCAGACCCCATTGAGACTTGTTCTCTAGTGAAGCAAGATATAATTGTTTAGATATTTTTTTAAAATGATGCAGTTGGAATTTTGACAAAAAACAGATTCACCTAAAGAGACTTAAGTTCAAGTTTTACTTCATCATTTTATTATGATATTCTAATAGTGTGTATATAGATTTTGAGGATAAATTTCAATGGCATTAACAATGAAATAAATTAATTTAGCAAAAAAAAAAAATTTCTAGTAGTATCTATATATATAGGTTGACAATTAATTTCAGTAGCATTAGCACTGAAATAAATTATAGACACTTCAAACATAATTTATTGTAGTTGTCAGTGACGGTTTACTTTTTCTATTTTAAGACAATTCCGATATCGATGGGCATTCCGTTTTTGCCGAAGGACCAAAGATATTACGACACCTATCTCAAACACTAACCATTTTGGCTTCCCTACTTTAGGAAAGTGTGGTCTACAACCTAGTTTTAACCTTTATATTCTTCGTATGTCCGTGGCAATTTATCTATTTAACGTACCGTCATCCACTTTACGGTGTCACCACACAATTTTTATTTTTTTTTGATGGTAGGGATTCCAAAGGCTATCTAGTTCCAACTTAAAGTAAATTGTCAAAAGACGACATGTCCAGAAAAGATTGTGTGGTAACACCGTAAAGTCTTTTGACTTTTCTCCTTGCCACTTGGTCATGACATCACATTTGTTGTTTTCGCTCTCATCCCAGTATCTTTCTTTTAGGTTTTACCCGTTACGAGCTGGTCTTGGACGTATGCATATCTGGTTATTAATCTTCGACCGCTTCAGTCATGTCAGTCTTTTTTCGTTTCATCATTCTTATTTTCACCCGACAGTTGACATGGCTTGGTGATGGTTCAAGATTCTTTCCAGCGTTGTCAACATTCACCGTTTTGATTATATCGAAGGTGTGGACTCAGTTGATGTCCCTTGGGATACGCTATGCGCGCCTACATCGCTTGTCTTGTTCCCACTCTCTCTTTTTTATCTTGATGCCACCTTCCATATCTCCTCCTCTCCAATGTTTTTTTATTTATTTTTGTCTATTTAAGAAAGAAAGAAATATATAAAAAACACATAAGCTATATGTCCCATATCGATTAGCTGGAGAAATGAAAGAATCTCCACCCAGCTATAAATAATCACACAAACTCCTCCCTTCTTCTCATGAATAGGCTCAGCCATAACTTGGGAGCCCAAAACTTTGCCTACATTAATTGTTATGGATCTTCGTTTTTCTTTACTACAAGAACAATTAATTTAGGCAAAGTTTTGGGCTTCCAAGTTATGACTGAAATGAGTTGCTTTGTCCATATTGAACCGCTTTAGCACTTTTTTGGTATATGTAGATTTATGTATAAATATACCTTTTCAAGAATGCTCAATTTGTAAACCAAGGCAATACTTTATCTGTCTGAGATCTTTCATCTCGAATTCTCTTTTTAAATAGTTTGATGATTTCTGTAATTCATCTTGAGTCCTAATATATGTCAATGATTTAAACATAATTGGGACTCAAGATGAATTACAGTAGATGCCTTCTTCTCCACCATTTTTTTGCCTCGTTACCTTTTTCTCCATTTTTGCTCTTTTCATTCTGTGAGATGAATGCCCGTTCACTCTCGTGCGATAATGTCACCATTAATCGATGTGACTTTTATGCCCACTAAGGTCTAGCAATTTTGATTTCTCGCCTCTAAGGTGTATTTCCGTCTTTGCTTATAGCTTCCTTGCCGGATTCTGGAGCAGATTGTCTTTCCTACTAGCCAACTTCTTCTGAGAGTTTAATATAACTCCCAACCAATCCTTAAGCGTTGAGTCCATGTCTCGTTTATGATCCTTCGAGATCGTGCCTCGTGTTGTGGCTTATTCTCCTGTGACTATTCCTTGTTGGTTGGATATTAAGAGGTTGACGATGCGTAATTCATTCAGTTCCCCTCTCCTCTTTTTCAGGTGACCTTTGTTCTCGTCTTCGTGCAATCTAACTGATAATTTTTCTTGACGGATATATCTTAACGTGTTCACATTTTTTGTCTCACCTACCAGTGGCTTTCTTATCTACCTAGTTTATACTACATTTTGATGCCATAAATGCGAGTTCTTTGACCAACGACAATCATAATGATATTTCCTTCCTCGGTTCTTCCTCGAGTTTTGTTTTAACTTGTCGGTGCTGACCATATTTGGGTTACATCATTGTAATGTTATTCTTCGACTATATGACATTATGATTGAATATCAGAAGACAACGAGTCAACCATGTTGACGGAGTCTTGGTTTCCTCAGTTAGGACTAGACTTCAACTCGCTTTCTGGGACAACTTCCTTGAAACAACGGCGAAAGAGATACCATTTTCTTCTTCTTTTGCTTAGTAGCTGCGTATATGTTCTTTGGTATTTCATGGGACATGCGTTTGCCCCCTTTTTACTTTTGTTTACGTCATTGCCATTTGTTTGTTTATTTGCTCAACTCCCTTTTGTAATCTTGTGATTTACCGTTTATTAACTTGCTCAATTAACATCTTCTTGGTCTTTGTTGGGGTCATATTTCATCTAGATCGAGATCATAAAAAACTGACTAAGTATCATAAATGGGCCTAAGTGAGCTCCCCCTTTAAGTCACTGCCAAAGTGAGCTCCCACTTTACTCACTACCAAAGTCAGCTCCTATTTCAACTCCCACTGCAAAAGTCAACTCTCATTTCAGCTCCCAATGTTGAAGCCATCACCGAAGTGGTTCCCCGACAAAAAGTTAGGCCAAAGTCAAGAAGCACGGAGTGGGAGATGGCAGTCTGAAGATCAAAAGTGGGAGGTGAAAGCTCAAGGTCTGAAATAACAAAATGGTAGCTAGAAATCTTTTAGATAAGACGAGTTAGGTTAAAGTTGGGCCTATGTGACGATCTCTCAAGAGGAGGCCATGAACATGGAGGTGACGAGCTCAAGCCCATTACGACGAAACTTATGTCTGTCGCCAACTTTGCTATAAGAGAATATCGCAGATATAAGAATTCCTGTTGTTTTTTTTAGATTTAACAAAGCCAACTTAAGACTTGTATTTTAACTTAGAAATTTTCTTATACGAAAGAATCATGTTACGTACGATCGAACATAGATTATCGACGAAACCAACCAGCGAGCGAATGACAACCCGAAGACAAGGAAAAAGGAGCCGGCAACCCTAGCGTCAACATGACAATTATCCCAGAGACTCCAGCAACGAAGCTAACGGAGATAACCCTAGATTTCTTGACCAACATGAAGGCCGTTTGGATACACAACTAAAAAAAAGACGCAGTAGGAGAAGGTAAAGGAGGAGGTATGAGTCTTAGCAACAATGAACCGAGTTCTAGGGAGCGGAGTAGGCATGTTCAAGCAATCTGCAGGACGTGTCAACCCTACATCTCTAACTTTTGCAACGCATATCAACATGCCAAGGATTTGTGGTCCACCCAAACAACAAGTGATCTAAAATACCAAATATGACATAGCTGCACAAGAGCTAGTGAGACCGGCGAGATCTAAACGCCCATGTGGCCAACATAAGCCTGACCCAAGGTGAACAGAGCATCAATGATCTGGAACGAGAACATGAGTTTAGCAACGAGGAGGAAAACCTTTTGTGGGTGCAAAGATCTCAATTCAAAGAAGAACGACCGGCGATCCAAAACCAAAAAGACGAGATGGCCGCGATGCGAACCGACAATGTGCGAACATAATCAAAGATGAAAACGTTCAACGACCATCCAAGCTTCTGAACTCAAACGAAAGCTTGAGGAGTCAAAAAATGTCCCGTTACCAGCTCAAATAAAAAAATCAAGAGTAACAGACCCTGAGAAGATGAAAATCCCTCATACAACATAAATTTTGATTCCAGAGAGCACCTGACAGCATTCACAGTTGAGATAGGATGCCCCAACTTCAGAGAAGGTGAAGAGGATGCTCACCAATGCCTCTTGCTTGTCGAGTTGGATTGGATGGACGTTACCAAAATTGGTACTATCACGTCGGGTGAATTCCATAATAGATCCTTGGCGTCATTCCAGCTCTCCTCTTTATAGGACCTATCCTAAAGAAAATCCAGTACTTCTTGGTCGTGAATATCTGAATAGGGCAAAACACTCCGTGGATATCTTTACTTCGGAACAAAATAATTAGAACTAGGCTCGGTTAACTAGAATGTGTATTATCCATATAAGGGATTTTCCAATTGAGAAGATCTATCGACCTGAGAAGAAGAGAAAAGTCTATCGATTTTATTTAGTTATTCAGTTGATTCGTTATTGGAACATATAGCAACAACAATTTCATCCGAAATGCGTATTTTTGATTTTCCAATGGATTTCCAACCTTCAGTAATGGAAATTTTTTTGATGTAGTGAGTAATAGCTCTGGTTGTTCGGTGTTCAAGAATTCGTGTTTAGGCAGCTTATACCATCCATACATAGTGTTTTGAGCTAAGATTTCAATTCTTCCATGTTTCAGTAGTAGCATATTGTTCCATGGAGCTAAGTGGAAGAAACAGGTGTTTCTACAACTCTACCACCTAGTCAATTTCGTTCCACTTAATCCCTATTTCATGGCCATAAATCTGCCTGGCTAAGTAATGAGAACCTTTCTCCTGTTACATTACATGAGTCCTATTTTCATTTCATCCGGTAAAAGCCATCTTTTTTCCAACAATGTCTTTGTCATTCGATCAATAACGTTCCATTAGATAGGAACATATTTGATAAATAATAAGAACTCTCGGATAGAGTATTAGAACAAAAAATCTGAAACACCCAACAATATTTTTTTATTTAATAGCCGAATTAATATTCTCATAAATACTTAAATCCCTACAGCTATTCAACAATTCGCGGAAGTTCTCATACAAAAATAATTCCATAAAATAGTAACCCAAAATATAAAATTCAACAAATCATTTCCAGAATTCAATAACGCTAGCAACCTAAAAACAAGGTTCACTAGAGACAAATAAATAAACTAACACCCTATCATCCACTTCTCCGGCCTTGATTTCGCGATCACGCATTTCTGTTACCTGCAACTTAAAAGGAAAAACATAGTTGCGTAGGTATTTAATAAATACTTAGTGGAGCGGTCATCCCGTCTACCGGATACGTAGTAAGGGAAAATAGATTATCAATTCTACGCGATCAAGCAACAATTCACAAAATAACCAAAAACAACATTTAAAAATACGTGGTGTCGATCAACACTCCCACCTGGTGTCGATCGACACTGCATTCCAGCATTCGATCCTCGCGATCTTAAAACAGCGGTGTCGATCGACACTACCACTAGGTGTCGATCGACACCTCTCGCAGAAAACCTGAACCAAGTCAAAATCCTCTCGAGACTCGAATTCTGTTTCATCAAGCGAGATCAATTACGATTCCAGACATACAAATCACACAGATAATCACAGCAACCAATCCATTCATCACAATCATTCATTCAAAAGTTCCTAATAACCTAATCTCATATCCACGATCACGCACTCATCTCGAGAATGCGAATAGAGGAGAACGACTAAAAGTCTGACACCACACAGCCCCGAAAACTCTGATTTCCTTGCTGGAAATCACCGAACTCATGCTCAAAAGCTAACACGGATGCACACAAGCTTCAACGGGGAAGAAAACATGAAGAACGGATCCCTAAAGCTCTTTGAATCACCGAAACTCCCATGAAAACCCTTAGAATGTGTTTTTCTTCTCTCCCCGTTCCACAAATGCGGCTGCGACCTTATAACCCACGACCTAGGGCTGCGCATCCAAACCGTATCACAAACCAAACAATTTTAAGTCGAACCAAAGTTGACCAAAAATACTTGTGTCGATCGACACCCCTGACCAAAATCTCTATTTTGGTTTCGGGATGTTACAAAATACATTAGATAATGAACTATTGGGTCTAAGCCATCTCTGGCGCTAAATCAACAATTCGAAATGCTTTTCTTGCGTATTCTTGATAAACCAGCGTTTAAATGTGGATGTAGGAGGATCCATTTGGGAAGTAAGAAGCCCCTTTGACATCTCTTCATCTGCAAAGAATTCTTGATGTGAAAACACAGAGACAATGGCTACTGTTTAAATAGGAAAAAGAGTAGATTTGCACTGTCCCAAAATTGGCTTATTCTACAAAAGCCTTGTTCTTTGCAAGACCTATCTCTCTCTAGTAATGCATGGTTCCACTCTGAAGAACTCCGAATCATTCTCTTGAAGCTCATACTTTTCATCATAAATGATCCGCTTGCCCCAAAATGACCTGGCCAAATAGGGAAATCCCAATTCATTAGGCCTTTCGATACAATCAAATAAAAAGTATGTGATTGAATAAATCCTCCTCTATCTGTTGCGGGTCGAGTACTCATTCTCCTTCCCCTTTATCAAACTCCGATTCGTATTTTTCATAGGAAAAACTCTGACCAATGTTAGAACAAGATCTTGCATCATATATAAGGGATCCCTTGGTTCGAAGCAAAAAGGCAATGTCACTCGATCATTATCAAATTGACTGGAATCTTTTTCTGTCCGTGAGGATCCCACCAAAGCACCTTGCATTATTAATAGGCCATGAACTAGATCTGAATCATTCTCAATGAATTTATAAGAAGTGATTCTAGTTTTTTCATTGGGTCCGGGTAGAGACCAAAGGTCTTAAGCAACCAATCCGGCTGAACAACTCAAATGATAAAGAAGTATCGTGAATTTCTTCATGCTAGTTCAAGGTTCAAAGTACCATTTTTACAAATAAGAATTCCCTACGTTAAATGATTGAGAAGAGATGACAGAGATGCCAACCGATCTAGTGCGAACATAATCGAAGATGAAAAGATTCAGATAAGCCATAAGGTGACCATCCGAGCTTCTGAACTCAAACGAAAGCTTGAGGAGTTACAAAACGTCCTATTAACAGCTCAAATAAAAAAAGCAAGAGTCACAGACCCTGGGAAGATGAAAATCCCTCTTACAACATAAATTCTGATCATAGAGAGCACCTGACAGCATTCACAGTTTAGATAGGACGCGCTAACTTCAGAGAAGGTGAAGAGGATGCTCACTAATGCCTCTTGTTTGTCGAGAACCGAAAAGGACTAGCCACCTAGTGATTTTCCAGGCGAGACTAGATCGATAATTTCAGATTACTATCCGCCGTATTCCACAACCATTACACATTCTAAATCAAGCTAAGGAATTCTGATGCGGACCTGTGGACCATGGTCCAGTGAAAAAACGAAATGATGTAAAATTTCTTTGATAGGTTCAAGATGGTGCTATCCAAATTCGAAGAGATATCTAATGAAGCCGCACTGCACCCTTTAGAGACGTTCCTATGGTTCAATTTTGATTTCTAGAAGGAGATCATGCTGAACGCCGTAACAACAATACATGATGCCTTGCACCGAGGAAAAATCTTTGCAAGATATGGGGAAAACAAGATGGGTTTTGTTGTTTGCCTATAAAATTAGAACAACAAAAAACGCGTATCATCCTCCCTATACTCAAAAACTGACCGACAAGAGGACATAACTAAGGATTGGGATATGAAGATGATCCTAAAGGAGCTCACAACTATCTAATGCAATCACTAGAATACAATCAAGGCTAGGGAAGATGCACCTAGACTAGAAACCAAGGTTCCTACGACGCACTGCAAATATAATCATGTAAATGATGACTCAAATCCGGATTGCCAAACAATTACCCTCAAGTTCGCAGCAAAACTAGTAGCAGAAGGAAAGTTACCAAAAGACTCGAGTATCAAAGACTTCAAGATAGAGGAAAACATGGATAAACTTTAGTACGAAGAAACTGAGCCTCCAGAAATTGAACTACGATGTGGCTTGATTCCTCCAAAGGGTTTGTAGGTAACTCGTCTTCAGAATGAGTTCAACATGCCCTCTTCCTTAAAAAAACGGAGGGGGTGGGGGAATGAGTGCGTATACACATATACTCCCATTTTTTTAAATGCAATCTTTTGCAAACTTCAAGTCTTAAGGAAAATGACATCTCTATCACCACCTATATGAATTGTTGAAGTCGTCAACGAAACAGACATCCCAATCACATCCTGTACAGATTACTAAAATCCTAACGAAACAAACATCTCAATATCATCCTATACATATTACTCGCAATTCTTAGCTAAACAGACGTCTCATTTTACTCTCATTGTTGTCATCCACATCGATTGAAACAACCTACCCCAATTTTTATATATTTAATTTCGAATTGATATTCCTATAAATATTAATTCCCAATTCAATTAAACCAAACAACAACAAGCGGAAATCATTATATCAATTTAAACCAAAATTAACCAATAATCCAATAAATTCATAAATCAACTCAAGACCCAATTCAAGAAACCAACTTAAACCAACCAACATTCTAAATCATCAATTCCAAAGAAAACAACAACCTAAACCAGATTCTAAACTCAATAAATAAAACACATTAACCAAGTCCTAGATCATCCTCCTCTTCATCGCCATGATTCCACGATCACACTTTATCTTTACCTGCATCACATGAGAAAACGAGATGTGTAAGTATTATCATAAATACTCAGTGAGACTGTATTTCCATCTAACAGCTATACACACAAACCAAATAATATGCAACGAAAACACAAAAAAAGCAATTATATCAAGGCAAAACATAAAAAAAAACAAAATTAAAAGTTGGTGTCGACACTAGCTTGTCGTCAACCTTGTGTCGATCGACACCCACCTAGTGTCGAGCGACACTGCCTCGCAGTCGAGCCAGAATCGAACCTCTCCTCTCATTGTCCGATTCCATGCTCCATAATCGATCCGCTGCATTATAATATATACCAAAATGCACCAAACAAAAAGGAATACAAGGAAACCAAACCATTACTCAATTCCATCACAGACCACATAAAATCAAGCATCGAAAACACAACGAGTGTGTCGATTGACACCAAATTTAACTGTTTCAGTTCGGTTTGATTTTTATCGTCCGTTTAGGTTCGGAAACCCTAGGTTGCGTTATAAAATCTCGTGGGGCCTATCTTTTGCTCAAGAATGAGAAAAGTTGAGTGATATTTAGAGAAGAAAAAGAGAGATTGGTGTGAGATTGGGTCCGTTCATCGTTCGTTGAGGTTTGGAGAACGTTTTTGGTGTGATTCTAAGCGAAGGAAGATAGAAATCAGAATTCCTTGTGTGGTTGTAGCAGATTTCGTGCATGTCCTCTTCCCTTGATCAGAATCGTTCATAGGCTAAGGTGAGTGCACGACTGTGGCTTTTCTAAGCCGTATAACATGTTAAAATGGATGATTTAGTGGTGTTATGATTGATTTGGTGTTTATAATCAAGATTCTATGTTTTGGTGTTGTGTTCATGTATTTCTTGTGTTGCTTTATGCAGGGACCGTACGACATAGCCCTGAATAGAGCCATGAGAGGAGAGGCTCAATCCTGGGATTGCCTACGATCGTGTGTAATCAACACTGATTATTTTTGTGTGCCGATCGACACAGAGGTGAATATTATGTTATTTTCGTTTATTTATGTGCGTTCTAACTTGTTGTTTCAATTTGGCACTTATATGGTTTGTGTGTATAGCCGGTAGACGGAATGACCGTCCCACTGAGTATATTTGTGATAATACTCGCGCACCTTTTTTCTCCATGTGATGCATGTAAAGAGAAAGTGTGACCGTGGAATCATGACAAGAATAAGAGGATGATTTAGGGTCTCGAGTCTTAATGTTTTATCTATGGAACTTAGAAATTGGTGTTTAGGTTGCTAGTTGTTCTGGAATTGATGTTTGGAATTGTTGAATTGGTTTCCTGAATTATGTAATATTGGTTGTTTTGGTTTAAATAATTTGTATGTTTTCCGTCAGTATTTTGGTGTTTGTTGGTTTAAACCGACATTGAAAATTATTATTTATGGGAATAATAATCCGAGTCAATTGTTTAAAAAATAAAAAATAAAATAGCGGGCTAGTTTGTTTCAACTTATAACTCTCAATTCTTCTTAAAAAATAACCAAATTCTTTCTTTACTGCTCATAAACACGGCTGCATGAGTTTATAAACACGGCTGCACGAGTTTATAAACACGCTCCTAGGGTTTTAAACCTAAACCAAGGCCAAACCGCGCAATTGAAATCAAACTGAACTGGTTTAATTTAACTGGTGTCGATCGACACTATGGATGTGTTGATCGACACCCTCTCTAAAAATTACCTTTTCGGTTCACGGGCGTTACATCGATGAAATCTTAGGAATATTTCAAATCCGACTATCACATCTCTCACACGATTCAAAAGCACTCTATAAAAATATGGATGGTCATATTCGAGCGATTGTGTTCACGGAAACATGTATGTAACCCGAGATGTTCATTATAAACTTAACAGACGAAATTTGATCGCTAAAAATGATCATTATAGGAGCGGATGTGTTCACAAGAACATATCCGTAAACCAAAATATTCATACTAAAGCAAACAATCGAATCGTTGGCCATAACGCGATAACATGTTCATTTTGAAGCGGACTTGTTAATGGTAACTTGTCTGTAAACCTGGAATGATAATCAGAAAACTCGACAAACCAATCATCGGTCTTAATATAGTTTAGCAATTGTGAAGTGATCTTAGTCTAATGGCAGGAGATAAGTCTCCTGATAACAGAAACCATCACACCGGGGTTCGAGTACCTCTACCTACAATCTGTAAAAATTAGGCTAATCGGTCGTGTAACACCCGGTTTTTTTTTTTTTTTTTTTTGCTAAATTAATTCTACTGCGGAATAAACTCAACAATTAAATCCTTAATAAAATCTCATAACAATCATCCAACGATTATAATCAACATTAAATCCAGGAATGCTCATACAAATCTAGCAACCTAACACCGGGTTCACTAGACTAAACGTCAACACAAAAGACTAACGTCAACACCAAAGATCCTATCATCCCCTCTTCTGGCCATGATTCCGCGATCACGATTTCCCTTTACCTGCAACACAATTAGGAAAAACGAGTTGCGTAAGTATTTAAGAAATACTTAGTGAGACGGTCCTCCCATCTACAGGCCAATTACTCAGATAAAGGAACGCATGAAATACCAGGATTATCAAACAATGCACAGAACAAGCAAACAGCACAAAACAGGAACAACAACAACCATGTCGATCGACGGGAATCAATCCTGTCGATCGACGGACACTTTAAAACCCGTGTTGATCGACACGGAAACAATCCTGTCGATCGACAGGCGAGCTGCTGCTAAAATCCGACCTATCCTCTCATGGTCGAATTTCCACACTTCTCAAACCCAAAACCTGTTCATACAATTGCAAATCCACCAAAAACACACAACAAGCAACCGCATATCATCCATTCCTCAATCTAAGGACCTATGGTCACACACTCACCTTAGATCTGAAGAGGAAGAACGGAGAACACGGATCTTCTAACACTGATTTTCGCACCAAAACAGCCTCCCAAAGCCTCTCCCACGGAATCACACACTATAGGGTAGAGAATCAAGGACAATCCACAAGAATTTCCTTCAAACTTCTCCAATCCTCACAACTCTCTTTCTCTCTCAAAATCCCTCTTTAGATCTGATTTTTCGGCCAATAGTGAAGGAAAACACGTTTTTCCAACCTTATATACGGAACCCTAAGTTCCCAAACCGGCCCATTAACCAAAACGAACCGAAATCAAAGCCCAAGTCTGATTTTTAACGCCTGTCGATCGACACACTCAACCTGTGTCGATCGACAGACTCAACTTGTGTCGATCGACAGAGACTTCTCTGCCAAAACTTCGAAGAAGCAACAACCTGTGTCGATCGACAGATACCCACTGTGTCGATCGACACTTACCAGAAATCACATTTTTGGTTCACGGGCGTTACAGGTCGACTGGTCCAATGTTAAGAAAAAAAAGTATAGCAATTTATAAACAAAGACTGAAATAAATATAAACAAAACAAAAACTAAAAACCACCATTCAAGTTTTTAAAAAACTAAAATTTACTGCAAAATTAATAACCAAAATCCAAAAACCAAAAACTAAATTTCAAAAACCAAAATTCGAAATCTAGAAACCTCGCCAAAATTTTCTTCATCTATTGTGACGTGTTTCTTTGTTTAGTTTTGGACTTGTTTGACTTTTAATAAATCTTCTCAATTTCGTTTTATATTAGTCCAGCTCTTGAATCTTTACTGTGGGTCAAATTCGTCTTTTTAGATTCGACCCCTAAATCTATATCGATATTGTCATGTCCTTGTAGTTGTTTAGACTTATACAATTCCAAACATCAAAGCTGAAAAACATTAAGATTGAAAAAGATAGTAATGTCTACAAAATAGAAGTCAAACATTATTCGAAATCCGACAAAGATATTCTAGCATCAAGAATGCATCTTGTTAACCAAAATTATGCTTTTTTTGAGAGCTTTCATATTCTGTCCCATCAAGAAATTATGTGTGAGTCATTGTAAACATTAAAATATCACGATTTTATTAACATAAATGTCATAATTTTTCTGAAAGCGGGATACGAGTCCCAAAGATATAAGGGTTCAGATCGGTAATGTAAAAATTCCCTAATAGACTAGATTTGATAATTTGATTTTACGAAAGCGATTAAATACTTAAAGAGAAATAAAAAGACACAAGATTTTAGCGAGGTATCGATTGGTTTGAAACTCAAACCAACCCCTAATGCTCAACTGCAAAAAAGTTTATTAGATAACTTTAAGATGACAAATCACAAGATATAAATCACATATATCTAAGAACATGAACTAAGGCTAACAAGTAAAAAACTAATACTCCCCCTTAACCATGGATGTCTTCTTCTTGCAGAAGTCCTTGCTCCGTGCTCCTCACAGCGGCAACAACCTCTTCCCAAGGTTATCTCTCTCCAAACTCAGCAGCAACACAACCTTGACACAACTTATATGAAACTTTGTTTTCTCTGTTTTCTAGTTCTATGTTAAAACAGGAGACTTGTGTACTGCATAACAAAACTTTTCCATCTCTTTATATAGAGTTACCACCAACGTCTCTTTGTATTAACACTGCAACGTCTCTTTCCATTTCTCACACAAGGAAACAAATCAGCTCAATTTGATTGAGTCGTTAGAGAATAAATCACTCATGTGAAAAGGAAAGTAATATACCCACAATATCAAGACTTTCCAAATCAAAACAATGAGAATTTTCCAATAAATAAAATACATAATAAAATCATAAATAAAAATATCAATTAGAAAATCTAATTAAATAAAATAGAATTTCCAAAAATAATAAACTTAACATTCTCCCCCTTTTTGACAATCTTAAGAACAAACCCTTTGAAAACCTTAATGACTTCAAAAATCATTGTAAATCAGTTTAACGACCACTACTCCCCTGTTTCAGCTTAAGATTTGTCAAAAAAAAAAATAGAAAAAGATTAGAGTGTACTCCCTTGAATGCTAATGTCTCCTTCTTAACTTTGTTTCTCCATGTTTTCTTTGCTCTATTTGAACATACCATTTCCTGTCATTTCCTCAAAGATAACACAATCCTGCAAAACAAAACATTCTTTCTCGGCGGTGAAATCAACGAATATAAGCATAATATCATAAGAAAGAAAAACAAAATAACTAAACAAACCATAAGAAATTACCATTTAAAAGGAATATAATCGGTATATAAATCACACTTCCTTACCCATACTTGTTTGTATTTTCTAGGCATGTAAGAACGAATATACTCAAAACAACGAGGTCTTATGTAACCTATCTTACCAAAATAATGACATATGGGGCGAAAATCTTTCCGAAAACCTTGTTGATTTTGGCTTGTTTTTCCATTGTCTTCCAATCTTCCACCTGAAACAAAGACAGTTTTAGAACTAGATTTATTACCTTGATAACCAAGACCTTGGGGTTTCTTTCCCACTCTTCCAATAGTAAGGATGTGATTAAGCTTCGCTGTTCCGGTGTTCTGCATTTTTACTCCCTTTTTGGTTTCTTCAAGATCACGATAAACACAAATTAACTCTTCTTCTTTATGTTGAAGGTTCTTTTTCAAGTCTTGAATTTGAACGTTAAGCTCCTCCTTCTCCTTCATTAACTTCACATTTTGAGTGCATGTGTTGATAAATTTTTGTAGCAGCTCTTCATAAGTAGGCATCTCCTCATCATTCGAGTAGCCATCTTCTGTTTCAACAGTTTCTGTTTTAACAACCACTGTTTAGACAGAGTTTTCTAATTCTGCAACATAAGCAATCACGTTGTTGTACGAGAGATGTTCTTCTTCATCACTTTCTGTTTCCGATTCACTTAAAGTTGTTTTAAGTGACTTTTCCTTTCGTTTCTGCAGATTTGCACACTCCGCTTTGATATGCCCAAACCCTTGACACTCATAACATTGAACCAATCTTTTGTCTCCGCTTCGCTCATCTCTTTTACCATAGTTGTCGCTGAATTTTGGAATTTTCTTGTCCTTCAATAACTCCAGCTTCTTCATGTATTTTCCTATCTTCTTAGTGAGCTTCTCGTAACTTTCTTCTTCTTCTGGATTTTTGTGTTTGTTTTCAGTCGAGACAAACGCGATGCTTTTTGTTCTTGCGGCGAGATCTCTGTTGTGATCTTGCATCTTCATCTCCATTTCATAAGTTTGGAGAGATCCAATGAGCTCTTCAAGCCTCATCTTCATGACATCATTGGATTCCATCATTGCGGTTTTCTTAGGAGCAAACTTGTCTAGGAGAGATGTCAAGACCTTCATAACCATGTCGAACTCCGATGTCTTTCCAAGAGCGTATGATTCATTCGCAATATCTCTTAGTTCTTTGTAGAATTCGACAATTGAGCATAATAAGCTTAGTTTGTTTAACCTTAGAAGTTCCTTCATAGGTAGTTTCTAACGCATCCCATACTTCCTTTGCAGTTTGGTAAGAAGAGATTGTCCAGAATTGACTAACATCGATAGCGTTGTAGATTGCATTAAGAGCCTTGGCATTGCTCATGAATGTTTTGACTTCTTCCGTATTCCAGAGGGATCTCGCTTTTGGTGCACTATTTCCTTGATCATCGCTTACAAGCGGCTCTTTGTAGTCTGTCAACACCAAGTTCCTAGCATCTCCATCGATGAAACTTATGAAGGATTGCATTCTGATTTTCCAATACCCGTAGTTTTGGCCGTCAAAGAACGGTGGACGCGAAACCGAGCTGCCTTCTCGCGGAGGCTCCATCTAGTCTCAAATTTGGATCTCACTGTAAAAGTTTAACAACTTAATCATTGACTTGTTCTAATACCATGTAAAAATTCCCTAATAGACTAGATTCGATAATTTGATTTTACGGAAGCGATTAAATACTTAAAGAGAAATAAAAAGACACAAGATTTTAACGAGGTATCGATTGGTTTGAAACTCAAACCAACCCCTAATCCTCAACTGCAAAAGAGTTTATTAGATAACTTTAAGATGACAAATCACAAGATATAAATCACATATATCTAAGAACATGAACTAAGGCTAACAAGTAAAAAACTAATACTCCCCCTTAATCATGGATGTCTTCTTCTTGCAGAAGTCCTTGCTTCGTGCTCCTCACAGCGGCAGCAACATCTTCCCAAGGTTATCTATCTCCAAACTCAGCAGCAACACAAACTTGACACAACTTATATGAAACTTTGTTTTCTCTGTTTTCTGTTTCTCTGTTAAAACAGGAGACTTGTGTACTGCATAACAAAACTTGTCCATCTTTTTATATAGTGTTACCACCAACGTCTCTTTGTATTAACACTGCAACGTCTCTTTCCCTTTCTCACACAAGAAAACAAATCAGCTCAATTTGATTGATATGTTTGAGAATAAATCACTCATTTGAAAAGGAAAGTAAAATACCCATAATATCAAGACTTTCCAAATTAAAACAATGAGAATTTTCCAGTTAATAAAATACATAATAAAATCATAAATGAAAATATCAATTAGAAAATCTAATTAAATAAAATAGAATTTCCAAAAATAATAAACTTAACAGGTAACAAACATACAATTACTTTACAATTTATAACGTTTTACACTGTACCAATTTGAAAAGCGATACCAAAAACTCTATCAAAAGCGTTACACTTATTTTTTTGTATAGTTTTTCCTTTGTACAACTTTGCACTATGCGGTAACAGCTTACATCTCCAAATTACACCGCTTTAGACCATCTCCAATGTAAATCTCTATTTTTTTCTCTAAAATAGAGAAAATTATAGCATTCTCATATTTTCACTCCAATGTACTCTTCTATTTTAGAAAATCTCTATTTTTTCTCCTATAATAGAGATATTTTGAATAAGACAAAAAAAATCTCTATTTCTATCTCCAATTATAGAGAAAAATGTAGAGATCTCTATTTTAGAGATGAAAATAGAGGTGGGTTGGAGAGAAAATAAGGGATTGCTATTTCTATTTCTATTTTTAGGGGAAGAAATAGAGATGAGTTGGAGATGATTTTAGATGAGCAATTGACTTTGAGTATCGAAAGAAACTTAATTTATAACGTTTTCAATTTTTATTCCGGTTTAGGTTAGGTTTTCTCTATTGGATCTAAACCGTTCAACAGTAGATCAAAACAATTTTAAATTGACAGAATATGTACAAAACTAAAATGTATGATTTTTAAAAAGAGGATAAAAAGAATGAGAAGCATGTAAAGGAGGTATCACATGGGAGGAAGAACAGGGAGTACGTAGGGGACAGGACCCCTATCCTACCTTCTTATGTTCGACAGAGTTCTTGTCCTTGATTATAATGAGTTATTAAGTGCTTGTGACACCCTCTTATATTACATAGCAAGTTTCAATATTTAGATGAATGGTTGCTCTCAATATTTATAACATTGACTTTTGTTGCTTCAAATGTTGGTACAACATGACATTTTAAGTGCTTAAAGATGCAGAAATGATTGTTAGTTGCGGTAAAGGAAATGATGGGTGTAGTTGGCGAGTTGAAGAAAAGAAAGAACAAAATTTGCATGTGGAAGGTCTTAAAGGGGTAATTGAGACTTTTTTTTTGTTACACAAATTTTTTTGATATAAGGAAAATTGTTACACAAATTTGTTACGATCAAACTGTTTCAAGTCTCGGTTGCTGGGTTTTTTTTTCTAAGATAGATGCCTCTCCAAGGTCTATTCATTTTTTTTTATGTATATTTGTTGCAACTATCTGTGACGAAATGTTTCGTCGTAAATTTTGTGGTATTTTATATAGTAGTGAATTTTATGTATTTTCGCTAAGATAGCCATCTCAATTAAGGGCACAACTCACATACCTCATTTATTTACACATATATTCAGTGGCGGAGCTAGTGACATAGAATGGGGGCGTTGACCCCCGTAACTTGTTAAAAAACTAGTGTGCAATCTTGGTTTGATTCTATTCGTTGAATGATTTGGCTTACTACACATGAAACTGACCCTCTTAACCCAGGCTCGAATCCTCTCTTGGCACCTCCTTTCTTTTTTATTTATTTTCCATCAAATTTTTCGTTTTCTTTCTTTTTTCTTTGAGTGGATGATTTAGTCTTCCTATATATTAACTTTCTTCCTCTTTTCTATATATCGTGAATAATGCAGCTTCTTTTATGAAGTAACATGGTTTATACTGTTTTTAATACAGTTTTATTATTATATTTAATAGTTTTTATGTGGTTTTATGCCTTAAGTGATAGTTTTAATGTATTTGTAGTGTTTAGAGTCTTTTACAGGTCAATTAGACAAAAATACAAGAGATTGAGATATTGGACAGTTATGCATCGTCATATGTCGAGTAACTGTTGGAGGTCTTAATATCATTGGAATGATCTGAAATTTGGACATGAGATATAACATTGAGTCAACTTTCATACATAAGAAGTTTGAAGTAATTTGGATCAACAGTAAGAGAGTTAAACTAAATCTTGTGAAAACATGTCAATCTAGCTAAACTGACAAAAATAAAGAAAAATTTTAGTGTTTCCTAGTTTGACTTGGTTTAGTTAGTGATTTTCGACCATCATGAATTTAGACCTATAAATACATGTTTTTAACTACTTTAAACAACAAGCTTTTATTTTCTATTCATACTTTTGGTTTTTGTACGATTTGGGGAGACGAAGCTCTGATTCTACATCTCTGAGAAGATTTTTGAACCCCTTTAGATTTCTTAATTTATGATCATGAGTTTTTCTTCGTCTCTCTTTTGTTTATTTGCATCCATCTCTGAGTAATTGCATAGATATGTTTTAGGGATTTCAAGAAAAATTTATGAATCATTGAATCAAACATATATAGGTATTTATATATTTTGTTGTTCTTATTGCTTGAAACTAGATTGATTACCTAGTCTCATGATCTTAGGTCAAATAATAATCAAAAGTGTTATTAGGCTGCTAGAAAAAAAACATAGATGAGCGAATTGTCCTTAGCCAACCAAAGTTGATGCAAAGGCGATTCATGAACATATCGAAACTACTCGTTAATGCTTGTCCAGAGTTTTAAGTTCAATGATAGTTAGGATTTAGGCTGCAAGATAAAGTGATTGAAACCACGACAGTAGAAAAATTATTCATGTTTGAGTTTGAGACTGTGCTTCATCATTCGCTGAATAATTGTCTGGTTCATGACATTTGAATTCCTGCGAGTATCACTAAAGCTTAACGTTTGTTAATTCATTAGTTTCATCATTTATTTAGTTTCTCATTTACATTATTGCATTAAAAGTCCATCTTTTCGTCTTAGCCTAATTTCTTTCTTAGAAATTCGTAGGGTAATACCTGGTTCTTGTTAATTCAATCCCTGCATTACTACAACATTTGTTGTGCATTGGTAGTAGTTATATAGGATTAAAACTCAGTGGTTTATTTTCTTATCAATTTTCTATTTTTTGTCAACATTGGGCCATAACTGACCAACCCATCCCTACATTCGTCAAGAGTGGGACTCGATCTCCGGAGTGATAGTGCGTGTACGCAGTGGACTTACCTCCTAATGTTAAACTAAGGTCACTTCACTATTAATTATTTTGTTATGAAATTGAATTTAGTTTTAAAATAATCATTTTGTTACCATTATATAATTGTATTTTAAAAAAAATTATTTTAGAAATAGCATTTTATTTTAAAATAATGATTTATTATTATTAAATAATTATATTAGTATTGGCCCCTATATAAAAAATATTCCCGGCTCCCATACATTGTTGAAATATATATCATTCTTCAAAACCAACCATCAATTTAAAAATAAATATATCCATGCACAATTACAAATATAACATTAACAGAACATATCAAACGATATATACTGAAAACAATTTATTGGTTGAGCATTCATGAAAAGATGTACATCAAGTCGCTCTCACGTGATGTGAGAAGAGTACGTGATCAAGAGCAGTGAGTTCTCTACTGTTGATGACACTTTCGCAGACCTCCTTTGAAAGGCTTCTAGCATTTTGAGTGCATATATTTCTCGGCTTATGCGATATGTTCGGGATCCTCATCTCTTACAATGGATTTTTGGAGGAATATCAATGTCATTTCATCTAACTCCATAACCATTTGTTTTTATATTTAGTCGACGGACGGAAAACCGTCATGCATTATGTTCCATAATTTTTTTTTTTTGCGATAAGATCATTCGCTAGACTTATAACTTTATTCTGTTAATTTAAAACGTTTTTATTTTCAATAAAATAATCATTATCTCACAAAAAGAAAAGGAGAAAAAAATAATATTTCTTTTAGCTATATTCTTATTATTAGTTAATACTTATGGGAGTGCCCTTTCTAAATATATATTCTTATGATTAGTTATTACTCGCACAGAAAACATACACGACCTGGTTATGTGAATGTTGTAAGAGGATAAGTGCCCAACGATGGGATTGGAATAAAAGGGACATGTGTAAGAGACAAAAGAAGTGGATTTCTCGAGTCACCATTGTAACACCCAATTTTTTTTTTTTTTAAACAGTTACAAAAATTCTCATAAAATAATTATAACAATAATCCAATAATTCCATAATCAAATTCCATAATAATAATAGAAATCTAGCAACCTAAACACCAGGTTTCACTAGACCAAGCAAAAGCAATTAAAACATCCTATCATCCTCTTCACTGGCCTTGATTCTGCGATCACGCATTTCTGTTACCTGCAACTCAAAGGGAAAAACAGAGTTACGTAAGTATTTAATAAATACTTAGTGGAGCGGTCATCCCGTCTACCAGATATATAATAGGAACTAGATTATCAATTCTACGCGAGCAATCAACAGTTCACCACAATCAACAAAAATCAACATTTAAAAATAAGGAGTGTCGATCGACACCACCACTTGGTGTCGATCGACACCACCACTTGGTGTCGATCGACGCTTCACTCAAGCAACCGATCCTCACGATCATAAAACAGTGGTGTCGATCGACACTACCACAAGGTGTCGATCGACACCTCTCGCAGAAACCTGAACCGAGCCAAATCCTCTCACGGCTCAAGTTCCGTTCCATCTCACGAGATTATCACGATTCCAAATCAACCAATTCACACAAAATGATCACAACAAACAGTCAAATGTCACAAACAACAATCAAATCCCTAATAACCTAATTCCATATCACGATCACACACTCACCTCGATTACATGAATGAAAAGGGAATTAACACGGAGGACGGAACGGAACAGCGACGAATCGGTGATGAACTCGCAGGAAATCACCGGGAAATCGCCCCAACACCACACAAACGAACCTTAAAGAAACACCTGGGAACTTCTAGAGAAATCGACGAAAAACGGATATAAAACCTCTACGATTCACACTTTTTCCTCTCAAAGTCAATTTTCTCTCAAGTTTTTCTCCCTCCCCTCTGAAAAACACGTTCCCAGGTTTATAAACGCAACCTAGGGTTTCCGTTCTTAAACCGAAATAAACCAGACGATTTTAAATCAAACCAAAATCGACCGAAACATTGGTGTCGATCAACACCCACCACTGGTGTCGATCGACACCCCGTCCAAATTCCCAGAATTCGGTTTCGGGATGTTACAACTCTCCCCCACTATCCTGGATTCGACCTCGAATCCCTCAAATCGCCTATCCAAGACCGAAAGTTTGACCCCACTTGGTCATCACATCAGAGATCCTCACCTGATCCCTAAACTCCCATCTAATTCTTATGTTAATACCTACGTTCTCTAGACATTTATTACTCCTAACTCATTACCTTGCTTTCGGAACGCATCCCTTAGCAACAAATATACCAACCACCAATGGTATACCGGGAACCCCTTTCTCTCTAGACTCATACTGAGACCCACTCGTCTCGATCAAGCCTCTGGAGACCACCAACTCCATAAAAGAATGCAGGGAACTCACTCCCTTCAAGAGACCCACCATCTCCTGATACTTATCATGAGACCCACTTGTCACATATAAGTAAGCATCCCACTATACTATACTGTGATCCACCCGTCATCGGTAAGTAACCTCCGGTACTACGCTATGATCCACCAGTCACGAGTACGTCGCCGAAGACCCACTGTCTTCCAAATTTGTAATGAGTTATTCGGGAATACCACTATCCCTCGAGTATTAGATTCAAAAGAAACGTTTACTAACATCTATGATTAGATCTGCCCCACTTGGCCTATCTCGATATTTCCCACCCAAAATATCATTGAGAACACGACCCCAAACTGGTCAATCTACAACATGCTTATAAGAACCACACATCTCATAAGGACACGGAAAATAGATAAGGAAACTCCATCTTATAAATTCCGAATAAATGTATATCGTTACAACCAAAACAAAAAATACATGAACCAAAACAACAATAACCACGCTATCACAAATCTGGAACCACAAAGATACAAGTGAGCTCAAGGTACGACCTGCTTGTCGAACCACTTCCTGAATTTCAACTTCATCTTTGCCTCTGGCTCCCACGTCTCATCCTCTGTACCGCTACAGTCCGACAAGACTCTCTGCAATGGTATCCTCTTCCGGCGCAGAACCTTCTCTCTCCTCTCGAGAATCCTCACAGGAACTGCCGGAACTGTCCCATAAAATGCCGGCTCAGCTTGTTTTTTGCTATGGATATGTTAGGACCCCTCAACATAGCCATCTTGAGATATACACGATCTCCCACTGAAAACTCAAGCTCCCGCCGTCGCTTATCAGCATAACTCCACTGACAATCCTGAGCTTCCTTCACGTTTAGTTTTAAAACATGGATTTTCTCCGTCGTTTCCTGAACATAACTCGCACCCAGAATGCTCCTCTCCCCCACTTGGGTCCAACATAAAGGTGTCCTGCACAGCCTCCCGTAAAGCGCCTCATACGAAGCCATGCCAATACTCGCCTGAAAAGTGTTGTTATACGCAATCTCAGCCAGGCACAGATGATCAAACCAGTGACCACCCCAATCCAAAACGCACATCCTGAGCAGATCCTCCAAGGTCTGAATAGTCCTCTCTGACTGACCATCAGTCTACGGATGATACGATGTACTCATATGCACCCTCGTGCCCATCTCTGTCTGAAAAGCTCCCCAAAACTCAGACACAAACTTAGGATCTCGGTCTGACACAATACTGGCTGGCGCACTATGCAGCCTCACAATCTCTCGCACAAACCTCTTTGCCAAAACCGCAGGTCCATTGGTCTTTTTAACGGCTAGAAAATGTGCAGACTTGGTCACCGATCCACAATAACCCAAATCGCATCATAGGTCCTCGAAGTAGGTAAACCGACCACAAAATCCATAGTGATCATATCCCACTTCCACTCAGGAATGGGTAAACTCTGCAACTTCCCTCCCGGAACCTGATGCTTTGCCTTCACTAAATGGCATGTATCGCATTTCGCGACCCAATCAACTATATCTCTCTTCATCCCGACCCAATGATATACCGCTTAAGATCATGGTACATCTTAGTCGCACCCGGATGAATAGAAACTTGCTCGCATGAGCCTCTCGCAGAATCTCCTGCCGCAAAATCTCGTCCTTGGGTATACAAACCCGCCCGCGAACCAAAATAGTCCCATTCGAAGAGATAAATATACTCAGATCCAACGACCATCAATGCCTGAACTAAAACATGATCGCTCTCCTGAGCTACTCGGATCCTAGTCAAAAGATTTGCCTGATCCACCGCCTCTAATCCCAAAGGCTCCAACGAAATAGCACACAACCGCATGATACTAATCTCGCCCACTAAGGCCTCCACCTCCTGCTCCCGAATCGAATCAACCCTCCTCCGGCTCAGAGCATCAACCACCTGATTAGCCTTACCCGGATGGTAAAGGATCTCCAGCTCATAATCCGCCAAAAACTCAATCCAGCGCCTCTGCCTCATGTTCAGGAATGGCTGAGTAAAAATATGCTGTAGATTCTTATGATCCGTATAGATCTGCACCCTCCCACCATAAAGGTACGATCTCCAAATCTTCAGAGCAAAAACTACAGCTCCCAACTCAAGATCATGCGTAGGGCGATTACGCTCACTAGCCTAGCACTGCCTCGAAGCATACGCAATGACCTTGCCCTCTTGCATCAAAACACATCCCATACCAACTCCTGAAGCATCTGTGTACACGGTATAAGGCTTGCCCGGCTCGGGTAATGCGAATACCGGCGTACTCGTCATTATCTCCTTGAGCCTCGCAAAACTCTCCTCGCACTCCGGCGACCAAATAAACAGAACATCCTTACTAGTCAGCTTTGTCATCGGCTGAGCCATACTCGCAAAACCCTTGACGAACCTCCGGTAATAACCTGCCAAACCCAAGAAACTCCTGATCTCGGTAGCATTACACGGTCTGGGCCAATCCCTGATAGCCTCTATCTTCACCGAATCCACTGTAACACCTGCTGAAGATACAATATGCCCAAGGAATCCCATCTGTCTCTGCCAAAAACTAGACTTACTCAGCTTGCCATACAGCTTCTGCTCTCGAAGCTTCTCCAAAACCAACCTCAGATAAGTCTCGTGCTCCTCAGGACTCCTCAAATAAACCCGGATGTCATCAGTAAAGATGATAACGACCACGTCCAAATACTCCTTGAACACGCCGTTCATTAATCTCATGAAAGCCGCCGGCGCATTTGTCAAACCAAAAGGTATGACCACGAACTCAAAATGCCCGTATCTCGTCCTGAACGTTGTCTTACGAACATTTACCTCATCTATCAGGATCTGATGATAACCTGACGCCAAGTCTATCTTGGAGAACCAAGTAGCACCCCTCAATTGATCCAAAAGCCCATCAATCCTCGGGAGAGGGTACTTGTTCTTCACAGTGACCCGGTTCAGACCTCGATAGTCAATACACAAACGCATACTCCCATCTTTCTTCTTTACGAACAAAAATGGCGCTCCCCATGATGACACACTCGGTCGCACAAAACCCATACTGAACAGGTCTTCCAACTGCTTCTTTAGTTCCGCTAACTCTGCTGGAGCCATCCTGTAAGGAGCCTTAGAAATCGGAGTTATCCCGGGCTCTAACTCAATTGTGAAAGGATCTGACCGAGATGGTGGTAATCCTTGCAACGACTGAAAAACATCCATAAAATCCCGAACAAATCGAATCTCCCCGATAGCAACCTCACCACCAGACTCCGACATCGAAACTATCGCTAAGTAAACCTCGCTATCATTTGCTCCCGCATGAATAACCGAGATTACCAGACTCCCGGAAGTAGGTCTTACGCCCTGAAACACTAACTTCCCCGCCTCTCGCTCATAAGCTACTCTCCCTCGGAAACAATCTAGATGAACCTTATGAAATGACAGCCAATATATTCCAAGAATCACGTCGTAAAGTTCCACCGGACTAATCACCAAATCTGCCGGCATCGACTGGCTGACAATCTGAACATCCACTGCTCTAGCTCGGCCGGAAGTAGCCAGGAATCCCCCTCCAGCCGCTTTAACCAGAACAGAAAGCTCACCCGTACTGCTCCGAATGCCACTGCGCTCGGCATGCTCTGGAGTAATGAAGCAGTTCAATGCTCTAGAATCAAAAAGAACTTGGGACTCAAACCGTCCCACTAATAAGGCCCCTAATCAATTCACATGCGTTGAGAACCCTAACAACTACCACAAGCAAAAGAAAAGACATAACACAAATTCTACCACTAAGAATTAACAAAGTTAGAGTCTAAAATTTTACCTGTGATCTGCGCGCCGCCCGGCTGTCCCGCCTTTACAGGACCATAAACCCGAGGAGCCGACCCATTCTGGCCCAACGGCTGCACTGCTGCCAATAGAGCCACCTGCTGCCCTGCCACTGGCTGAACTGCTGCCACAACCACCTGTTTTAACTTAAGGCACATCGGCCGGATATGCCCCGGCTCTTGGCAATGGAAACACACCTTGGCATCCCGAGATGCCTCCCTCTTGGGACAACTAGCCACTCGATGCTCTGTAATCCCGCATTTATAACAAGCACGACCGCTCTGGCCTCCTCCAGAAACCTCATCAAATCTCCTCTTCTGCCCGGCACAGGCTTGCCGTCTTTGCCAGAACCAGAACTCCGAGAATGCTGCTGCTGCTGCTGTCTCCTCGGCTGAACAGCAGGAGCAGCTATAGGTGGACCCAGCACTGATGGAACAACCACCAGACCAGTCTGTTCACGCTGATCCTCCTCAATCAAAGCAGCAAGCTCCACCAACTCTGCCCTCGAGGCGTATAGAGAACCCCGACACTGGGTCCTAATACTCATCCGAAGCCCCTGCAAGAACCTCTGCATATGGGTTTGCTCATCAGTCATGCCCTGACTAGCATAAACCTGAGGTCTGTTGAACTCAGTATCATAATCCCAAATTGAACTCGCTCTCTGAGACAGCTCCATAAACCTCATCTGCAAGCGTTCCAAAGCCTCCCGAGGAAAGAACTTGGCATTGAGCTCGCCCACAAACTCATCCCAAGTCCAAACAGCTCTTCTGGACTCTATAGATCTCCACCAGCTATGCGCATCCTCGCTCAGATAATGCACAGCCAACTCTACCCGATACTCTGCAGGACATCGGATCGACCAAAAATTGCGCTCCACTCTCAAGCGCCACTCATCGGCCCCCTCCGGCCCAAATTTGCCAGTGAAGAAAGGCGTACCAATCTTCTGCATCTGTCCCATCATCACGAGATAGGGAGGATGCTCAGCAACCACAACCCTCGGCTGCTCAACCTCTGCAGCTCTCTGCTAACCTTCCACCACTGGAGGTACTGCTGGAGCCGGTACCGGAGCCGCCGCCAGAAACCGCTCCAACAGCTGTGTCAGAAGTCCCATGATGACATCATCTCGACCCTGAGCTAGAGCAGCACCCCCACCTGGGCCCACTTCATCACCAGCACCTCTCCCTGCACCAACATCACCACCACGAGCACCCATCCCGGCGCCTCTCCCGGTACTGACAGCCACACTGGCACTGGTCTTACTCGCAGTCTCCACCTGATGTGTCTGGGATGCAGCCACGCTGCTAGACGACTCTGGCACTAAGCCACGACCATGACCACGGCCTCTACCACGGCCTCTGCCACGACCTCTCGCTCCAGTATCCATCTACCAGACAGGACAGGAAACATGAGCAAACAAGAAGTCACAAACAAATAATACGTAACTTACCGCGAAATCACTTTAAAGGCCAAAGAGGATGATCTAAGACTACTAACTGTCTAACCACCAATAAACAATTAAACCACATAGTCTCAATTCATCCAATTTCAATGTCCTAAAAACGTCTAGGCCTGATACCAAAATGTAACACCCAATTTTTTTTTTTTTTTTTTAAACAGTAGCGGAAATTCTCATAAAATAATTAAAACAATAATCTAATAATTCCATAATCATATTCCAGAATAATAATAGAAATCTAGCAACCTAAACACAAGGTTTCACTAGACTAAGCAAAATTAATTAAAACATCCTATCATCCTCTTCACTGGCCTTGATTCCGCGATCACGCATTTCTGTTACCTGCAACTCAAAGGAAAAAACAAAGTTACGTAAGTATTTAATAAATACTTAGTGGAGCGGTCATCCCGTCTACCAGATATATAATAGGAACTAGATTATCAATTCTACGCGAGCAATCAACAGTTCACCACAATCAACAAAAATCAACATTTAAAAATAAGGAGTGTCGATCGACACTACCACTAGGTGTCAATCAACACCACCACTTGGTGTCGATCGACGCTTCACTCAAGCAACCGATCCTCATGATCATAAAACATTGGTGTCGATCGACACTACCTCTCGCAGAAACCTGAACCGAGCAAAATCCTCTCACGGCTCAAGTTCCGTTCCATCTCACGAGATTATCATGATTCCAAATCAACCAATTCACACAGAATGATCACAACAAACAGTCAAACATCACAAACAACAATCAAATCCCTAATAACCTAATTCCATATCACGATCACGCACTTACCTCGATTACGTGAATGAAAAGGAATTAACACGGAGGATGGAATGGAACAACAATGAATCGGTGATGAACTCGCAGGAAATCACCGGGAAATCGCCCCAACACCATACAAACGAACCTTAAAGGAACACACGGGAACTTCTAGAGAAATCGACGAAGAACGGATAGAAAACCTCTACGATTCACACTTTTTCCTCTCAAAGTCGATTTTCTCTCAAGTTTTTCTGCCTCCCCTCTGAAAAACACGTTCCTAGGTTTATAAACGCAACCTAGGGTTTTCGTTCTCAAACCGAAATAAACCAGACGATTTTAAATCAAACCAAAATCGACCGAAACATTGGTGTCGATCGACACCCACCACTAGTGTCGATCGACACCCCATCCCAATTCCCAGAATTTGGTTTCGGAATGTTACAACCATCTGTATCTCTTACAACTCTTCTTTTTTCTTTGCTCTGTTGTCTGAAGTCAAATCACTTTGCAGTTTAACAAATTAAAAAACATATAAACAATGTCCAACTCCTCGTAACTACGTGGTATATTATATCACACTCGTACTGAAAATAGTGATATTACATAAACTAGTGTATTACTATTATCAGATAAAATAACATGAATTTTGAAGATGTTATAACGGATGTGAGAAGGTAAACAGAAACAGAAAGATAAACATAGATTTAACGTGCACCAACGATGTGTTGGCTACCTCCACGGGTAAAGGAGACTGATTTATTAATGGAGGCAGAAAATACAAAATTTCAGAATGCTAAAGGTTAGGGTTAATGATGTGCTTATAAAGAGAAACTCACATTAACCCTAATCCATATTTGGGCTTTTATCATTAAGTCCCAAAACATATATAAAGCTTAAGGCCCCAAAACAGATTCAAGGCATATATTTAACAAATCTCCACCTTGACTTGAATCCTCCAAACAGATTTACCAGATGCATACTTAAAATGCCAGATGTATCAGATGTCTCCTTTGCCTCAGATGTATTACATGCAACAGTGTAGTGCAAGGTGTACTAGATGTCCTTTCGGACCAGATGCCTCACCAGGCCAGACGCCCTTAACGGGCTAGATGCCTTTACTAGGCTAGATGCTTCACCAAGCCACATGCTCCACTGAGCCACATGCTCCACTGAGCCACATGCTCTACCTTGAACCAGACGCTCTATCTTGAGGCAGACGCTCTATATTGAGCCAGACGCTCCACCTGGAGCCAGATGCCTCACTCAAAGGCCAGATACCCCAATGGGCCAGATGTTCGAACACGAGCTTGATGCCCCCGCCAGGGTATGATCAACAGTTGGTGATGTTCAGGAAGTCCAAACAATGTTGGAACTTGCTCTGAGGAACCGTCTTAGTGAACATATCTGCAGGATTATCAGTCGTTCCTACCTTCTTCACCTTAATCCTCTTTTCACCTCCAGAAAATGATATCTCACATCAATATGCTTGGTTCTTTCATGATGAACCTGATCCTTGGCTAAACAGATAGCACTTAAGCTATCACAGAATACAGTAGCCTGATCTTGATGTAAACCCATATAACCAACCAGCCCTTTCAACCAGATACCTTCTTTAGCAGCTTCTGTTAACCCCATATACTCTGCTTTAGTAGTTGACAGAGTCACAGTTGGCTGTAGAGTTGCTTTCCAACTAACAACAGAACTACCCAAGGTAAACACATAACCAGTCATTGATCTCCTAGTATCCACATCTCCTACATAATTAGAATCAGAATAGCCTGTTACCAGGCACGGAGTCTCACCACTATACATGAGACCAACATCAGATGTACCTCTCAGATACTTGAAAATACTCTTCACAGCAAGCCAGTGTTCTTTACCTGGTTGTCCCATGAACCTGCTGACAACACTAACTGCATGTGCCAGATCTGGCTTTGTACAGACCATTACGTACATCAGACTTCCTACAGCGCTAGCATAAGGAACCGCAGACATGTACTCCTTTTCCTCTTCAGACTGAGGAACATACATGGTCAGATGAAGATTAGCAGCACTCGGAGTATCGATAGGCTTAGCTGAAGACATACCGAACCTTGTTAACACCTTCTGAATGTAGCTTTCCTGTGATAAAAAAGCTTCTTCTGTTTTCTGTCCTAAAATCTCCATTCCTAAAATCTTCTTTGCACCACCCAAATCTTTCGTCTTAAACTCTGCACTAAGCAGACCTTTTAGCTTCTGAATGTCACATATGTTCTTGGCAGCTATCAGCATGTCATCTACATAAAGTACCAGATAGATGTATGACCCATTTTTCAGCTTACTGTGGTAGACACAACAATCATACAGGCTCTTGACGTAACCCTGCTTGATCATATAGCTGTCAAACCTCTTATACCACTGTCTTAGAGACTGTTTAAGTCCGTACAACGACTTCTTCAGCTTGCACACATAGTCTTCTTTTCCAGGAACTTGGAAACCATCTGGTTGAGTCATATATATCTCCTCCTCTAAATGTCCATGAAGAAAAGCTGTCTTGACATCGAGCTGTTCAAGTTCCAGATCCTGATGTGCCACTACTGCTAGCAGCACTCTGATTGAAGTGTGTCTTACAAGAGGTGAGAAAATCTCATTATAATCCACTCCTTCCTTCTGACTGAAACCTCTAGCAATGACCCGAGCTTTATACTTAACTCCATTTGCTGATGATATCCCTTCCTTTATCTTAAAGATCCACTTGCAACTAACAATCATTCTCCCAAGCTGTCTAGTGACCAGATCCCATGTCTGATTCTTATCATGGGATTCCATCTCATCTCCCATTGCAGCATGCCATTTCTCAGCCTCGGTACAAGAAATAGCTTCTCTGTAAGTAGACGGCTCATAAGCATCCACTTCTTCAACAACGTGTAGTGCATAACCCACCATGTCCTGAAAACCATATCTCTGTGGTGGTCGAACCCCAACCCTTTTGGGTCGACCCTGAGCTACACTGTGATATGTAGTGTCATACGGTTTACTAAGACTAGGTATCTGTTATGGCAAATTAGATTCTTCAGATTGTTGTTGATCAACTTCTTGTATCTGCAGATCACTGTCTTCGCGATCAGTCTGCTGCTCCACCTGCTTGTCAGAGCTAGGCAGCTATCAGCATGTCGTCTACATAAAGCAACAGATAGATGTATGACCCATTTTTCAGCTTACTGTGGTAGACACAACAATCATACATGCTCCTGACGTAACCCTGCTTGATCATATAGCTGTCAAACATCTTATACCACTGTCTTAGAGACTGTTTAAGTCCGTACAACGACTTCTTCAGCTTGCACACATAGTCTTCTTTTCCAGGAACTTGGAAACCATCTGGTTGAGTCATATATGTCTCCTCCTCTAAATGTCCATGAAGAAAAGTTGTCTTGACATCGAGCTGTTCAAGTTCCAGATCCTGATGTGCCACTACTGCTAGCAGCACTCTGATTGAAGTGTGTCTTACAACAGGTGAGAAAATCTCATTATAATCCACTCCTTCCTTCTGACTGAAACCTCTAGCAATGACCCGAGCTTTATACTTAACTCCATTTGCTGATGATATCCCTTCCTTTATCTTAAAGATCCACTTGCAACTAACAATCATTCTCCCAAGCTGTCTAGTGACCAGATCCCATGTCTGATTCTTATCATGGGATTCCATCTCATCTCCCATTGCAGCATGCCATTTCTTAGCCTCGGTACAAGAAATAGCTTCTCTGTAAGTAGACGGCTCATAAGCATCCACTTCTTCAACAACGTGTAGTGCATAACCCACCATGTCCTGAAAACCATATCTCTGTGGTGGTCGAACCCCAACCCTTTTGGGTCGACCCTGAGCTACACTGTGATATGTAGTGTCATACGGTTTACTAAGACTAGGTATCTGTTATGGCAAATTAGATTCTTCAGATTGTTGTTGATCAACTTCTTGTATCTGCAGATCACTGTCTTCGCGATCAGTCTGCTGCTCCACCTGCTTGTCAGAGCTAGGCAGCTATCAGCATGTCGTCTACATAAAGCAACAGATAGATGTATGACCCATTTTTCAGCTTACTGTGGTAGACACAACAATCATACATGCTCCTGACGTAACCCTGCTTGATCATATAGCTGTCAAACATCTTATACCACTGTCTTAGAGACTGTTTAAGTCCGTACAACGACTTCTTCAGCTTGCACACATAGTTTTCTTTTCCATGAACTTGGAAACCATCTAGTTGAGTCATATATATCTCCTCCTGTAAATGTCCATGAAGAAAAGCTGTCTTGACATCGAGCTGTTCAAGTTCTAGATCCTGATGTGCCACTACTGCTAGAAGCACTCTGATTGAAGTGTGTCTTACAACAGGTGAGAAAATCTCATTATAATCCACTCCTTCCTTCTGACTGAAACCTCTAGCAACGACCCGAGCTTTATACTTAACTCCATCTGCTGATGATATCCCTTCCTTTATCTTAAAGATCCACTTGCAACTAACAATCATTCTCCCCAGCTGTCTAGTGACCAGATCCCATGTCTGATTCTTATCATGGGATTCCATCTCATCTCCCATTGCAGCGTGCCATTTCTTAGCCTCGGTACAAGAAATAGCTTCTATGTAAGTAGACGGCTCATAAGCATCCACTTCTTCAGCAACGTGTAGTGCATAACCCACCATGTCCTCAAAACCATATCTCTGTGGTGGTCGAACCCCAACCCTTTTGGGTCGTCCCTAAGCTACACTGTGATATGTAGTGTCATACGGTTTACTAAGACTAGGTATCTGTTCTAGCAAATTAGATTCTTCAGATTGTTGTTGATCAACTTCTTGTATCTGCAGATCACTGTCTTCGCGATCAGTCTGCTGCTCCACCTGCTTGTCAGAGCTATCAACCTCTGCTTCACCTGCAGGTCCTGATGAGCACTTAAGCATAGAACTTTCATCAAAGACTACTTTCCTGCTTAGTATAACTCTCTTCTCTAATGGAGACCAGATTCTATATCCCTTGACTCCATCCCCGTAGCCAACAAAAACTCCCTTCTTTGCTCTTGGTTCTAATTTACCTTCACTAACGTGATAATAAACTGTGCAACCAAACACTCTCATTTTGGAGTAATCAGTAGACTTACCTAACCACATCTCTATTGGTGTCTTGCAACCAATGCTGGTGTGTGGTCCTCGATTAATCAAATAGCAAGCTGTGTTTAGAGCCTCAACCCATAATCTTCTTTCTAAACCAGCGTTCGAGAGCATGCACCTCGCTCTCTCCAACAGTGTCTGATTCATCCGCTCAGCTACACCATTCTGTTGTGGTATATCTCTGAATGTGTGATGATGTACAATCACTTCATCCTTACAAAATGGATTGAGCTCAGATGAAAAAAACTCAAGCCCGTTATCAGTTTGCAGCCTCTTGATCTTCTTCCCTGTTTGATTCTCCACCCAAATCTTCCACTCCTTGAAGTTTTTGAAGACTTCACTCTTCTGCCTTTTGTTCTGTGACCTCCCAAAGACTCCACCCGTGAAGGACCCCAACAATCAGAGTGCCTTTTGTTCTATGAACAACCTTCGGAAACTTGCTGCGATGAAGCTTTCCATAGACACAATGTTCACAAAACTCTAAACTCTTGACCTCATGGCCATCGAGAAGATCTTCCTTAGACAAAATCTGCATCCCCCTTTCACAGATATGACCAAGCCTCATATGCCATAGCTTAGTCATATCCTCCTTGCGAATTTCCTGTGATGCAACATTGACAGAGCCTGTAACAATATAACCCTGTAATAGATACAGCGTGCTGTGCTTAACACCCTTCAGAATCACCTCATAACCCTTCTAGACCCTCATAATACCATTTCCTTCTGAAAACGTGAATCCTCTACTATCCGGTAGACTCACAGATATCAGATTCTCACTGATTGATGAAGCATATCTAACATCATTGAAGGTGCAGAATCTACCATCCTCTGTCCTTATTTTGATTGTGCCAATTCCAACAACCTTGTAGTAAACACTATTAGCCATCTTGATTTGGCCACGATCTACCTGATCATACGTTGAAAACCACTCTCTTCTAGGAGACATATGATAGGACGCTCCAGAATCTAAAACCCACACATCAGATGAGTGTGTGTGTCCATCTGCGACCAGAGCAACATCACCTTCAGACATGGTTTCGTTTTCTGCAGTTGTTGCCACATCAGCAGATCCTGACTCTTTCTTCTTCTTCAGACAGTCTATTTTCCAAGTACCTCTCTCCTTACAGTAGTTACAGATATCACCTGGCTTAGGACCCTTTGAAAATAACTTCTGATTTCCTTTTAACATGTTGTTCCCAAATCCTTTACCGTTGCTGACATATAGACCATAAACCTGATTTTCTGAACCTGTACCAGAGGCCTGATGACGCAACTCCCTGCTGTGAAGCGACGATCTGACTTCTTCCAATGAAACTGTATCTTGACCAACTATGAACCATTGCACAAAATTCGCATATGACATAGGTAGAGATACCAATAGAAGCAACGCAACATCTTCATCTTCAACTTTAACACCAATATTACGTAATTCCAATAATAATGTGTCTAACTGATCTAAAGGATCCCTGAGTTGTGTACCTTCCTGCATTCTCAATACAAACAGACGTTGTTTCAGCAACAACTTGTTGGTTAGAGACTTTGTCATGTACAGAGTCTCCAATTTCCCCCACAGACCAGCGATAGTTGTTTCGTTTGAAACCTCAATGATGACCTCATCTGCAAGACAAAGCATAATCATTGAATGTGCCTTCTCCTCAAGACATTCAATCTCAGCGGCGTCACCCTTCTTGTCTTTTAACAGCGGTGCCCACAAGCCTTGCTGCTTCAGCAGCGCTTGCATCTTTATCTACCAGAGACTGAAACTGTTTCTCCCTGTGAACTTCTCAATCTTCGTCTTTAAACCAGACATCTTCTCACCAGAACACGAATACGTAAATCCCAGAACGTGGATCTCAGCTCTGATACCAGTTTGTTATAACGGATGTGAGAAAGTAAACAGAAACGCAAAGATAGACACAAATTTAACGTGGTTCACAACAATGTGTTGGCTACCTCCACGGTCAAAGAAGACTGATTTATTAATGGAGGCAGAAAATACAGAGTTTCAGAATGCTAGAGGTTAGGGTTAATGATGTGCTTATAAAGAGAAGCTCACATTAACCCTAATCCATATTTGGGCTTTTATCATTAAGTCCAAAAACAGATATAAGGCTTAAGGCCCAAAACAGATTCAAGGCATATATTTAACAGAAGAAAAATCTATGCAGAAACTTCACATACTGAGCATGATTTTCGGAAATAAAAAATAACAGAAGATGTTAATTTCAGAAATACACACTTTGGCCATATACTATGATACTATGATACTCTTGAATACTTAATAAGTCCTCCTGACTATAAGCCTCTATTGTAACATCCCCAAACCGAAAAAGTGCATTTCGATAAGGGTGTCGATCGATCGGCACCAGGGGGCAGTGTCGATCGACACCAGGAGGCAGTGTCGATCGACACCAGGTTAATTGGTCGGTTCAGGTTTTGATTTTCAAACACGGTTGGCTCGATTTAAGGGCGTTAACTCTAGGGCTCATGTTTATAAGTCTCTAGCAGACTTGTGGCCGCGTTTTGGAGGAGAAAAACGCAGATAATCCCCGAGTTTGAGAGTTGGTGGACCTTTCGAGAATCGTTTGTTTTCTCGAGTGTTCTTCGTCGTTCGTTCTCGAGATCATTCGTGGCGTGTTTGTGGGTGTTTTCGGTGTGAACCAGAGGTTGTTCCTAGGCTGTAGAGAATGTGTTTTCGTGTCCTCCGCCGTTTCGATCCTAAAACGCAAAGGTGAGTGCGTGATCGCCTAGGGAATTCTAGGAATTTGATTGTGATCGAAGATGGATTGATTGTTTGTTGATTGACGTGATATTGATTGTTTAGTCTCTGTTTTGAGTGAGAATCGTATGGGATTGTGTTAGTATCGGTTTGTGTTGTGACCGAGACGAGCCGCGTGAGAATAGGCTCGAGTTCTGGTTTCAAGAACTGAGTGTCGATCGACACCTAGAGACTGTGTTGATCGACACCCTACGTGGAAGATGATACTCGTTTTTTCGGCTGTCAATCGACACCATGGTGGTGTGTCGATCGACACCCGTTATTTCTTGCCGAACCTTTGTGTGAAATTGTTGTAAACCGAGAATTGTTTGATTAATATGGAATTTTTTGATTAATCTGGAAATTATTTGATTAATCTGGTATTGTTTGATTAATCTCGAAATTGTTTGATTAATCTGGGAATTGTTTGAAATAAATTGGAAATTGGTTTAATTAAGATTTAATTGGTGTGGTATATTGTTATCTGTGTTTATGTATTTCCTATTGGCGGAATGACCGCTCCACTGAGTATTTATGATAATATCCACGCAACTCCCGTGTTCCATTTGAGTTGCAGGTAAAGGAAAAGTGTGATCGTGGAATCGAGGCCAAGAGAAGAGGATGATAGGGTTTATTGTTTTATGTTGTTTAGTCTAGCGAACCAGTTGTGTTAGGTTGCTAGTATTTATTCATTCCTGAACTTGATAATTGGTTGTGTTGGAATTATTGGATTACTATTTATTGGATTATTATATGATTTTAATTGTTTATGTGTTCCGCAGTAGAAATGTTAGTTAAAAAAAAAAAAGTTTGGGTGTTACATTTTGGTATCAGAGCCTAGACGGTTTTAGGACAATGAAAATTGGATGTCTGAGACTATGTGTTTAAATTAATGTAGTGTGCTTAGTCAATTTATTAGAGTCTTAGCATCATCCTCTTCGGCCTTTCAAAATGATTCCACTGTAAGTCTATGTTGGTTGATTATGACTTCTTGTAGCTTATTGTTCTATTCTGTGTGAGTACAGAGAGATGGACGCCAGAGGTAGAGGTCGTGGACGGGGTAGAGGTCGGGGCAGAGGTCGTGGTCGTGGACCAGCTGTTGAGTGGTCTTGCAGTGCTACGCATGCTTCAGAGACTCCTACGCATCTGGTGGGATCCGAGGGCGAGGCCAGTGGTAACGCTAGTGAGAGTGTTGTGGGTGCCGGGAGAGGCACCGGTATGGTTGGCAGAGGAGCAGGCCAAGGTGTGGGTGCTGTTCCAGCTCAGGATCGTTGGGAGCGTATGGAGGGCTTTTTGGCGCAGTTGTTGGAGGGGTTTCCGGCGGCAGTTTCGTTTAGGCTCCAGTGGTGCCTCTAGTGGCAGAGGTGCAGCCGAGGGCTGCAGTTGCTAAGGTGCGTCCGTCGTACCCCAGATGAGTACGACATTTTTTTCGGGTGGTGTTAGCTCCGAGGATGCGGATGAGCTGCGTATGCGCGTAGAGCACAATTTTTTGCTCGGTTTGTTGCCATGATGAGTACCGAGTAGAGTTGGCGATCTACTATCTGAGTGGTGGTGCACACGCGTGGTGGACAGATATTGAGGCCAGGAGGCCTGGTGCAGTGTGGACCTGGGGGGAATTTGTGGCTGAGTTCAACGCTCTAGATTGTCTCGCGATGAAATTCATTGAGTTGGTCCAGGGAGACCGTTCAGTGCGCGAGTACGACACTGAGTTTGGTCGTTTGTTGGTTTATGCGGGTCCAGGAGAGGTCGATCAGCGGGCGCAGGTTCAGAGGCTCTTGAGGGGACTACAGCCGGATTTACGGACTAGATGCAGAGTGACGGAGTACTCCTCGAGGGCGAAACTGGTAGAGGTTGCTGCAGGGATCAAGGAGGATCTGAGAGGGCAGTCAGCTGCAGCAGTTCCAGTGGCAGTTGCTCATGTTGTTCAACCGAGATAGCAGCAGCAACCGCGAAGTGGTTCCGGACCTGGACCTGGCAGAGGTGGTAAGCATGCGCAGGTTCAGAAGAGGAGATGGGATGATGCTTCTAGGACACGCTCAGGTAGTCACGGCACCCATCGTTGTTTTGGATGCGCGAGTTTAGAGCATCATGTGGCGAATTGTCCTAAATTTTCTGGGGAGACTAAGGTTTGCTTCCATTGCAGAGAGTCAGGACATTTCAAGCCGATGTGTCCCAAGTTGCAGCCATTGGCGCTTGCAGTGGTTCATCCGATAGCAATGCAGCCATTGGCTCTAGTAGCGACAGAGCAGCCGTTGGCTCAGTTTGGAGGAGCACATCAGGGTTTGAGTTGTAGAGGAGCGGGTTGTTTCGGCGGCAGTATTGGAGCAGAATTTGGGTGATCAGTTCGAGGATTGAGAAGCGTCCTTTTATCGCAGTTGTTTTTGTTTGTTTTTAGTTTAAGAATTTCAGCTTTGCGTTGTTGTTTCTGGATTTTTGTATGATCGTTGGTGTTGAAACGATATACATTTTTGAAAATTTATAAGATGGTGTTCCTTATTTATTTTCATTTAAGTTGAGGCGTATGGTTCTTAGATGTGTCTTTAGATGTGTAGACCAGTGTAGGTCATTTCTTTGAGGTTATTCCAGGCTGGGAATATCGAGACTATACCACGTGAGGCGGCTCTAATCAGATGAGAGGTGTGTTCTCCTGTATACTTATTGGGAAGTGAGTTCCCAGAATAAGTAGCGAGGGAGGTGAGATATCTTGCGGGGAGGTGACCTCCCCAGATACCGTTGGCTCGAGGGATGCGTCCCGAGAGTGCGAGCGGTATGTTGTCTTATGTGGATTAGACGGAGCCACTGAGATCATGGGAGGATCTCGTGTGGTATTGGCCAAGTCAGGTCAGGATTTTAGTCCACATTGGATGGGTTTGAGGTTTGGGTGAGGATCTTGTGTAGTTTTGACTGGAAAAGTTAAGTGTATGGTCTGTGATAGAAGGTTCGGGAGGCGCGAGTTGTGAGCCGAAGTATCACGGGTCAGGCTAGATCTTGGATGGAGTTCTGGTAATAGATGTAGCATTTGTGAAATCCAAATCGGGACTGACGGGTGGCTATACATGTTCTTGTTTGATTGTTGTATGATCGACCGCCAGACCTAGTTTGGATTAAGAATGTTGCATAGGAGGTCCAGGGCAAATCTAGGCAAGTAATGGGCATTTTAAGTTGTGGTTATGCTTTCTGGTTGATAAATGCGCCTGCGGTACACACAAGCGTATTGCGACGTAATCAAGAAGTGTTGGTAAGTGTTCGTGTCGTACTCAGCGTTTATATTTTGGACTATTCGGGGAATCCTGAGGAGTATGAGGTTCTTTGTGTTTTGTTTTGGAGAGGCTCGGGAGCAGAAGCTGTATGCAGAGTCGAGCAAGTGCGGTTAGGAGGAGCACCGGTTTTGGCTGCAGGAAGGCAGAGTGGAGTATCTGAAGGTTTAAGGTTCATCTCAGTGGATGGCATGGAGATCAATTATTTGGAGGAGGGTGTTCAGAAGTTTGAGGAGTTCTTGGTCGCTCACGTAACATCATATCCAGTCATGGAGATCAATTATTTGGAGGAAGGTGTTCAAAACGAGCAAAGAGCATTTCAGTTATCAGGAGGTGGTTTGGGTTAGCAAAAGAAGTAGAGTTCACGAGGATCAGGCAATGCATCTGAGGTTAGTTCTCAAAAGATTTCTGGAAACCAAAGGGTTTGGTCGTTCGAGCAACAATAAGCTGTGGCAATCGGTTCAGTTTTCAGGTCTCTTAGAATGGGACATTCAAGTGTGTAGGCGAGTGTATCGGCCGATGGATGGTTACGTTGAGGCATCTGGAGTGGATTTGAACCCTTGTTGGGCGGTCATTTTTGTTATTCAGTGCTCGGTATTTATTGCTTTAGGGACTGCGGTCCCGAATAACTCATGTATTTTAAGGAGATGTGAGCTCTCCGGTATGTTGATTGGGATGTGAGTTTCCCAGATACCATTAACTCGAAAGATGCATCCCGAGAGTGCGATCGGTATGTTTTTCTGATAGGCCAAAGGATGCGTCCTAGGGGTATCAGGTGTAGACTGAGTTAAGAGCAATAAATATCTAGAGCATGCGAGGAGTTTGGTTGGGTGTTGTGCTTCGAAGTTGAGGTGTGGATCTTCAGGAAGTCAGTTTTGTTAGCTAAGTCTCAGTTGGAGTAGAGTTATTTTGCTAGAGTAGGTTATTGCATGTTTTTATCAAGGAAAGTATTCCAAGTTTTCAGGTGCTTGTTCACGTATGTGTTGATTACTCTAAGGAAATATTTTTCCTATCTAGAGCCAGAGCTTGAGGGAGACATCCTGAGAGTGTGATGATGACGGTATAAGTATGAGTAATCAATATTTGACCGTGGCATAAACATGAGATAGGGTACATACCTCTTTCATATTCTTATGCGTTCGGTTTCAATGACCGAGATATCGGATGTAGTATCTTGGTTGTGCATGTTCTTGTTTGATTGTTGCATAATCGATCGATCCAATTCTGGGTCTACAGCTGGTTGTACATGTTCTTGTTTGATTGTTGTGAGATCAATTGGACAGACCTAGTCAGGATTAGGAAACGTTGAATTATGGTATTCCGGGCTAGGAGCCTTGCAGTTTTATACTGTTTAGATTTAGGTCCTTATTGATGACATGTGTCGACGTTTTGGAATTTATTACGCATGACTCATTATTTGGAGACAGTGGCTTTCCAGAGTATTTATCGAGGACGCTGGTTTCCTGTATACATACTGAGAGACGGTGGTTCTCTCCAGGAGACGGTGGTTCTCCTGTGTACTGATACTAGGACGGTGGTTGCCTTTATAGTACTGAAAACCTATATTAGGACGGTGGTTTCCTCTATTGTGCTGAGAGACGGTAGTTCTCTCGAAGGGACGGTGTTTTCCCTAGGGTGTGTGTATGTGAGGATGAGTTAAAACATAATAAATGCCTAAAAACGTGTGTGGAGCGTGGATTGGTGGTAGACTTTTGGGATTATGTGAGAATCCCCAGAGGTATTGGCCGGGGCGGGCCAGAGTGGAGTCTGGTGTAGACTTGTGTCTTGGGATTCGAGGTCGAATCCAGTTTAGTGGGGGAGAATTGTAACATCCCCAAGCAAAAAAAGTGCATATCGGTAAAGGTGTCGATCGACACCAGGGGGCAGTGTCGATCGACACCAGGTTAATTGGTCAGTTCAGGTTTTGATTTTCAAACACGGTTGGCTCAGTTTAAGGGCGTTAACCCTAGGGCTCGTGTTTATAAGTCTCTAGCAGACTTGTGGCCGCGTTTTGGAGGAGAAAAACGCAAATAAAACCTGAGTTTGCGAGTTGGTGGATCTTTCGCGAATCGTTCGTTCTCTCGAGTGTTCTTCGTCGTTCGTTCTCGGGATCAATCGTGGCGTATTTGTGGGTGTTTGGTGTGAACCAGAGGTTGTTCCTAGGCTGTAGAGTCTGGGTTTTCGTGTCGTCCGCCGTTTCGATAATAAAACGCAAAGGTGAGTGCGTGATCGCTTAGGGAATTCTGGGAATTTGATTGTGATCGAATGATGGATTGATTGTTTGTTGATTGATGTGATATTGATTGTTTGGTCTCTGTTTTGAGTTAGAATCGTATGGGATCGTGTTAGTATCGGTTTGTGTTGTGACCGAGACAAGCCGCGTGAAGATAGGCTCGAGTTATGGTTTCAGGATTTGAGTGTCGATCGACACCTAGAGGCTGTGATAGCTCTGGTATCCATCTCACTGCAACACAGATCAGTAGATAAGTACCCTAGAAGTCCAAATCAAAAACACAACATAACTTACCGCGGAATCTCTTTGAAGCCCGGAGAGGTTGATTTCTAAGATTAAGTTTGACTAAATACAATTAATCAGTTTAAACACATAGTCTCATTTTATCCCAACCTAGCAGTCCTAAAACCATATAGGCTCTGATACCAAAATGTAACACCCGGTCTATTTTTTTTTTTAAAATCTACTGCGGAAAATAAAACTAAACAACCATGAATCATTCTCAAACATTCCCAAAACTAACTCTATTCAATCAACGGCTAATCCGAGCTTACGGTCACGTACTCACCTCGTTAAATCGACGAAACGATGCGGCGACAAGGAATGAGCGACGAACAGCGACGAACGGTTGATTCCTTCACTGGAACTCACTGAGAATAGCAGCGACGAGGACACACGAATGATAAGAAAGCGCAAAGAACAAAGAAACACGACAAACGGATCACGGTACGCCTCGGATCGCTAGGAATTCTCACCACTTTTCTTTCTTCTTTCTCTCCTATTTCGTTGAGAAAATGCGGCCACAATAACCAATGCATGCTTATAAACACGAGGCCTAGGCTCCCTAAACCGCCTCGTCAAACCGCTTGATTAAATTCTAAACCAAACCAAAATCATATCATGGTGTCGATCGACACCCACCACTGGTGTCGATCAACACCCCTTATCAGAATCGACAATTTGGTCTCGGGATGTTACAACTCTCCCCCACTAGTCTGGAATCGACCTCGAATCCCGCAAAAACACGTCCACAAAGGACTACAATCTGGCCCGCACCGACCAATACCACTGAAGACTCTCACCTAATCTTCAAGGCTAACAAACTAATCATATGCTTATACGCACGTTTTCTTAGACATTTATTAGGTTAACTCATCCATACTCACAAATACTCTGGGGAAACCACCGTTAACTCGAGAGAACCACCGTCTCTCCGCACTATAGAGGAAACCACCGTCCCAATAAAGGCGCTCAGTACTATAAAGGAAACCATCGTCCCAGTAAAAGTACTCCGTACTATAAAGGAAACCACCGTCCCAATATAAGTACGCATGAAACCATCGTCTCCTGGAGAGAACCACCGTCTCTCAGCATGTATACAGGAAACCACCGTCCCCGATACATTCTTTGGAAAACCACCGTCTCCAGATCATGAGTAATCCGTAATAAATTCTAAAACGCCTATAAACATCAGCGACTTGGTCACCTCACGTGATCTAAACTCGACACTCCCCAACTGGAATATCCACAAAACACAACCCTCACTGGTCAACAGGATCGCATATCAGGAACACAATCCGATAAAAATAGAAATATAAGGGAAAATCTCATCTTATAAATCTCCAACAATGTGTATCGTTACAACAAAACGAAAAAATACATGAACCAACAACGATACTGGCACAAAGGCCTACACGAAACTGAACCACAAAGAAAACAAAGCTCAAATGGCGACCTGTTTATCGAAACACTTCTTGAACTTCAGCTTCATCTTTGCCTCCGGCTCCCAAGTCTCCTCTGGCAACCGCCACAATCCCACAAAATACGCAACAACATAATCTTCTTCCGACGCAATTCCTTGACCCTCCTCTCGAGAATCCTCACAGGAACCGCCGGAACCGTCAAATCTAGCTGAAGATCTGCAGGGATCTCCGACACTAACTCCTCAGACTCATGTAGGCACTTCCTCAACATCGAGACATGGAAAACCTTGTGAAATGCCTTTATGATCGGAGGTAACTCAAGTCGATAAGCCACAAGTCCAACACGCTCCACCACCGGGAATGGTCCCATAAATCTCAGACTAAGCTTGTTCTCTGCTATGGATCTGTTAGGACCCCTCAAGATAGCCATCTTGAGATATACGCGATCTCTCACTGAGAACTCAAGCTCACGTCTACGCTTATCCGCATAACTCTCCTGTCTATCCTGAGCTTCCTTCATGTTCAGCCGAATAATACGAACCTTCTCTGTCGTCTCATGAACATAAGAAGCCCCATGAAAACTGCGCTCCCTCACTTGGGTCCAGCATAAAGACGTCCTACATGGCCTCTCATACAGAGCCTCAAAAGGAGACATCCTGATACTCGCCTGAAAGCTGTTATTAGACGCGAACTCAACTAATCCATAGTGATCGAACCACTGACCACCCCAATCCAGAACACACATCCTCAGCAAATCCTCCATTGTCTGAATAGTTCTCTCTGACTGCCCATCAGTCTGTGGATGATAAGCTGTACTCATATGCACCCTAGTGCCCATCTCTGCCTGAAAGGCTCTCCATAACTCTGATGCAAACCTGAGATCTCGATCAAAAAAAATACTGGTTGGCATTCCATGCAGCCTCACAATCTCCCGCACAAACTTTGTAGCCAACTTAGCCGGTCCATCGGTCTTCTTAATGGCCAAAAAGTATGCTAACTTGGTCAATCGGTCCACGATCACCCAGATAGCATCATACGTCCGCGACGTAGGTAAACTAACCACGAAATCCATCGTAATCATATTCCATTTCCACTCAGGGATGGGTAAACTCTGCAGCTTGCTACTCAGAACTTTGTGCTCGGCCTTGACCAACAAACACGTATTGCACTTAGACACATAAGCTTCCACGTCTCTCTTCATCCCGGCCCAGTGATAATACTGCTTGAGGTCACGATACATCTTGGTCGCACCCGGATGAATCGAAAACTTGCTCGCATGAGCCTCACTCAGAATCTCCTCAATCAACACCTCATCACGAGGTACACAAACTCGACCACGAACCAGAATCATCCCATTCGGAGAGACAATATGCTCAGACCCCACTGCTCGCGATGTATCAATCAACACCTGATCATTCTGCTGAGCCACTCTGATCCTACTAAGAAGATATGCTCGATCAACTGCCTCCAAGCCCAACGGCTCCTCCGAAATAGCGCAAAGGTGCAACGTACTAATCTCGCCTACCAAATCCTCAATATCTTGCTCACAGGCTGAATCGAATCTCCGCCGACTCAAGGCATCCGCTACCTGATTAGCCTTGCCCGGATGATAAGTGATCTCCAGATCGTAATCTGCCAGCAACTCGACCCAGCGCCTCTGTCTCATATTCAGCAACGGCTGAGTAAAGATGTGCTGTAGATTCTTGTGATCCGTAAAAATTTTCACTCTCCCTCCGTAGAGATACGACCTCCAGATCTTCAGAGCGAACACTACTGCTCCCTACTGTAGATCATGCGTAGGCCGATTACGCTCGCTACCCTGTAGCTGCCTCGAAGCATACGCGATGACTCGACCCTCCTGCATCAAAACACAACCAATACCAACTCCTAAAGCATCAGTATACACAGTATAAGGCTTCCCCGGCTTGGGTAATGCCAACACCGGCGTACTAGTCAACATCTCCTTGAGTCTCGCAAAACTATCCTCGCACTCCGGCGTCCAGACAAACGGAACATCCTTACATGTCAGCTTTGTCATCGGCTGCGTCATACTCGTAAAACCCTTGACGAACCTCTGATAATGACCTGCCAAACCCAAGAAACTCCTGATCTCGGTAGCACTGCTCAGTCTAGGCCCATCTCGAATAGCCTCAATCTTGGCCGGATCCACAGAAACTCCCTCTGTAGACACAATGTGACCAAGGAAACCCATCTCTCGCTGCCAGAAACAGCACTTGCTCAACTTAGCATACAACTTCTGCTCCCGAAGCCTCTCCAGAACTAAACAGAAATGCACCTCGTGCTCCTCAGAACTCCTCGAATAAACCAAGATGTCATCGATAAAAATGATAACAAACACGTCCAAAAACTCCTTGAACACGTTGTTCATCAATCTCATGAATGCCGCAGGCGCATTCGTCAAACTGAAAGGCATCACTACAAAGTCAAAATGCCCATAACGCGTCCTGAATGCCGTCTTGCGAACATCTGCCTCATCAATCGAAATCTGATGATATCCTGAAGCCAAGTCAATCTTGGAGAACCAGGTAGCACCCCTCAGCTGATCCAGCAACTCATCAATCCCTGGAAGAGGGTACCTGTTCTTCACAGTGACTCGGTTAAGTCCCCGGTAATCGATGCACAACCAGAAACTCCCATCCTTTTTCTTCACAAACAGAACCAGTGCTCCCCATGGCGAAACACTCGGACGAATAAAACCCTTACCCAAAAGGTCCTCTAGCTGCTTCTTCAGCTCTGCTAACCCTGCTGGAGCCATCCTGTAAGGAGCCTTAGATATCAGAGCTGTTCCTGGCTCCAGTTCAATCGTTAAAGGATCAGATCGAGTTGGTGGTAATCACTTCAACGACCGAAAAACATCCTCGAACTCCCGAACAACTCGAATATCCTCAAAAGCAATCTCAGCACTCGACTCCGACATCATAATTGTCGCCAAAAATGCCTCGCCACCTCGCTCTAACATCTGCTCTGCCTGAATAGCCGAGATCACAAGACTACTGGAAGTCGGTCTGAACCCCTGAACACCAACCTGTCGCCATCACGCTCGAAGCTCACTCTGCCTCTAAAGCAATCCAGATGAACCCGGTAGAACGATAACCAGTCCATCCCCAGAATCATGGCATACAACGCCACTGGACTAATCACCAAGTCCGCTGGCATCGAATTCCCCGCTATCTGAGCATCTACTGCTCTAGCATGCCTCGAAGTATCCAGGAATCCACCTCCAACCACTATGACCATGCCTGCGCGCTCACCAGCACTAGGCACGCTCTGGAGTAATATAACTGCGCTCGGCACGCTCCGGAGTAATATAACAGTGCGATGCTCAAGAATCAAACATCACGTGGGACTTAAAGCCGCCAACTAACAAGGTCCCTACACATATCACATGCGTTGAGAACCCTGAGACTCGACCACAAGTAAAATAATAGACAACAAACAACAACCACAATGAAAAATTCTACCTCTAGGAATTTTACGAAGTTCGAGTCTAGAATTTTACCTGTTATCTGCCCAGCTCCACTGCCCTGACCGAACTCTGCCGGAGAATACACGCACGGTGCAGGTCCAATCTGACCCATCGGCTGCTGCTTTGCCGCAATCTGACTCAAAGGCTGTACTCCAGCTTGCTGAATCGCTGCAATAACCGGCTGCTGCAACTTAGGACTCATCGGCCTGATATGCCCCGGCTCTCTGCAGTGGAAGCAAACCTTGGCCTCCCGGGAGACCTTAGGACAGTTTGCCACCCGATGCTCAGAACTCCCGCACCCAAAACAACCCTGAGTGTCGTGGCTACCTGAACTCGTCTTGGAAGGATCATCCCACCTTCTCTTCTGGCCCTACGCAGGCTTACCACCCTTACCGGAACCAGAACCACGCCGATGCTACTGCGGCTGCTGCTGCTGACCCCTCGGCTAAGCAACAGGAGCAACCACAGGCGGAACCACTATCGAACCAGCCTGCTCTCGCTGATCCTCCTCAATCGACGCCGCAAGCTCTACCAGCTCTGCCCTCGAGGCATACGTGTCACCTCTGCACTGAGACCGGATACTCAACCGAAGTCCCTGCAAAATCTCTGCATAAGAGTCCTCGCGTCCTCAAAATCACGACCCGAATGCACCAACAGCCTGCCAAACTCGGCATCATACTCGCGTACTGAACGTCTTCCCTGCTCCAGCAACATAAAACTCAATTGAAGACGATCTCGAGCCTCCTGAGGAAAATACTTAGCATTGAACTCGGCTAAGAATTCTCCCCAGGTCCACACCGCCCTCGGAGCCTCGATAGCTAACCACCACAGATGCGCATCACCACACAGATAGTGAATGGCCAAATCTACATGATACTCAGCAAGACAATGAATCGATCTGAAGTTACGCTCCATTCTCAAGCGCCACTCGTCCGCCTCCGTAAGACCCACTCGACCCTCAAACGACGGCGTACCAATCCTCTGCATATGTCCCATCATCTCAAGATAAGACGGCACATGCACTGCAACTGCAGCCCTCTGCTGCAAACCGGCCACTGGAGGAACACCCGGAGCCTGCTCAGGAGCCACTGGCGGAAAACGTGCCAACAACTGCGTCAGCAATCCCACAACCTGGTCATCACGACCAGGAGCTATAGCAGCACCCCCACCAGGGCCCACTGGAACTCCCTTGCCTCTACCGGCACCAGCCAACACACTGGCACTAAGTGACTGGGACTCTGACGCGGTCGCTACACTCGGGGATGCACTCTGCGCCGCACTCTGCGCCGCACTCTCTGCTGACTCAGCAACTGGTCTACGACCACGGCCCCGGCCTCCACGGCCACCAACTCTGCCACCACAGGCAACTGCTCTACCACGACCTCTAGCTCTGGTATCCATCTCACTGCAACACAGATCAGTAGATAAGTACCCTAGAAGTCACAATCAAAAACACAACACAACTTACCGCGAAATCTCTTTGAAGGCTGGAGAGGATGATTTCTAAGACTAAATTTGACTAAATACAATTAATGAATGTAAACACATAGTCTCATTTCATCCCAACCTAGCAGTCCTAAAACCGTATAGGCTCTGATACCAAAATTTAACACCCGATCTATTTTTTTTTTAAAATCTACTGCGGAAAATAAAACTCAACAACCATGAATCATTCTCAAACATTCCCAAAACTAACTCTATTCAATCAATGGCTAATCCGAGCCTACGGTCGCGCACTCACCTCGTTAAATCGACGAAACGATGCGGCGACGAGGAATGAGCGACCAACAGCGACGAACGGTTGATTCCTTCACTGGAACTCACCGAGAATCGTAGCGACGAGGACACACGAATGACAAGAAAGCGTAAAGAACAAGGAAACACGACGAACGGATCACGGAATGCCTCGGATCGCTCGGAATTCTCACCATTTTTCTCTCTTCTTTCTCTGCCTATTTCCTTGAGAAAATGCGGCCACAATAACCTATGCACGCTTATAAACACGAGCCCTAGGCTCCCTAAACCGACTCATCAAACCGCTTGATTAAATTCTAAACCGAACGGAAATCATATCATGGTGTCGATCGACACCCCTTACCAGAATCGACAATTTGGTTTCGGGATGTTACATTGGGAATATTAAGTAATATATATAAGAGATCTTTTTCTAATTGCCAATTGGTTTTGAATTGGAAGCCCATATTCTAACATGGTATCAGAATCTACGATCCACACTGTCCAACATGATCAATAATCGATCTGACCCAAAATTGGTCTATCGATCCTTGCCCGAAAATTCCGAGATTAGTGGCCAGAAATACATCACTTCGAGGAGGTGTATTAGGGAGAAAAGTCTCACATCGGAAGTTGGAAGGGATATCTATATAGTATTTTAAGGTTTATACAAAACCCAAGTTATGAGAAGATGACAATTGTCACTTAACTTTTTTACTTTTTTTTTTTTTTGTAACTTCAACAATTAGTTCCAACAATTTAATATTTATTTCAAAATAATTAAATGTGGCATTGTGAACTTTTAATGGTTTTAAAAATAGATATTTTATTAATAATGTTTAAGACTTTGGTTTTTATAAACATAATTGTTATTTGTTTTTTTTAAAAAGTCATCAAAGAGAAACTTCGCTTAAAAAGCATAACATGAACAAAAAAAATGTTGTGAAAAAATTGAAAATAATTTTAAGACTCTTCCCATTATTAGAAAGCTAGAAAACGATTGAAGAGATTTTGAACGAATATTTTATTTTAAAAGTCCTTACATTTTCTCAAACATGATTTCCAATTAATAAAATTTGTAATTGACATAACAATTAGGGGATATTATAAAATCTGCCATAATCCACAAAAGACATTATGAAATCTACCATAAGTCCAATGGCCTTTTAAAATCTGCTACAATCTGTACGAACGTCCACGCGAATTCGGGTATTTACGAAAATGCCACATTCAACTATTCATCATCTTGTCCACTATTTTTTCTTTTTTTATGAAACATCTCTCTCTCTCTCTTTCTCTTGTACTCTCTCTCCTCTCTCCCTCCTTGCTCTCTCTTTCTCTCTTTCTTTCTCGGAGACGATTGACGTATGTTTCGTATTTCTTGTCCTCATCTTGTCTCTCTCTCTCTCGTACTTTCTCTCCTCTCTCCCGCTTTGCTCTCTTTTTCTTTCTCTCTTTCCTCTCCGGGACGATGATCGTCTGTTTTGTATTTCTTGTCCTCAACTAGTATTTTTTGTCCTATGTCTTGTATTGTTTGTCCTTTATCTTATATTTTTGTCTTTATTTTGTATTCATTACAAGTGGTCATGTATTTTTGTTTTCCGATAGCCACCATCCCATCCACCTTCCCCCGTTATGTCGACCACCATCACTGACACCATTAACCACCGTTTTTTCGTATGTGTGGTGGATATCGAAGGACAAGATGTCGCCAAACTAGACGTCCATGTCAGAGGATAAACGATACAAAATTTATAACAAAAAAGACGTCCTCTGTCTTTATCTACCACAAAATAGACGTCCTCTTTCTTAATCTACCACAAAATAGACGTCATCTGTCTTAATCTACCACAAAATAGACTTTCTGTGTCTTTATATTTTTTGTCCTCTATCTTATATGTTTTTGTCCTTGTTTTGTATTTTTTGTTCTCGGTCTTGTATTTCTTATCCTTGGATGGTCACCGTCTCCGGCTATATCCAACACCGTTAACCACCGTTTCTATAACCATATGTGTGGTGGACATCGAAGGACAAGATGTACCAAACTAGACGTCCGTCTCTGAGGACAACTATGTCACTGAGGACATCCATGTTTGAAGGTCACTGTCTCGTCCATCATGTTCGACTATGTTCACTACCGTCTCTAACACCGTCAACCACCGAGAGACGTCTATTTCGCAGAGAGAAAGTGAGAAAGAGAGAGAGAGAGGAATCCACAACATAGAGAGAGAAACCAAAAGAGTAAGAGAAAGAGAGCAACTTTATCCACTCATAGTAACTTCCTTGCCAATCCTTTAACGTGTCAAACCCGGCCACAATCACCATCATTTCCGGTTAATCCAGATCCAAAAAAACTCCGGCGCTTGGATTCGCCGTGACGTGGTCACGGCTTGATTCTACCGAAAGTATCGCTTTTCAAAGAGAGAGAGAGAGAGAGAGAAAGAAAGAGAACCAGATATATTGGTTTCAAACAAAAGAGAAAGAGATTGAAAGAAAGCAAAAAAGGAGAAAGAGGAAAAAATAAGAATGGGTAAAAATGTAAATTGTTTCCTCCACTAAAAAACAAAATATGGCAGATTTTAAAAGAAATTAAAACTGGCATATTTTATAAAGATTGCCCAATTTATGGCACATTTGATAATTTACACTAACAATTATTGTAACGCTCCGACCACCCCTCCCATGGGCCCCCGTCCACTCACAGGCATGTGGGCTCACTATGTCCGACGATCGGTGCATTAGTCCGGGAGTTATGTTTACTGACCCTGCAAATCACCACGCGATCTTTCCTAGTGTTTTGACCTCACTCAAATGATACTGAAAATCATTTCCCAGTAGGTCACCTATCCTGAAACTACTTTAGCTTAAGCACGCTTAACTCTGGAGTTCTCCCAAGATGTGTGACCGAAAAGATAAGTGCACATTGGTGATATAGGTAGCCAAATCAATTCTTTTAAACCTCTCCGCATATACCGCATATACCATATATGCTCTGAAACCGTGATGTCATAATCGTCCCTACTAATAGATCGCAACGTCCTTGTTGCGCATACCAAGATCATTATCCCTATAAACTGAGTCACACAATTGTCAGGGCTCGCTCTGATACCACCTGTAATGCCCTGATCACCCTTCCCATGGGCCCCCGTCCACTCAAAGGCCCGTGGGCCCACCATGTCCGACGGTTGGTGCATTAGTCCGGGAAGCTCCAAAAGTCATGTTTACTGACCCTGCAAATCACCACGCGATCGTTTCTCGTGTTTTGACCTTACTCACATGATTTTGAAAATCACTTCCCTGTAGGTCACCCATCCTGAAACTACTCCAGCTTAAGCACGCTTAACTCTGGAGTTCTCCTAAGACGTGTGACCGAAAAGATAAGTGCACTTTGGTGATATTGGTAGCCAAATCAATTCTTTTAAACCTCTCTGTATATAGCGCATATACCATATATGCTCTAAAACCGAGGTGTCACAATTATAACCAAGATTCTCAAAAGGACTTAGTCCATCACAAATTGTGAAATTAGAAAAATAAAATGACTTTATCAATAAATCGATGTTAAAGATGAAAATCACATCAAAACGATAAAGAGAATGAGAGAAAAATATGATAAAACATCAATTATATTCTAACTACGATTCGATGTTCTAATGAAATAAACACAAGATGCATTCTAAAATATTTGTTAAAATGATGCAAATGTCTTAATTGAATACTTAGCATATAACTTCTCTTATCAACATTTTTTTTAGAAATGTGTTTGATGCAAAAAAAAAGACTATTAAAAATAATTATAAAGACATACAAGTTTTGTGTCAAAGAAGATATCTTCTACATTGATATACGTGGTACTTTACCACTTTTACTATCTATTTCAATCAATTTTATATAGTCAAAGGAATCGAAACAAAGATTGAGACCATCAATTTATCCCTTTGAGAGAAGCTTGCTGCCCTTACCACCAAATTTCAAGACTTGGAGACACGCTTAATCCTTTTTGAAGAAGTTCAAAAACAACACACCTTAGATCTTCAAAGCAACGCGAAATAAATCCATAGTTTTGAGCACAGTTTTAACGGTCTTTGGGAGAAATTTGAAGGAGAGACCAAGAGCACTAATGATCACATAGAGGAGATCACTAGTGGCCTAGGAATCATCACAATCAAGGCTCACAAAGCCAAGAAACCCTTGGACGAAGCCAAAGATAATTACCAAGACATGTACTATACAACACTTGTTTTGTCAGAAGGACAATAGCAACACATTCAAGCCATCAAGGATGTTCAAGCCTCTCTAGATAAAAAGTTGAACCACCTTAAGGGGAATTCCGCTGCCCTAAAGAATAATGACATTGAGATGTCCAAGATACTTGAGAAGATTGATGAACGTTTGAGACGTATGGAAGAAACGCATAAGTCGGAAACGAATGAAGAAGACCCAACACCTTTGGTCCATTGCTGCACCTTAATACCACTTGAAAAAATCTCCCCATGTCTGATCAAGAGGAGAAAAAGCTCCAAGGCCTTTCCTAATGGCCAAACCAAAGAATCGAAGATTTACAACAAGGATGTCCACAAGATCATGCGAAGAAATTCGTATAGCCAAAAAAAACATCAAGAGACCACATTGGATAAGTGTTGAGATGATGGAGGTATTCAATTCTATTGTTAGAGAACTCCCTCCCACCCTCACCTTTGAAGATGCTTGGAAACAAAGCCATCATTCCGACAATGCTTTAAACAATGCACGGAAGAAGACTTTATGATTCAAGGGTTGTTCAACAAAGCTAGGAATCCTTATAGGTACCTAAGGATACTTCCTAAGACTCTTGATCCATGTTCTTTTAACATCCCTAGCTCAATTCGCGATTATATCTTTGAGACCGCTCTTATCGATTCGGGAGCCAGAGTCAACGTTTTATCTAGGGGTGGGCGTTCGGGTACCCGATCGGGTTCGAGTCAGGTATTTCGGGTATTGTGTACCCGATGTTTCGAGATATAGTACCCGATCGGGTATTATATATTCGGGTTCGGTTCGGTTCGGGTTTGGGTATACCCGAATTATACCCGAAATAGGTTTTTTTTTTCTTTTTTGAAAACCCAAAATAGCATTGTAATAAAAAAAACAAACTTAAAAATGAACATATGAAGTGTAAAGAAGCAATGCTCAATCAAGTCAAAAAATCGAAGCTACATATGAATGAATAAGTTATAATTCTTAAGAACAATGTGAAAACAGAGAAGTGTAAAAGAACGGTTTTACCGAAATCATCTCAAAATTTAAAAGCAAATCACTCAAAATCGACGAAATCCGTTTCTTGCTTGGAACAGTATTGACTAAACTGCAACTATCTCCATTAATCTAAATAATTCACATTCTTGGTTATTAAAAAAAAAAAAAAAATCAATGGCATCCAACTCTAATCACTAATGTGTGTGTAATAAAAAAAAAAAGAAAGAAGAATCGGGTACCCGATCGGGTACGGGTGCCCGTTCCTTTAGATTTTGAAACCCGATCGGGTATTTTCACATGCAAGGTCGGGTTCGGGTTTGGGTTTTTTGGGTTGGGTTCGGGTTCGGTAATCGGGTTCGGGTAAAACACCCACCCCTAGTTTTATCTGAATCTCTTGTGAGAAAGATGAGGATAACCAATCTTCGTCTTCAACCATGAGAATCTCGCTAGCTAATGGTGCATCAACACTCTCATTGGGTGAAATATTCAATTGCCCCGTGAGAATTGGTGATTGCATTGTACCGACGGACTTTGAAGTGGCTAATATGCAATATTGCTCAACACCTTTCATCCTTGGAAGACAATTCTTGGCAACTGCTAGAGCTATCATGGATTACACCTTACGAAAGTTATACTTTCCTAAGATAGATAGAAACATCTTCTACTACGCAACACCCCCCGATTTTCGATCCAAAGTTCAAGATACATTCCTTCGGAAAAAAGAGAAGTTGAAATCAAGCACCTATTCCATTTACATGATAAAGACCACGGCCATGGAAAAAAAATTTCACATCCTAAGGGCAACCTCAACACTTTAGAAAACTATTCCTCCATCTAAAAACACAAAGGAGTCGAGCTAATTGACTTTGAACAAGCGCTTTATGGGAGGCAACCCATATATCGAGTCTTTTTTTCTTCTATTCTTTATTCTATGTTTTCATTTTAATTTTTCATTTTATAAAATTTGTTATTCATTAAACTATTTATTTTTGAATATTTCAGAGTTTATAAAAATATTTTTGGAGAAGAAAACCGAAGTTCTAAGAAAAAATAAAAATAAAAAATAAATATGTATTTCGGGTCCCAGACACCGGACACGCGATTTCGACCGGTATCCAAGTGATTTTGGTCCCGGACGTGTCGCGGATCGACGCACGGATCGATCATCCTACGATCCTCAACCCCGGACAGTGACCCCAGACACCAGAAACTATCTGGTGCCAAGACCATTCGTCCCGCGTTTGCGCCATGTTCCAGCCTTGACCCGCTCCTCCAGCTCCTCTGTCCCACAGATCCACCTGCCTCGGAGCATCCTCGTCCTACACCCCGTTCCAATCTGACCCACGTCCCCACCCTCCCCGGGTCCCCATCCAACCCGCGTCCCCATCCGCCCCGCACCATCATGTATCCCCATCATCCCGCATCCCCATCCAACCCATGCATCCACCACCATCCATACCCGTCTGAGCCGCGGTTCACATGGTTCGAACCAGACCGAACCACGAGGTAAGTTATCTTATTTTTCTTTTAAAATTCTTTAAAAATTGTTTTCATTTTACATGAACTATTTTTAAACCAAAAATATTTTTAAATTGTGATTTTCCTTAAATAAAATTTATTTTATTTCATTTTTGAATTTTCACATTGCACTTTTAAAATTTGGTTTGGTTAAATTTGATTTTTAAATGATTTTCACATCTTACACTTATCTTTTCATTACTTGTTTTCTACTCTAGAATGAGCTTGGATAATTTTGTTTGTTGTTTCGGTATTCTGGAACCTAGGTCCAAGTTTATTTAACAAGTAATTTCAAGTGTTTCTGCAAGGATATTTGGTTCTTACACAGGTTTGACTTTAGAACTTCCAATTTCTTAAAGAATGATCCATAGAATATGTGCACAAAGAAAGAGGAAAGCAATAAGCCTTTTCAACCAACTTATGAATTCTCTACTTCACCGTTTGAAGCAAGAGTTTTGTCACTTCTTCCAGCAGCTGTTCAACTACCAATACTCATGAATTTCCAATATAATTTGGGCAAGAGTTCCACGATGCAAACTGTGACACCCCGGTTTCAAGGCATATATGGTATGTGCGGTATATTCAGAGAGGCTTAAAATAATTGATTTGGCTACCTATATCACCAAAGTGCACTTATCTTTTCGGTTACAAGTCTTGAGAGAACTCCAGAGTTAAGCGTGCTTGAGCTGGAGTAATATCAGGATGGGTGACCTACTGGGAAGTCATTTCCAATACCGTGTAAGTGAGGTAAAACACGAAAAAGATCGCGTGGGGATTTGCAGGGTCAACAAACACAACTTCCGAGCCTCCTGACTAACGCACCGACCGTCAGACATGGTGGATCCACGGGCCTGAGAGTGGGTTGGGGCCCATAGGAGGGGCGGTCGAGGCGACAAATGGTATCAGAGCAAATCCTAACAACTGTGTGAGACAAATTGTTGGGGGTAACGATCTTGGTATGCGCAACGAGGACGTTGCGATCTGTTAATGGGGATGATTGTGACATCCCAGTTTCAAAGCATATATGATATATGCGGTATATGAGGATAGGCTTAAAAGAATTGATTTGGCTTCCTATGTTACCAAAGTGCACTTATCTTTTCGGTCAAATGTCTTGAGAGAACTCCAGAGTTAAGCATGCTTGAGCTAGAGTAGTTTCAAGATGGGTGACCTACTGGGAAATCATTTCTAGTATCATGTTAGTGAGGTCAAAACACGATGAAAGATCGCGTGGTGATTTGCAGGATCAGTTAACATGACTTTTGGAGCCTCTTTAGCTAATGCACCGACCGTCAGACATGGTAGGCCCACGGGCCTTTGAGCGGACGCGGGCCCATGGGAGAGGTGTTCTGGCCATTACAGGTGGTTTCAGAGCGAGTCCTGATAACTGTGTGAGTCAGTTTGTCGGGATAACGATCTTGGTATGCGCAACAAGGACGTTGCTATCTGTTAGTGGGGATGATTGTGACACCCTGGTTTCAGAGCAGATATGGTATATGCGAAGAGGCTTAAAGGAATTGATTTGGCTACTTATATCACCAAATTACACTAATCTTTTTGGTCACAAGTCTTGAGATAACTCCAGAGTTAATTGTGCTTAAGCTGGAGTAGTTTCAGGATGGGTGACCTACTGGGAAGTTATTTTCATTATCGTGTGATTGAGGTCAAAACACGAGAAAAGATCGTGTAGTGATTTGCAGGGTCAGTAAACATGAATTTCGAGCCTCCCAGACTAATGCACCTACCATCTGACATGGGTGGGCCCATAGACCGAGAGTGGATGTGGGGCCCATCGGGAGGATATGATTTCTCTCGAGGGGATAAGGATTTGCCCTATGATGGCGGTCGGGGCGTTATAGGTGGTATCAGAGCGAGCCCTGACAACTATGTGAGTCAGTTTGTCGGAATAACGATCTTGGTAGGCGCAATGAGGACGTTGCGATTTGTTAGTGGGGATGATTGTGACACCTAAGTTTCAGAGCATATATGGTATATGCGATATATGCAGAGAGGTTTAAAAGAATTGATTTGGCTATCGATATCACCAAAGTGCACTTATCTTTTCAGTCACACATCTTGGGAGAACTCCAGAGTTAAGCATGCTTAAGATGGAGTAGTTTCAGGATGGGTGACCTACTGGGAAGTGATTTTCAATATCGTGTGAGTGAGGCCAAAATACGAGAAAAGATCGCGTGGTGATTTGCAGGGTTAGTAAATATGACTTTCGAGCCTCCCAGAATAACGCACCGACTGTCTGACATGGGTGGGCCTATGGACCGAGAGTGGACGTGGGGCCCTTTGAGAGATGAGGATTTTTCTCGAGGGGCTGAGGATTTTCCCTATGATGGCGGTCGGGGCGTTATAAGTGGTATCAAAGCGAGCCCTGGCAACTGTGTGAGTTTATCGGGGTACGATCTTGGTATGCGCAACTAGAACGTTGCGATTTGTTAGTAGGGGTGATTGTGACACCCCGGTTTCAGGCATATATGGCATATGCGGTATATTCGGAGAGGCTTAAAATAATTGATTTGGTTACCTATATCACCAAAGTGCACTTATCTTTTCGGTCACACATCTTGAGAGAATTCCATAGTTAAGCATGCTTGAGCTGGAGTAGTTTCAGGATGAGTGACCTACTGAGAAGTTATTTTCGGTACCGTGTGAGTGAGATAAAAACACGAGAAAAGACCGCATGGGGATTTGCAGGATTAGTAAACATGATTTCCAAGCCTCTCTTGCGATTTTGCATAATGTCTTGCACCCGGAGTTTTTAGTAACCCTAAACACTTTTTAACCTCACCACTAAAATCAGCCGTATTCCTTGTTAATATCTTTGATCAAAGATTTTTACGAATCTAAGAAAGTAAAAGAATCGACTTATTTGAAGTTGAGATTTTGCAAGGACAGCAGTTTAGGACATACTTTCAAATTCATGATGGGAGACAATGAAAAGAGTCCATGAACTCACTTTGTCTTTATATATACTTTCTTTTAGCCTTTTGAGAGAAGGAGAGCATCCCTAGGCACCACAAATCAATAATAAACATGTATTTTGGTTATTTTCTTTAGTTCTTCATCTTATGTGATGTTCTTCTCAAGCTTTCTTCTTCGAGATCTATCTATGCCGAGCACTTATCTATCACAAATCTACTGTTTTATCAACTTCTCTAGTTGCTCCATGTTTCATAACATGTAGAGTAGTTGTATGTTTGATATAATGTTATTTTAAAGTTCTTTTGTTACATATTTTACATCTTTATTGAGCTTGTTTCTAGATTGATTCTCTATCTTTATTTATACTCAAGGCGTGATCTATATTAAATACCTAGTGACCAATTTTGGGGGTGTATCGATTTCAAAAGCTTTTGTACCGACCGGATCTAGTATTTGATAGGCTAGACATCTTAACAATTCGAAAGGTTAGTTAAGGAGTTTAGTGAGCAATCTCAATCTTACAGTGTGATTCCACCTTGTAATAACCATAGAAAGTTGAGTCTATTAGGGTAGGAATTATAGGTTTCAGAGCCACGAAAGTGGAAAGATTCTACCCTAGTGATTTGAGTTCTAGAACACTAGTTGCATCTCTTTAATAACTGGTATAGAACATGTTGCATTAGTTCCTTTTGATTTCTTTTATCTTGCGTGTTTTGATTTATCTATCCTTTACTTTTCATGCTTTGCTTTGTTTCATTAAAAATCCCAAAACCAAATATAATTTCTCTTAGCTTATTTTGCATCATATTGATTTGTAGCGTAACAACATAGTCTCCTATGGATCGACCTCTAAGTACTACAATTGTCAACTGTACACTTTTAGATTAAGGTTTATAAATTTAAAACTCTTTTGTATCCCTAATTTAGGGAGGATCATACATGCTGTGAATTTACGAGTAGTCTATTTTTTCATATATTGTCAAATATGTCCAACAATTTGCTAAAAATATGTATTCTTCTAAACTAGGTAATTATTTACTATAAGAATATATGAAATATTAAATAAATAATATAAGTCAATAAATTAGAAATTATTGCATATTTTATTTGTTAATATTTAAACCCACTCAATGCATGGAAAATTTCTAGTTAAGTAATATATAAGGGATATGGACCTCTCTACTAATTGCCAATTGGTTTTGAGTTGGAAGCCCATATTCTAACACAAAAAATTAACTGTGTTAGTTTGATCAATTCTTCTATATCTCACGAGGTATTTTGAAGTCGAGATCACCAATATCTAGGTCAATTGGGAGAGTGAGAGGTCGATCTCCGAGATTGAATGGTGAAGATGATAAGTGAAGATTATGGAAATAATAAAGATATGATTAGAGAAGAATCAAGAAAGATCTAGAATATTGTTGATATATGTCAAATTTCATAGCTTAGGAAGCTTACCTTTATGCAAAGATATTATTTCAATTTATATTTCTCTCGTAATAGGAAATTAGTATTCTATATAAACCAATGTACGATATAACTTTATTCTTATGAGAGTCTAATATAATTCATCCCACACTTTTGTGTTCATATTCTCATCAATTTATCAATAAACATTTCATAAGTCTAGAACGTACTACTAAAAAAAAAATCAAAATACTAATTTGTATAAATAAGAAAACATGAAGTTATATTAAACGGGTTTTATATATGAAACGTTTATGGAGTTTACGAAATAACTAACAAAATTTTGAAACCTCGAGGTACGGGTTAAAATGTAACACCCATAACCCAAGCCCACATGAAATGGACCAAGTCCATCAGAAAAATGTCCATTTAAATGAGTGTAACACCCCCGACCACCCCTCCGATGGGCCCCCCATCCACTCTCGGCCTGTGAGCCCACCATGTTTGACGGTCGGTGCGTTAGTCCGGGAGACTAGGAAGTCTTGTTTACTAACCCTGCAAATCACCACACGATCTTTTTTCGTGGTTTGACCTCACTCACACGATACTGAAAATCACTTCCCAGTAAGTCACCCATCCTGAAACTACTCCAGCTCAAGCACGCTTAACTTTGGAGTTCTCTCAAGACATGTAACCGAAACAATAAGTGCACTTTGGTGATATATGTAGCCAAATCAATTTTTTTAAGCCTCTTCACATATACCGCATATACCCCATATGCCGTGCAACTGGGGTGTCACAATCACCCCCACTAACAGATAGCAACGTCCTTGTTGCGCATACCAAGATCGTTACCCCGACAATCTGACTCTCCACAGATGTTAGGGTTCGCCCTGATACCACTTGTAACGCCCCTAACTGCCCCTCCCATGGGGCCCCCATCCACTCTCGGCATGTGGGTCCACCATGTTTGACGGTTGGTGCGTTAGACCAGGAGGCTCGAAAGTCTTGTTTACTAACCCTGCAAATCATCACATGATCTTTTCTCATGGTTTGACCTCACTCACATGATACTAAAAATCACTTCCCAGTAGGTCATCCATCCTGAAACTACTCCAACTCAAGCACGTTTAACTCTGGAGTTCTCTCAAGACATATGACCAAAACGATAAGTCCAATTTGGTGATATAGGTAGCCAAATCAATTCTTTTAAGCTTCTCCGCATATACCGCATATACCACATATGCCTTAAAACTGGGGTGTCACAATGAGGCTCAAGAAAGAGGAGACTTAAGGTTTACTCCCATCAGTCTATATAAAGGGAGTGATCATGCAATGGGACGGTTCAAGATTGTGAACCCAAGCAAAGCTTGTTCCAATCGTCGTACCTCCACCGCCTCAGATTTTGATTGTCGCCACCGGGTTAGAGCTTTGAGTGGAGAAGAGTCGTTCGTCGTGTCTGAGAGAGAGAGAGAGCGGGATTTTCAGGGACAAAAAGAGACAAGGAGATCTGGTGGTTGTGAAGAGACCATTTTGTGGTAAGCGTGTCAAGTCTGTCGTCATCGCCGTAGAGGATCCGATTGCCCACAAAACCATACAAGAAGGAACCGCCGTCCAAACCACCATTGCATCAAGAAGATCTCGCCGAAAATAAAGGTTGAGTTGGCGTGTGATTGAAGCCACCGCTGCCTCGTTCACTGCTATTGTTGAGCCGGTGTCAATCCATCTTAGGGTTTCTGTGAAACCCTAGCCGTCAATGTTACTTTGTGCGCAAAGTAATGCTCAAAACCCTAAGCTTCTGTTTTAAATGCTAAACCGGACCAAGGGTAAATCCTTATGGATCAGGTTAACTAGATGGTTCCGTTCAGTTAAACCGACTTTTCTAAATTAAGAAGTTTCTAGAAATGGGAATTCTCCGAAAAAGAAAGTTTCCTCATTTACAAACTTTCTTGAGAAAGAAAGTTTTCAGAAATGGAAGGGTTATTCGGAGACCTAATCTTATTTCTTGTATGTGGAGATTCGTAGCTTCTTTTACGCGCTTTGCTTGTCCTCTGAATTGATAAGGTGATGCGGTGATATGTGGATGTACAATATTCGTAACCTTTCTCGCATATGTTTATACCAAGTTAGATGTAGATACACTTCAATTAGGCATATGATGCCATTTAGGTTGTTAGAAATATGGAATGATATGCCTGGTTATGTGGATTGTTAGGTTGACCTATCATAGGTTAGGGGACTGTGACAGTTGATTGTTAGGACTTATTGGTTAGACATGCAGATAGCTTGTGGTATATAGTGTATTGCTATTGAGGTGTTGATTCCTCACTTAAATATTGATGTGGATCGAGGGATCCCTAGGTGAATCTATTGAGGTGTTGGATCCTCGGTCATATGTAGTATATGGTGTTGTGCCAGATGCACGAAAGGTGGCTCTAGGCTTACCGGAGGTGTGATGGTTTGGTTGTTGGATGAGGAAGTTCCTTGGGTGTTTTTAACCTGGGTTTACCTATCTCTAAATATTTTATACATGTATGTTGGTTTGGTTGGGTGTTTTATGTATCATGTGGCTATTGATGACCTTTCTTCACCGAGTAACTTGTTACTCACCCCTTCTTTTTCCTTTCTTCAGGTGATGGGATGGAATATGAGCTTGGAGTCTACCGGTGGGGTGCTTATTTTAGAAAATGCTACGTTTTCACTTATTCATAGACTTTCGTATTTATAATTAGAATTCGGTTTGAGCTTGACCCTCGATTTAACTGAACAGAAAATTGTTTGCGGATTTATTGTTTGCCTACATTTTCACCCCTTCTTTTTGCGCATTTATTTTTTACCCAATAGCATTTTGATTTGGGCCTGGTGGCCTGAAAATTCGGTATTACAATTGGTATCAGAGCGGTTGATCACTTTGGTCTTGACCCGGAGGATCCACCGAAATCGTGTTTTCAAATGTTATCTATCAGTGTTCTAACAAATTTTAATGTTTTTATATGTAAGTTTCGTTGTTTATGGTTTTTTGGACAAAAATGGGAATTTCGAGTTATTATGAAGCAGCACCCGCGGCACCTCCAAGTGTAGTCAACATGTTTTAGTTGTCATGATATATTGGTGCATTGCGGTTTAATTTTGAGTATGTTGTGATATAGATGACTCGTAATTTGAAGAGTGGAAATAGGATGCTAGGAAGGACTAACGGGAATGGAAAACCTGTGGAGAAACCACGTGTGAATGTGAAAATGAATGTGGATAGACCAGAGACTGGTGCTGGAGCTGCTCTGGGAGTTGCTTAGGAAAGAAGTTCGGAAACAAGCACACCAATCGAGGTTTGCTATTCACCATGGAGGTTCAAAAATGTATCAAGGGTTGAAGATTTATTATCATTGGCTAGGATTGAAAAAAGACATTGCCAAATGGGTAGCCAAATACCCGACATGTCAAGTTGTTAAGATAGAGCACCGAGGCTCAAGTGGGCTGCGACAGGACTTTCTGTTACTAGAATAAAAGTTGCATATGATAACAATAGATTAACTTACTGTGTGTTACCCAAGACGACTATTGAGAGGGATGTTGTTTAGGTCATTGTCCAGCGTTTGACCAAGTCAGCTCTCTTTATCCCTATCCGGAAAATCAAGGATGTAGAGCACCTCGCTGGGATCTATGTGGAAGAGATAGTGAGCTTGCATGGAGTTCCAAAAAGCATTGTATTAGATAGAGACCCAAGATTTACCTCCATATTTTGGCAAACGTTCGAGAAGGAGTTGGAAACAAAGGTTCATCTTAGCACGGCTTATCACCCTCATACGCATGGACAGTCAGAGAAGTAGATTCAGACCAAGGAGGAAATGTTGGGGGCATGTGTCCTGGATTGGAGCTAGAAATGGGGAAAATATCTGACGCTAATGGAGTTTTCGTATAATAACAGTTACAATGCAAGTATTGGTATGTCGCCATATGAAGCTCTTTATAATCGAACATGTCAGACACCGATGTGCTGGACAGAATTCAGGGAGATGAGGGACTTCGAACCTGAGTTAGTTTAGAAGACACTAGAGCAAGTGGAAATGCTCATAGGAAAGTTAAAGGAATCCCAAGACCGTCAGAAGAGTTATGCGGATAAGAGAAGAAGGAATTGGAGTTCGAAGTGGAAGATAGTTATCTCAAAAATGAAGATATTTTGAGGGGTCAATAAATACTGCAGACTCAAGAAACTTAAGCCGAAATACATTAGACCGTATCGAATCCTCGAAAAGACCGGGGTTGTGGCTTACAAACTAGAGTTATCTATGTTGCTGAAGGACTTTCATGATGTGTTCCACATTTGGGTTTCGCAGAAAGTAGTCAGAGAACCAGAGGTTGTTATTCCAGAGCCTCCAATGGACTTGGGTCCAGATTTTGCAGTTCAGGCAAAGAAAGTCAGTATTCTGAAGCATAGGGAAGCAGATGAGGCAAGTGAGGCAAGCACGGTAAGATTTTTTTGGAAAAGATACATGTTTAGGGAGGAGACCCGGGGACCCGAGCAGCATTTGAGGTTGGACTATCCTGAGTTATTTTTAGACAAGGGGATCTCGGGGGCATTAGGGTGAATTGTAACACCCCTAACCCATTCCCACAAGAAATATACTAAGTCCATCAGGAAAAAGCCCATTTAAGTGTGGCCCAAGAATGAGGAGACCTATGGTTCACTCCCATTACTCTTTATAAAGGGAGTGATCATGCAATGGGAGGGTTAGGATTGTAAACCCTAGCGAAGCTCTGTTCAATTGTCTTTGTCTCTGCTTCCGATCATCGCTGCCGTATGGATGCCATGAGTAGAGAAAAAGTGTTTGCACTACCCGAAAGAGAGAGCGAGAGTTTCAGAGAAGGAGAGAAAGGAGGAGATCCCATGGTCGTGATGAGAAAATGAGGCCATCCTCGTGGTAAGTGTGTCACATCTGCCGTCATCACTATAGAGGATTTGATCGCCGCCAAAACCGAAGAAGAAGGAACTGATGCAAAACCACCATTGCGTTGGGAAGATCTCGCTAATATAGAAGGCCGAGTTTGACGTGTGATTGAAGTCGCCGATGTTGTTGAACCACCGTCAATCCATCGTAATGTTTTGGAGAAACCCTAGCCATCAATGTTACTTTGTGCGCAAAGTAATGCTCGAAATCCTAAGCTTTGGTTTTGGAGGTTAAACCAAACCGGTTTGGCTAAGCACTAATGGATCGGGTTAGCCGGATGGTTAGGTTTAGGATAACTAGATTGTTCGTTCGGGTTCACCAGATGGTTCGGTTTGGTTAAACCAACTTTTCCAAATTAGGAAGTTTCTAGAAACAAGAATTCTTCGAAAAAGGAAAGTTTCCCGATTTAGAAAATTTCATGAAATACAAATTTTTTCAAAAATGAAAGTTTCTTGAAATGGAAAGGTTATTTAGATAACTAATCCTATTTCTTGTTAGTGCATATTTGTAGTTCCTTTCTGTGCTTTGCTTGTCCTGCAAATCGATAAGGTTAGGGGGCAATATGTGGATGTACAATATTCGTAACATTTCTTGCATATGTTAATATCATGTTAGATGTAGATACGCTTTGGTTAGGCATATGATGCCATTTAGGTTGTTAGCAATATGGAATGATATACCTCGTGATAGGGGATAATTTTACCTTTGCTAGAGACCAAAGATCCAACTAAGCGCTTAAGCTTTACATTTATAAGGCCTTAAACAATCCACAAGTGCATGGAACATCAAGGAGTACTTAATGATCAAACCGTAGGGACTTAAGCTTGCACACTAGAGATGCGAGAAACAAACTAATCTATAGCAAATATTTTTAGATTTTTGAAATGGTTTAAAATGCTAAGAAATGCATAAAAATGAACTATATAAAGATGAATTCATGAAGATAATGAATCATGGATAAAGTAATCGATAAGGGAGACTAGAGAGTGATACCTAGATGCTTAAATCAAATAATCAACATATTCTCAAGACAATGGAATTTTCATTTTCTAGGTTAGTCCACACCAATGGTAAAAACCCCTTTCTCTAATCACATTCAAGATCCGCGGTCAAGCATTCCATCTCAATGATTAGACAAACATTAATATTCTCCCATTTTCATCACAAGAGTGCATAGAACTACAGTCAAGTATCACCCAAGCGCACAACAAGATTGATTCAAGTATTTCACAAACACCTTCCGCGTGTAAAATTACCTAAGATCTAAACTATGGTTAATTACTCCAAGTCTAGCATTAAGAGCACCTTAAGTTATGAGACAATGAAAATCTAAACTTAAACATCAAGAACATCAAACACCAATCATCCTAATCAGAACCAACAATTTAATAATGATAAGACATTCATAAAGCTTAATCCTAGGATATGAAATACTCAAACAAGATTAATCCATTCCCATGATACTAATCACTTTGTTAATTACCTAGTTAAGCTAAACGTCCATTTGCTAATTAGACAATCAACAAGCATGAATTATAAATTCATTTATCCACTAATCATCTTATCATCAATTTTCATTGGCTAAGATATGAAAAGCTCAATTGGAATTCGGTCTAGACATTTTTTACACACTAATCATCTTATCATCAATCATCTTATACACATTCCAAATGAAAGATTATATATGAATTTAACCCTAAACATCATTATCCAACCATTAATCAACCTAATCTACATTATCCATGTTCAAACAAGTGACTAAGTCCTAAACATGATGAAGAACAAAGATAAAGATATAAACAAAATATAAATAGATAAATAAAAGATAGAGGTGAAGAATCCTTCACTAGAGTGGCCTGAGAAGATAAAGATCAATCCAAAATATCAAAGGAGAGTTTGGATCTAAATCCATGTTTAGGGAGAAGAAAACTTAGGTTTTTACAAAGCAAAAATTGTATTTATAATGAAGCAAATCCGAACCGGGTCAACCCGGACAAACCGGGTAGGGTCAATAGTTCTTAAACTGCGGCGAGCATAATAAGCTCAGAAATTAGGCTTGGGAAATCCTCTGGTAGGTTTTGTCATTTTCTTCAATTCCACTGTCGAGCCTAATATGGCTGGAAATTAAGCTCGGTATCTGCCGTTTTCAAGAACTTATTTCCTTGCTCTTAGACTCTCTAGATGCTCCATTCATCTTGTCTTGCTACCATCTTCAATTTTAAATGAGACTTAAGCCTTCCTTGCAATCGATTTCTCCTTAAAGCTTAAAAAGAAACCTAAAATATACAAAATATGCAAAATGCAACAAACAAAACCTAAACTCTAAAATGATCCTAAAGTAAACAATTTGAGACAAAAAATGGATGAAAAGACACAAGTATGATATAAAATACTATTAATGCAGTGTATGTGAATGCACAAAAACACGATATATCACCTCGTTGTATGGACTATTAGGTTAACCTGTCACATGTTAGGGGACTGTGACAGTTGATTATCGAGACTTATCGGTTAGTTGTGCAAATAACATGTGGTATATAGTGTATTGCTATTGAGGTGTTGAAACTCCCTTATATAATAATGTGGATTAAGGGATCCCTATGTGAATCTATTGAGGTGTTAGATCCTCAGTTATATGTAGTATATGGTGTTATGCCAGATGCACTATAGGTGGCTCTAGGCTTACGGAGGTGTGATTGTTTGGTTGTTGAAAGAGGAAGTTCCTCGGTTGTTTGTAACCTGGTTTTACGTATCTCTAAACATGTTATACATGTATGGTTGTTTGGTTGGGTATTTTGTGTATCATGGGGGCAGGCTTGGTGTTTAGTGATATATTGCGTTTTTACGCATTTCTAACCCATGTTTTGTGTTCTTTTTGAGTCTTTATCGAGTCAAAGTGTGTGTTTTAGCACCTTTAGTCCTTTATTGAGTCATTTAAGGCTTTATGATGCTTTGGGAAGAAAACATGTGATTATGGAAGCAAAAAGGATCATAAAAGAAGCGGTTTGAGTTTGTGGGACGTTGAGAGGTTTCTTGATGTTGGATCAAGCTTAAAGTTGGACTCAATATGGTTAATTGAGTTAGCTTTCATTTGGTGGTGATTTGAAGTCGATTGGAAAAGTAATGGTACTCCTCTCCCTTAATCTAAGTTAAATAAAACGGTGGAAGGATTTTCTTGTGGAAAAGATGAGGATAAGGTCCTATGATTCGCCTCCAAAGAAATGATCACTAGGTGAAAAGATCTCCGTGTGGAAAAGATGAGGATAAGGTCCTGCGATTCGCCTCCAAAGAAATGATCACCACGTGAAAGGATATTCTTGTGGAATATATGAGGATAAGGTTCGATGATTGTCTCCGAAGAATTGATCTCAAAAAAAAAAAAATATCGTGGAATTAAATAAGTTTGGGGGGAGAGAAAGAATACAAAAAGGTTGAATGGGTTGTTTATCATGCTATTGTACGTGATGAGACCTAGCGATGAAGGGCTTATCTGCGAAATTGTGGGGTGAATCTGGGAAATTGTGAATGTCTGCGGAGAAGTACATGGTAGTTCGATTGGAACTGGATTTGTCGTACGTGGTTTCCGAATTGATAAGTTAATATAAAGTTTAATAAGAGAATCTGAGTTTCCGCCTTTTCAAACCTCTTTCACATGTTTAGTTTTATGTTTTGCTTGAGGGCAAGTAAAAGGCTAATGTCTGGAGGAGTTGATATATTGCGTTTTTACGCATTTTTAACCCATGTTTTGTGTTCTTTTTGAGTCTTTATCGAGTCAAAGTGTGTGTTTTGGCACCTTTAGTCCTTTATTGAGTCATTTCAGGCTTTATGATACTTTGGAAAGAAAACATATGATTATGGGAGCAAAAAGGAGCATAAAAGAAGCGGTTTGAGTTTGTGGGACGTTGAGAGGTTTCTTGATATTGGATCAAGCTTAAAGTTGTACTCAAGATGGTTAATTGAGTTAGCTTACGTTTGGTGTTGATTTGAAATCGATTGGACAAATGGAGCAAAAGTTATACTAAATCTAGTGAAGATTTATTCTGCTGGAAACTCCCATTGGGCAGTCCCATCGGGCACTCATCACGCAGACAGCCCAATAGAAGAAACCAGCCTCCAACACCCAGAATTCTCATGTGCTGAAATCTGCTTGAAATTGCCATCGGGCAGTCCCATCGAGGCACCCATCAGTCTGACACCCCGATGGCAGAAACCAGAATCCATTTTTCCCTTTACAGATTTTCAGATCCGACCCGACTTAACATGGATCGACCCTATTTTTAGCCACTATTTGGGACAAGCTTTATTTTTACATTCATTTTTTTAGTTTATTGCTTGGGGAGAAGATCTCGAACCCTTTTTGATATTTTGTAGAAGATTTCTAAACCCTTTATCTATTTTATTGATTTCATCATGTCTTCAATTATATCTTCTCCTCCTTTGAATTCGATTATGTCTGAGTAGTTTTCCAATTGGGTTTTAGGGTTTCAAAGGGATTTTAGGGTTTGATTGAATTAGGATGTCGACTTAGGGATTGATTACTTTGTTTCTTCATATATGTTGTTCTTATTGCTGAAACTTGATTAGCTACCTAGTTTTTGATCTTAGGTTGTTTAGCGCACCAAAAGTGTTTGTTTAAAAGCCTGAAAAAACATATATGAGCAAAGCATCCCTAGCCAACGAAAGCTGATGTTAGGATGTTTTGTGAACATATCAAACTTGACTCTTATGCATGTTTAACCTCTTGAATTCAAACGACAGTTTAGGATCTTAGGTTGTTAGACATAGTAATTGATGCTACGACAGTAGATCAATTTGATTTGGTGATTTGAGTTCTAGAACGATTCATAAAGCTTTTCCAGTTATTTGTCTAATTTTGAATCCCTAAATCCCTGCGAATTCTCTAATGCCCAATGCTTTTTAATTCATAAATTTACACCGTTTTAGTTGCTATTCTGATTTACATTATTTCTTACAAAATCCATACTTTTGTCTTAGCTTAATCACAATCCTAGGAAATCGTCTTGGTCCTTGTGGATTCGTTCCCTTAATTGCTACAACATTTGTTGTGCATTTATAGTAGATTTTATAGGGTTAAAACCTCTGTTATCAAGTTTTTGGCGCCGTTGTCGGGGACCTATAGTGTTACATTCAGTTTTTGGATTAAGATTTAGTCTAAGAGTTACTAACAAGTTATATTTTGCTCTTTCTTGTGTGTTTCAGGTGTATGAAGAAAAAAAGCGAAGGCTCTGAAAATCTCGTTTCACTAAACAACCAGGAACTAGAAAAAGTAGAACGAACTAACAGAAAAGCAAAATCAAAATATGTCACAATGGGTGATCTTGTCGACCAAGGGGATATGAGAGCCGAACTTGAGAGGCTACGAACGCAGATGCAACAATTTCAACAGTTGCAACAACAACAACCACCACCCACCATTGGAGATATGGATATGCCTCATACTTACTACCAGAACAGAGTTGCAATCTGTCCACCAGCTGTTGAAAGGAACGACTATGAGATTAAGCCTCAAATGATTTCATTGGTGAAGCAGTTAATGTTCCATGGTTTGCCAGCCGAGAGTCCAATGGCTCACATAGAGAATTTTAAAGAGATTTGTAACACTACTAAGGCGAATGGAGTTCCTCCAGACTTCATCAAGTGCAAGGTATTCCCTCATTCTCTGGGAGACAAGGCGTCGAGATGGCTCAAGTCTCTCCCTCCTGGATCATTGACAACTTAGGAAGCAAGTAGAAATGCTTTCTTGGATTACTTCTACACTAAATCCATAACTGCTTCACTGAGAAACAAGATCACTTCCTTTCAGCAGTATTCGGGAGAGGTTTTTGCGAAGCTTGGGAGAGAATCAGAGAGTATTGTAGAGAGTGTCCTCATCATGGATTTTCAAAGAGACATCTTCTTACCATCTTCTTCGATGGAGTTTACAGGGATTCCAGGGGTATTATCAATGCTGCGAGTAATGGAGATTTTAACACTCAGAGTGAAGCAGGGGCATACAAGCTGATTAAGAACTTGGCTGCAACCTCAAATAATTGTTGTGCTGAATATGACAGGTCAAGGCGTGTAAGGAGCATAGAATCTCAGAAGTTCGATGAGCTGAATGAAAAGATAAATCTATTGTTGAAGGCGACCAATTAGCAGCATGAAGTGAATTATGTGAATGGACAAAGTTTTCTGCAAAATCTGCCTGTGCAAAATCAAGGTTATAATAGATATAAAGGCAGATTTCAGCAGAATTAATCATATAACAACTTCCAGAAGACAGCGCCAACACAATTTCAAGCATTTGTGAGCTCGAGTCCTGCACCCCAAGAAAATAAGCTCGAGATGCTTATGCAACAAGTTCTGCAGAGTCAGCACGTTCAACAAAAGACTACTAATGAGATCAATGTCAAGGTGGATAGTATGTACAATGATCTCAATAGTAAGTTTGAAGCTCTCTCCACCCATGTGAAGAAGTTATAAAATCAGGTGCTTAGACTGCGGAGGCCGTCAAGAGACCACATGGAGTCTTTCTAGGAAAGTCAGAGCCAAATCCTAGAGAAAACTGTAATGTGATATAAGTTGAGAGTGAGATGGAGATTGTCCCAACACCAGAGAAAGTAGAGGAAGCTGCAAAATCCTTACCATACATCCCTCGTTCCATATCCTCAAATGCTGAAATATGAGATAGATGAAAAGAAGCTAGCTGAATTTAATAAGATGGTGAGAGAGCTTCCTCCTGATGTCTCATTTGAAGATGCATTTAGAGTCGACCCTGCATATCGTGAGTTTTCTAAGGATACCAAGAAGAGTCTTACAGTCGTCAAGGCCCAATTTTCTCAAGCAAAGATTACACCGCCTCCTCTGAAGATATTGCCTAAGGTGGAAGACCCTGGGAAGTTTGTTGTTCCATGCTCAATTGGAGGAGTACAATTTAAGGATACTCTCTGTGATTCTGGTCTTTTGTTAATCTCATGTCTAAGGCTATTGCAGAGAATCTTGGAATTACTGCAATAAGACCTCCTCGGATATCTCTTAAGTTTGCAGACTCTTCCACCAAGGTTCCATATGGCACCATTCATGATTTACATGTTCAAGTAGGAAATTGTCTTGTTCCTACTGATTTTCAGGTGGTGGAGATGAGGAAAGATCATGATATGCCTTTGATGCTTGGAAGATCATTTATGGCTACGGTGGGTGCAGTTGTAGATTTGCCTAATGGGAGAGTCTCATTCTCCAATGTTAACAAGAATGTCTTCTACAAAGCTATACCCACTAATGAGGCAATCCGACTTGCGTCTTATGTTAGCATTATCAGTGGAGAGCAATTGTCGATCGAGACAGAGAGAGATTTTCATGATAAGAGTGCGGTCAAGGAAGTCCTGGATGGAGACCCTCTTATCACAACAAAGAAGATTAGTCAAAAGAACAAGGCGAAGGAGAAGGTGATGAGCCAAAGAATCAAGAGCGATTCTCCTATGACTTTAGTACCTCGGAAACTTGTTGGAGACACAATTGAGTATAAGGTGAAGTGCAAAGGAAGTTCGAAAACTTTTTCCAAGGTTAGAGCTATTCTCACATCTGAGTTGAAAGAGAAAGGTGAAGAAGTTGTGAATGGTGTGTTGAACAAGTTTTTGAAGCTGAAGTTTACTGATTGGGGAGCTTGTTTTGGATTCACTTCCCATGCTCGTCATCCTGACTGATCCCAGAGTCCGAAGTCAAGCTAAAGACCTAAAACAAGCGCTTAGTGGGAGGCAACCCACTGGTAAGTGTACAAATTTTGTTTTTCTTTTTGTTTACTAATTTTTAGTTTTGATTCTAAGTGTTTAAGAATTTACAAAAAGAAAAAATATAGGGTCTTTTCTTTGAGTCTGAAGCTGAAGTTTACTAATTGGGGAGCTTGGTTTGGAGTCACTTCCCATGCTCATCTTCCTAACTGATCACAGAGTCTGAAGTCAAACTAATGACTTAAAATAAGCATTTAGTGCGAGGCAACCCACTGGTTAGCTTTTCTTCTCTTTTCTTTTCTTTCTTTGAGTTTTATGACTTTCTCTTGATTTATTTTCACACCGAGACGGTGTGAAGTAAGTCTGGGGGAGGGTATTCATCCTTTACTAACTCTATTTTTCTTTGTTTTGTTTCTTTTGATGTTTTTCTTGAGTCAGTTTAAAATGTTTTATTGAGTCAAGAGTTTATGTTAGGAATATATGATGAGATTTTCTCTTTGTTTATTGACTTTGTATCTGAGTGACCATTATTGCAGAATCAGTTTAGATCCGACTATTGAAAAATCCAGAGGGCTGATCAGTTGACTAGAAACGACCCTTATTTCATGCAGACTGCATTAAGTCTGAGCTGATTTTGGAGGGTTTCCTCTTATCTCATTGAAGTGATTGATGTTCAAGGGCTTGATTCCTCGTTCATACCTGATAAAAACATCCCGTGTGGAAAAGTAATGGTACTCCTCTCCCTTAATCTAAGTTAAATAAAACGGTGAAAGGATTTTCTTGTGGAAAAGATGAGGATAAGGTCCTATGATTCGCCTCCAAAGAAATGATCACCAGGTGAAAGGATTTTCGTGTGGAAAAGATGAGGATAAGGTCTTGCGATTCGCCTCCAAAGAAATGATCACCAAGTGAATGGATATTCATGTGGAATATATGAGGATAAGGTTCGATGATTGTCTCCGAAGAATTGATCTCAAAAAAAAAAAAAATCGTGGAACTAAATAAGTTTGGGGGGAGAGAAAGAATACAAAAAGGTTGAATGGGTTGTTTATCATGCTATTGTACGTGAATGAGTCTAGAAGGTTCTTGGCATTGAGATCATTGATGAGACCTAGCGATGAAGGGCTTATCTACGAAATTGTGGGGTGAATCTGGGAAATTGTGAATGTCTGCGGAGAAGTACATGGTGGTTTGATTGGAACTGGATTTGTCGTACGTGGATTACGAATTTAAGAGAATCTGAGTTTCTGCCTTTTCAAACCTCTTTCACATGTTTAGTTTTATGTTTTGCTTGAGGGCAAGTAAAAGGCTAATGTCTGGAGGAGTTGATATATTGCGTTTTTACGCATTTTTAACCCATGTTTTGTGTTCTTTTTGAGTCTTTATCGAGTCAAAGTGTGTGTTTTGGCACTTTTAGTCCTTTATTGAGTCATTTCAGGCTTTATGATACATTGGAAAGAAAACATATGATTATGGGAGCAAAAAGGAGCATAAAAGAAGCGGTTTGAGTTTGTGGGACGTTGAGAGGTTTCTTGATATTGGATCAAGCTTAAAGTTGTACTCAAGATGGTTAATTGAGTTAGCTTACGTTTGGTGTTGATTTGAAATCGATTGGACAAATAGATCAAAAGTTATACTAAATCTAGTGAAGATTTATTCTGCTGGAAACTGCCATCGGGCAGTCCCATCGGGTACCCATTAGTCAGACACCCCGATGGGAGAAACCAGAAGCCGTTTTTCACTCTACAGATTTTCAGATCCGACCCGACTTAACCTGGATCGACCCAGTTCGAATTTTAAAGTAATAAAACCCTGTTTTCAGCCACTTTTTGGGACAAGCTTTATTTTTACATTCATTTTTTTATTTTATTGCTTGGGGAGAAGATCTCAAACCCTTTTTGACATTTTGGAGAAGATTTCTAAACCCTTTATCTATTTTATTGATTTCATCATGTCTTCAATTATATCTTCTACTGCTTTGAAATCGATTATGTCTTAGTAGTTTTCCAATTGGGTTTTAGGGTTTCAAAGGGATTTCAGGGTTTGATTGAATTAAGATGTCGACTTAGGGATTGATTACTTGGTTTCTTCATATATGCTGTTCTTATTGCTGAAACTTGATTAGCTACCTAGTTTCTGATCTTATGTTGTTTAGCGCACCAAAAGTGTTTGTTTAAAAGCCTGAAAGAACATATTTGAGCAAAGCATCCCTAGTCAACGAAAGCTGATGTTAGGGTGTTTTGTGAACATATCAAACTTGACTCTGATGCATGTTTAACCTCTTGAATTCAAACGACAGTAGATCAATTTGATTTCATGACTTGAGTTCTAGAACGATTCATCAAGCTTTTCCAGTTATTTGTCTAATTTCGAAACACTTGGTCCTTGTGGATTCGATCCCTTAATTGCTACAACATTTACTGTGCACTTGCAGTAGATTTTTTAGGGTTAAAACCTCTGTTATCATTTAGTGTATCATGTGGGCAGGGATGACCTCTCGTTATTGAGTAACTTGTTACTTACCCCATGTTTTTCCCTCATGTTGGTGATGAGATGGAATATGAGCTTGAAGTGTACGGGTGGGGTGCTTATTTTGGAAAATACCATGTTTTTGGTTATTTAAAGTTTTTGGTGTTTTATGATTTAAATTCGGTTTGAGCTTGACTCTCGGTTTAGTTTTTGTAAGATTATTCATATTCCGGTTATATAATAAGGCATTTTAGATTTTTACGTTCCTTTTGCGCATTTATTGTTTATCCAATAGCATTCTGATCCGGGCCCAGTGATCCGGAAACGGGGTGTTACACAAACAGTCTGTCAAAGAATTTAAAATCTCGTGACATATATAACACTAAACTATGTATTAGTCTATTTTTAATCTGGATTTTTTTTATAGTTTACCGAAGTATGTAACATGAATTTTTAATAACCAATTTCAAGAATATTAAAAGTATTGCGAGTCCTGCCCTTTTTAATGCATGGTCTTCTAATCCGAAATTCATAGAATGGTGATTTTCTCGCGGAACGATTGCCACCAAAAGAATTCTTGCAACATAGCGATTATTGGTTTCAAATTCATTGGTTAAGTCAGAGACCAATAGTTGTTGAAAACGCTCTCCTCGACAAATCCAAAAGTTTTACAATTTTTAATAGTTATGGTTAACCTGAAGACGACATTTGGACAGAATTCCATGTGTTGGAGTATAATTATAAGGTTAATCCCAAGTGAAAAATGAATAAGTAGTCCAAAGCTCAACTTTTGTTTCGGAAGGACGACCGAAATACCAGGAGTCCGAAATCCAATTACAAAGAAATTTAGCTTTAAGATTTTTTTCAAAAAATTTAACCAACTACCCTTTTGGGAAAAGAGGTTTGTAAGGTGATATCTCAGAACCGAATTTCGCTTAGGACTCTTTGCTAGGATAAGAGTGTTTGCTCTTATTTCTAATTGGACTTTGGATAACAAACATGAGGAATAAAGGATAATTCAAGCGATTAAATGAGTTTTTTAAAATCTTTTTTCGGGAGATCAATTTGGAGATCTAGGATTTTGCTTTTCTTTTGGGTTAAAATAGGTGTTTTTGGGTTCAAAACTCTTGAGTGAAGAGTGTTTTTCAGCGAGTGATATTCAGCGGCTTTGTTTCTTCGGTTGTCTGGTTGTTGTGAAGGTGCGTAATGACGAAGGAAATGGATAGAGTGATGGCTAATATGAGATTAGAAGAAGAAGGAGAAGAAACTCCGGAGATAATGTTTTGACTTGCCGGAGTTTTCATCACCTGGTGAGAACATTAATAGCATCATTGGGAGAGTTAATGGCGAATCTGATTCGTGACATGCCGCGAAAATGGTTGAAAAATGAGAGAGTGAGGGGGATATCTCTCTCAAAAGATCGATTTCAATTATTCTTTGAATATGAACAAGGTTAGAGGAAATTTAGGAAAAGGGGTTCACACATATAACGAATGGTCACTAGCTTTGGAACAGTGGGTTGAATGTCCTCCTCCAAGCTATCTTCAGTTCATCTATCTTTGGGTGAGTATTAGCAGAATCCTTGTTAATGATAACGCGATTGCAGCGATTTCATGGTTACGGGAATTTGCTGGTGTGACACAATCACCCCCTCTAACAGATCGCAACGTCCTCGTTGCGCATACCAAAATCGTTACCCCCGACAATTTGACTCACATAATTGTCAAGGTTTGCTCTGATACAACTTATAACGCCTGGCCGCCCTATCCATGGGCTCCACGTGCACTCTCGGTCCGTGGGCCCACACTCCCCGACGGTCAGTGCATTAGTCTGGGAGGCTCAAAATACATGTTCATTGACCCTGCAAATCACCACGCGATCTTTCCTCGTGTTTTAACCTCACTCACACGGTACTGGAAATGACTTCCCAGTAGGTCACCCATCCTGAAACTACTCCTGCTCAAGCACACTTAACTTTAGAGTTCTCTCAAGACCTGTGACCGAAAAGATAAGTGCACTTTGGTGATATAGGTAGCCAAATCAATTCTTTTAAGTCTCTCCGCATATACCGCATATATGCCATGAAACCCGGGTGTCACAGCTGGTAAGGTTGATGAAGTGGCCTTTGATCCGACTAAAGCGTAGAGTCAAGATTATACTAGAGCCAATACCAGATTTGATCTATCTAAACCTCTAAGGAGATAAAGCAAAGATCACAATTCGTGGTGGGGAGAAGGTCAATGTTCTTTATGATTGTGAGAGGATACATAAGAGGTGTTACAAATGCCAAATGTTAACTCATGATAAGGAAAATTGTCCTTTGCTAGTGAAAAAAGACAAGAAGCTAGTGTTGAGAAAAGAGCTAAAGCTGAAGGTCAAAAGTTGCTATCACCTCTTAAGATTCTCTTTGAATCTAATCCTTCGTATGAAATGTTGAGAGATGAGGCTATCAGAATTGAGAGAGAGTTAATGAAACTATAGAAGCAGCTGAAAAAGATCATATGGCTGAGAAGACAATTCTTCGTTTGGAATATGTTCTTTTGGTTTCTCATGATGTTAACAAAGGGAAAGGTATGGTGTTTGGTTATGATTATGTTGTGTCTTCCTCTAAAATGGGTATGAAGACTGGACATAACGCAAAGTTTCTATCGAATGCAATTAATGTTGGTATTGCAGTGAGATGGAGACTTGAGGTAAAACAAACTGTGAGTGAAGAGGTGGGCTTTTATAAGGAATTCAATCCCTTTTCTTTGGGCTCAAACGGTTCAAGGTACTTGTTTCTATGAGGCTGGTCCTTCCGGAACTAATGAAAAAGATAAAATATCTAGGAAAATGTCTACAAAGAGTAGAAGGAAACCGAAGATTAGAGATGCTAATGTTATCAGTTCTGAGGTGAAAAAGAAGAAGGAAGCAGATGAGGGCTCAGTAGAAGAAAGGTTGAAGTGAGATATTGGATGGTCCTAAACTCTTTTTACTCAATAAATGACCTATGATGTCCTAAACCCTTTTGAGGGCCGACTCAATGAGAAAGCGGACCATGTACAATGTATTAAGATTGGGTCCTTTTAAAATTATAAAATAATAATAAATGAGGTGAAAAAATGAAACAGAGACAAATTCTATGGTAAGTATTGAATTAAACTAACCAAATAGCTATGGGCCTCATTTACTCGTTCCTTGGCCGAAATTCTCAAATAACCACGTGATAATATCATGTGCTTATCATCTTCTTCGCATGTTAACCTGAGATTCAATGGAAAAATTCAGAAATTTTGGGCCCTTAAATTAGCAAAGAAAATCATAGAAAAAATTGGACCATGTGGAGTTGCACCGCTTGCACACTCTCACCGCCGGACCTGTTCCGCATTTCCTGAATAAACTTAATCTTGTGTGAATGTTTGACGTTGGATAGTTGTGGGATAGATTTGAAACTTACCGATTTAGGAAGGCAAAAGATGAAGACGACGACGATGGTGGGTCATTCTCCAACAAACCATAAAAAGTGAGAAACATATGAAGGTGGAGAGGTAATGATGTATCTGAGATGAAAACGAGTTGGAGGAGATGACACCGGGGAGAGAAGAAGAAGAACGACGAATTACCACTACTACAAGCGGCCAAAAAGGAGAGGCGGCGGATGTTAATGGAGAGAGAGGAGAAGCGAGTGTTTTAGAGAGAGAGTGTGTATTGAGTATTTTACAAAATTTGGATTACCTCATTAAAAGGAGGTAAAAAATACAATTTTATTAATTTTTTTTATTTAGGAGACTTCATTTGAAGTGTCCCAAACCCTAATCTAAATGTGAGACCCTAAACCTAAATAGACTTCATACATTCAAAATGTTAGACTACAGGCTCCACACAAAGTATCCGAACCCAAAACCTTCAAAATGATAAATATTTTAATCGTTATTCCAAAATGTATACAAAAACTTATATCGTACATTCGAAAATGTTTAACTTATTCACAATTTATATACAAAATAAACATTTTCAATAAAAAAATTACAAAATCCAAATCTAACCCCAAATGTTCATACATTCAAAATGTCAGATTGCATGCTCCACACAAAGTATGCAAACCTGAAACCTTAACTTGAATATTTTAATTGATTATTCCAAGCCGAAGAACACACAATTTGGCCTCAACTCTCTCTTTTACTCTTAAATCATGAAAATCCTCCTTTTTATGATAAACAAAACGGCTTGCTCGACTTTTATAATCGAGACCTAGGGTTCTACACCCAAAACTGCAACAAACCGAACAATTAAAATCAAACCGGTTCTCACCCAAAAAGCTGGTGTCGATCGACACACCACCATGGTGTCGATCGACATTCCCGAAAAATGTATTATCCGATTTGTGGTTGTTACAACTCTCCCCCCACTATCAATGGATTCGACCTCAAATTCCGCAAACTTGTCTACCAGACCAAAATTCTGACCTGACCCGGTCAACACCACCCGAGATCATCTCACCTGATCTTCCTTGACTCACATCTAATTTCATGATTATATCGGCGTTCCCAGACATTTATTACTCTTAACTCATTACCACACCCTCTCACTCGCATGAACACATCCTTTGAGCTATCGGTGCATCATACCCCTCACACTTTCAGGAACAAATCCTTTGAGCTCTTTTTATCCAGGGGAACCACCATCCCAAATAAGTATACAACAAAACCACCATCTCCTAATAAAATGAGTTATTCAAGGTCACCTCGGCTCCTAGAGTAATAAATTCTAAACGCCTATAAACATCTACGATTAGAACTACCTCATGAGGTCCAAACATGATATTCCCTAATTCGGAATATCAACACAATCATCACCAACCAGTAGTCCACTATAAACCAACACATATAAAAAGAACCACTCAACTTATATAAAAATATAGAAATATAAGAAAACTCCATCTTATAAATCCTAAAATGTATACATCTTTACAACTCAACAAAAATACAACATAGCACCGCGCTAGACAAACACGGCTGGAACCACAAAGATAAGTAAAGCTCAAGCAGTGACCAACTTGTCGAACCACTTGCTGAACTTCAACTTCATCTTTGCCTCTGGCTCCCAAGTCTCCTCCACAACCCCCGCTTGAGTCCCACAAGACTCTCAGCAACGGTATCCTCTACCGGTATACCATCTTAACTCTCCTCTCGAGAATCCTCATAGGTCTCGCCGCCACAGATAAATTAAGCTAAACATCCTCGGGAATCCTAGCCACAACCTCCTTCGACTTATGCAGGTACTACCTCAACATCGACACATGAAAAACCTTATGAAATGTCTTCATAATCGGTGGTTACTCTAACCGGTATACCACAAGTCCAACTCGCTCCACCACCGGGAATAGACCCATACATCTCAGACTCAGCTTATTCTCTGAAATCGACCAGTTAGGACCTCAGAACATGGCATCTTGAGATACACTCTATCTCCGACTGTGAACTCCAACTCTTTACTCCTCTTATCGAACTAACGCACAGACTATCAGACATGGTGGGCCCACGGGCCTGAGAGTGGACAAGAGGCATTATATGTGGTATCAGAGCGAACCATGACATATATGTGAGTCAGATTGTCAGGGGTAACGATCTAGGTATGCATAACGAGGACGTTGTAACCTGTTAATAGGGGTGATTGTGATACCTCGGTTTCACGGCATATGTAGTATATACGGTATATGCGTATATGTTTAAAAGAATTGATTTGGCCATATATCACCAAAATGCACTTATATTTTCAGGCAAATGTCTTGAGAAAAATTCAGAGTTAAGCTTACTTGAGCTGGAATAATATCATGATGGGTAACCTACTGGAAAGTCATTTCTAGTATTGTGTGAGTGTGGACAAAATACGAGGAAAGATCGCATGGTGATTTCCAAGGTCAGTAAACAAGACTTTTGAGCATCCCAGACTAACGCACTGACCGTCGGACATTGTAGGCCCACGGGCTTGTGAGTGGACGATCCCATAGGAGAGGAGGTTGGGGCGTTATAAAAGATATGATGAAGATTCTTATGATTCGTAAAAATTTTCCCTCTCTCGCCATAAAGATAAGACCTTCATATCTTCAAAGCGAACACCACTGCACCCAACTCTAGATCATGCACAAGATAATTATGCTCACTACCCCTCAATTGCCTCGAAGCATATGCAATCACCCCGCTATCCTGCATCAACACATAGCCCAAACCAATACCCAACGCATCCGTGTACACTGCATAAGGCTTAGCCTGCTCAGGCAATGCTAAGACAGGTGTACTCATCATTATCTCCTTCAGCTTTGCAAAGTTGTCCTCGTACTCCTGAGACCAGACAAAAGAAACATATTTCCATGTCATTATTGTCATCGGCTGAGCCATACTCGCAAAGCTCTTGACGAATCTCTGATAATATCCTGTCAATCCAAGAAAACTCCTTATCTCTGTGGCATTACTTGGTCTAGGCCAATCTCTGATAGCCTCAATCTTAGCTAGATCCACAGAATCTCCCTCTACAAATACAATGTGACAAAAAAATCTCATCTCTCGCTACCAGAAACTGCACTTACTCAACTTAGCAAACATAATCTGCTCCCAATGCTTCTCCAAAACCAACCTTAAGTGAACCGCATGCTCCACAGGACACCGAAAATACACCAGAATACCATCTACAAAAATGATCACAAACACATCCAGATACTCCTAGAACACGCCATTCATCAAATGCATGAACGTTGATGGTGCATTTGTCAATCCAAATGGCATCACTACAAACTCAAAGTGACCATATCTTGTCCTGAAAGCCGTCTTACAAACATCTATCTCATCGATCAAAATCCGATGCTATCCTGACCCTAAGTCTATCTTGGACAACCAAGTACCACCCCTCAATTGATCCAACTACTCATCAATCCTTGGGAGAGGGTACTTGTTCTTCACAGTAACTCGGTTCAGTCCATGGTGATCAATACATAACCAGAAACTCCTATCCCTTACTCGGTCCAATAAACCCCTTACTCGACAATTCCTTTAGCTGCTTATTTTTGCTATACTAATTCTGTTAGAGCCATCTTGTAAGGTGCCTTAGATATATGTGTTGATCCAATAACTCTAGCTTAATCATGAAAGAATCAGACCGAGATGGCGGTAACCCTTTCAATAAACGAAAGACATCCTCGAAGTCCTGAACAACTCTAATATCTCTCACTGCAACCTCACCTACGGACTGCGGCATCACAATCGTCGCCAGATATGCCCTCGCAACCTTGCTCGATCATCTGCTTCGCCTGAATTGCAGAAATCAAGAGAATCCCCAAAATTGGTCTCACTCACTCCCTGAAAAACCAACTTTCCTCCCTCACGCTTGAACACTTCGCGACCTCGATGACAATCCAAGTGAACCATATACCGCTCTAACAAGACCATCCCCAAGATGACATCGTACAGGTCCACCAAACTAATCACCAATTTTGCTGGATTTATTCGCCAGCAATCTGCATATCAATGCCCCTCGCTCGACCAAGTGTAGCCAGAAACCCTCCTTTAGCCACCTTTACTATACTCGCTTGTTCACCAGCCTTGCTCCAAATGCCACTGTTCTCGGCACACTCCGTAGAAATAAAGCATTTTGATGCTCTTCTGCTAAGAAACCCCAAAACCTCCCACTAATAACATCCTTGCACAAACATTATGTGCTAAGAAACCCCGATATTTTTATCACAGGCATATAACATAAACACACAACGCAATTCGAAAAACAAGTGAATTTACCAAGTATGAGTCTGAAATTTACATGTGATCACCCTGCACTCTATTGGCCGGTCTCCACCGACGTGTACACATGTGGTGCTCCTCTAATCTGAGCTAACGGCTGCACTGCCGCTATCTGTACAACATGCTGCACTGCCTCCACTGCCATCTGTTGTAGCTTGGGAATATGCCCAGGCTCTCTACAATAGAAGCAAACCTTAGCCTCGTGCGACCCCTTCCACCTAGGAAACCTTGCATGATGCTCTGTGCTCCCACACCTGAAGAAACCATGACCACCAGAACTCGACTTGGAAGAGTTCTTACACTTCCTCTTCTGACCTTGTGCATGCTTATCACTTTTGTTAGAACCAAAACCACCATGATATTGCCTCCTCGGCTGCATAACTGGTGCAACAACTGGCGGAACAACCAGTGCTGCCACCTAATCACGTAGATCCTCCTCAATAAAAACCGCAGCCTCTACCAACCCTGCCTTGAGGCGAACCTAGACGCTCTACACGGGATCCTCAAACTCAGTCAAAGTCCTTTCAAGAACCTCTTCATCTGCGTCTACTCATCCTCTATGCCTCTTCCTGCATAGACCAAGAACCTGTTGAACTCAGCATCATACTCCCTGACTGACTGGTATCCCTGAACAACCTCCACAAATCTCGCCTCGAGGCAATCCACTGCCTCCTGAGGAAAAACCATAGCATTAAACTCTGCCAAAAATTCTCCCCATGTCCATACTGCTTGCCTCTTCCGAGCCTCAACACCTTTCCACCAGAGATATGCATCATCATCAAGGTAATGCACTGCTAGCTCCACCTGATACTTTGCAGAACATCTGATCTAGAGAAAATTACCCTTAATCCGCATGCGCCATTCATTAGCTCCCTTAGGCCTAACACTACCCAAGAAGAATACTATATTAAGCCTCTACGTCTGTCCCATCATCTCCAGATAAGACGGATGCTGCTCAGCAACCACAATCCTTGGCTGTACCTCTCTAACTGGAGCCTGCATTGGCACCGCACCCAGTAACCGCTCCAATATCAAGGCAAGCAGATCCACCACGTGGTTATCTCGACCCTGAGCTCATACTGCAGCAGCACCCACACCTGGGCCTGTCGCAACACAAGTCCCTACGGCACCCAACGCGGCACCGACAGCACTCACGCTAACACTCGTACTGGTCTCGCACACAAATCCCTCCTGATGCGTCTGCAAATCATCCACCTGGTCCTGTTTAGCATTCTACGCAACACTCGCAGCCACACTACCGAAAGACTCACTCACTTGTCCCCGACCATGACCTCGACCTCTACCCGGGCCTCGACCTCTACCTCTTCCATGACCTCTAGCACCAACATCCATCACTCTGCATTTCCCACTAATATAGACTAAGATACTAGAAGTCAAGAAAAATAGAAGTCAACAACACATACCGTGGAATCTCAATGAAGTCTCGAAGAGCATGATCTTAGTCAATTTAGTCACATAGTCTCAAACCAACAACTTCTAACTCCCCTAAATTTGTAAGGGCTAGGATAACAAAATGGTACAACCAAACTTTTTATATATATAATTAATTGACTCAGATTATTATTCCCGTAAGTAATAATCTTCAAAGTCAAATACACAAATTCAGTCAACCAGCGGAAAAATACATAAAAACCAACAAACCAGCAAATATTTCCTTGAAAACCATAAACCATTTAAAACAATATTCCAATACCAATTCGATGATAATCTGGCAACCTAAACACCATGTTCTAGATTTCAACACATATTAAAATAAACTAGAGATCCTAATCATCCTCTTGTCTCAGCCACCATTCCACGATTTCACTTTATCTTTACTTGCATCACATGGAAAAAAGAGTGCGCAAGTATTTCATAAATACTTAGTGAGGCGGTCATTCCATCTACGGTCTATCACTCAGGCTCAATAGAATTAATAAAATTAACACATAAGCAATACAACAACAACACAGCAACAATCGACAGTTCAACGATTCACGAACCACACAAAACATACTCTGGCATTGATCAACACCAAGCAATGGTGTCAATCATCACCAAACATGTGGTGTCGATCGACACCAATCAGGGGTGTTGATCAACACCTATTGCAGAAAATGCGGATCAAGCCGTCTCCTTTCTGGCTCGATCGCGAACAGCAAAAAACGATCCACCTGCGTAAACATCTGTAACAACACAATCCAATACGCATAAAACACAGAAAACACAAGTTCACAATCATCCAATTCCATCAACACACGATTTTATCAACCTAAATCGCCCAGAAACCATGGTCTCGTACTCACCTCGACAAAGGATCGAACGGAAACGAACAAAATTGATTCACGTACAAATCAGACCCAAAACCCCTTCGAACCTTTGATTTCACACTAGAACAAAATTGTGAATTGATTGATTCACTTGCTCTCTTGAGCCTAAACAAGCCTAAGAACACACAATTTAGCCTCAACTCTCTCTTTTACTCTTTGATCACAAAAATCCTCATTTTTCTGGTCAACAAAATGGCTTGCTAGACTTTTATAATCGAGACCTAGGGTTCTACATCCAAACCGCAACAAACTGGAAAATTAAAACCAAACCGATTCTAACCCAAAAAGTTGGAGTCGATCAATACTACCGTAAAATTCTATTTCCTGTTTGCGGTCCTTACAGTTTTTGTTGTTGGAGAAGACATAGGAGTCTTCTCCGTAATTGGAGAAGACGTATGAGACTTCTCCGTTGCTGGAGAAGACTTATGGGCCTCCTCTGTAGCTCAGAAGACTTAGGGATTTATTTTCGTATAAAGACCTATAATTTAACTGTTGATCTTGAGAGGTGAAAACCGACCCCAACAACAAGTACTTATTTTCTCCACAAAGAACAACTAAATAGAGAAGATCTAAACTCGGGAACCAACTAATAAATTTGATTTTCAAGAAATCGAAACAAAAATCCCGAAGTAATTAGATCTATGATGTTGGTATGACGAAAAAGGAGAATATGAGTTTCTCTGAGTTCATTTGGTTGGAAGAGATGGATGAATGTGCGTAGGAGGAAGAAAGGAGAAGGCAAAAGGGATTTTGTTTCAACAAAGCCAAAAAGATATATGCTATATATATCTAGTAATCGTATATGCTATAGAACGATGAGAAACTAAAAGTTAAGCAGGATAACAATAAATTTACCGCCCAACATAATATAACGTTTTTATATTTTAGAAACGCTATAAGAAAATCATGCATACATCAATCATAGCATATACACCTAAAACTCTATCTTGAAATGCTATTAATACCTGTTTTTCCTGTAGTGACTTAAAATCATGGATCGTAACACTAACAACTAATAAACAAAAATCGTTGCTACTAGACTATCAATGGCAAATCAGTTGCAAAAGGTAACTATTAGTAGAAACAATAACTAATAGACACTCAAAATTCAATGATTATGTTATAAATTTAAATATAGTAGAAAATAATAGTCACTACATTATAGGTAGAAAATTGGTTGCTAAATAGCTACGTAATAGTCACTGATAAAAATAGTAGCTATTTAGCCACCGTTTAGCAACTGATTAGCTACTAAAATGTCAATTTATTTTTAGTGGCTAATTAGTGGCAAATCGGTGGCCATTTAAGAGCTACAGAAAAAAAAATCGTTGGTGAAACTGTGGCTAATTCACAGTTTTCTTGAAGTGAGTTTTAAACCTTTATAAATTTAAATTTTTATAAATGTTTAGGAAAATGATATATTTGAAAATGGAAAACAAAGCATAGTGTTTTGAAAAGTACGATCATAAAAATGGTACTTTTGAAAATTTTAATATTCTTTATAAACCTTATAGAGTGATCTTTATAAACGCATATAAAACATGTCTTATAAACCTTTATAAATTGGTGAATATCATGTTATAACTGAAAAATTTTAAGTCGTAGATACTTTTCATAATATTAAGGTTGTATAACTAAGACAAAAGAATTCTAGATAAAATCGCCCTACTAATCTATTCTCTTGATATTTGCGTTTCTTTTTTGTAACTTCAACAATTAATTCCAACAATTAAATGTATTATTGTAATCTTTTAATGGTTTAAAAAATAGATCTGTTTTTAATAATTTTTAAGGCTATATAGTTTTTATATAAGTAATTGTGATTTGGTTTTTAGAAAATCACAAAAGAGAAGCTTCGCTAAAAACCCCGTAACATGAACAAAAAAAATGTTGTAAAAAAATTAAAACTGATGTTAAGACTTTTAAGATTATTAGAATGCTAAAGTATGATTGGAGAGATTTAGAATGAATATTTTCTTTTTAATGTCCTCACAGCTTCTCGATTTCCAGTTACCCTTTAGTATGTTTAATACAATTTGTAATCGACAAATCAATGTTAACCAAAACTCTAGGAAAAAGGCTTAGTCCACCACAAATGGTGAATCTAAAAAAACAGAACCACTCCATCAATACATCAATGTTAATGATGAAAATCTCATCAAAACAGTAAAGAGAATGAGTCAAAAATATATAAAACATCAATTATTCTTTCATTACAATTCAATGTTATAATGAAATAAACACAAGATGCATTTTAACATCTTTGAGATGATGCAGATGTCTTAATAGAATAGAAAACATACAACTTATTTTATCAATATTTTTTTTAGAAATGTGTTTGATGCAAGAAAAAAGACTACTAATCATAGTGAATAAGTATTGACATATAAGTTAGGAATTTGTAAGAAAGACGATGTCTTCTACATGCTGTAAATTTACGAGCAGTCTATTTTTTTCCATTAAATGTCAAATATGCCCACGTAATGACCGCGAACCAGAATTGTGGAGTTTCGGTGGGGTCGATCGACACCTAGGAGAAGTGTCGATCAACACTAGTTAAGTTGGGTTTGTACGGTTCGATTCAAATTGCTCAGTTTTGGTGTGGTTTAGGGTTGGAAACCCTAGGTTTATATTTTAAAGGTCCAGTAGCCTTTGATTTTAGAGTTTTAGATCAGAAAAATCGTGATTGAGAGAGAGAAGAAAGGAGATTTTCTTGCTCTAGGGGTTCAATCATTGGTTGAGAGGACAGAGCTGACCTGTTTCGGTAGAGAGGGGTAACGGACGATCAAAATAGATTCAATCGGTGTAAACTTTTGTACATATGTTCTCCACTCTCTTATCTAGCTATAGGAGAAAGGGCATTGTCGTTCTAATATGTATGTTATGTGTTATGGTTATTTTCCCGTGAGTGATCTGTGCAGTTTCAAGTTTTGATTAGTCCTCTTGGGCTTGGGAAGCGGTTTCCCGACGATTCAGAAGGATTCAGGAGAGGATCTATATATCGTTGGAAAGCTCTCTTGGTCTAGTTTTCAGACTAATATTCTGATCCAGATTCCAAGGTAAGATACGATCTTTGCGTTGATTATAAGTCAGGGCGTCGGTTCTGTTTTTAGGAAATCTATTTTTGGTTTAGGAGAAACCCTAGTTGTTAGCTCTAGTTAATAGAGGAAGCGTTCCTCGGTATTTCCGTGTGAGATCAGAGGCTGCAAGGTTTCAAGTTACTGATTTTGTTTCCATATCCTTGTCCTTGGTTTTTTTTGTGTTTTTGGTACAGGTGATCGATGGCCAAGTCACAGAATCGAGTCATGTGAGGATCGAATCGATTCTATCGATGATGACGCCAGTGTCGATCGACACGCCAGTGAATATTATAATTATGAACTATATAAATAATTTGATATTTTTAATTAGTTACCTATTATAAATTATATTTATAAAATCTTCACACCAAAATTCTCTTAATAAATTACGATCACAATTATATATAAATCTAATAAACTAAAATTTTAAAATGTAACATTGATCTACAAAAGAAAATATTTCTCCATTAAATTCATAACTTTAATCTAAAATAATAATAATAGTATTAAGAATAATAATAATAGTATTAAAAATAATAATATTAATAATAATAATAATAATAATAATAATAATAATAATAATAATAATAATAATAATAATAATAATAATAATAATAATAATAAACATAAGTATCATATACATGATTTTCAGTATTTAAATTTATTAAATTAATAATTTTTATATTTTATTATAATAATATGATTTTTGATTTTTTATAATTATTTAGTAGGTTTATATTGTTAATTTATTATTTAATTGCTACTGGACCATCTGTCAACCTGTCATAAATATCCTGCAAACGCACTAATTTTTAACCGCTGCACCAGTTGTTCGAATCTCTAATAACCGCTTGAAACCCAACCGTCCGCTTCCGCAAACTCCCTCAACCGCAACCGCAACTGCTGCGGTTACACCAATCAGGCTCTTAGTCTTCTAAACTAGATAATTATTTACTATAAGCATCAAGTGTATGTAATAGCATATTATACTACGTATTATTCTAACATTATATAAATAGTTTGACTAATCATGAACATAATAAATATGATCATTATGGTATATTTTATTTATATAATTACAGAAATAATTTGAATAACGTTTTGTAGTAGGCCACATATGTAATGTTATGGGTTAGATTGGTAGACACTTTTAAATCTTTACAACTACTTTTTAATTTGCACCGCTTTAGATTGTACCAATCACAAAAACTTTATCAAAAGCTTTACCAACACTATTACACTAATCTTTATTTATAAAGATTTATCTCAAATCTTTATCTATACAGCTTTGCTCTATGCTATAGAACTTACCGCTCCATCTTACCGCTCCAGATTTTAAAAAAACTAGGTTACCAATCAGAACCTATGTTTTATTGTTACATTATGTGAATCGTTTGTGTAAATATATGCCAATTTCTAAAATTTCAAATTATAATATATGTGGAATTTTGTTTGTCTTTAGATATTATATATGATAAAATAATTTACCTTTTAAATGAAGTGTTAGATCAAACCCATGATCGAAAACTCGGCCAACAAATAGGATTTCTAAAACTTTTTTTTTTACATTTTACATTACAAATCATTAATTATTTGATACATGTAGTCATTATATCCTTTAACACATTCTTTTCCCAAAAATGAACCGGGCTTTTGATAAATGTTATGTTATGTAAAATGATACATGTAGTCATTATATTATGTTATTTATCTTAATTTCATTAATAAGTTTGAAATATTTCTTGCATTTTAATTGTGTTGGTTAAATATTTTTTTATATGAATTTTGATTATCATTTTGTAATTTTGTTAAAGGCCATAAATTATTTTATCAAAAATTAAAGAACCAATAAAAATTTAATAATATATTTTAGGTGTAAAAGTAGAATGAGTAAAAAGTTAAAAGACTTTTATAAATAAAAAGCTCAATTCTAAAATAGAGTGAGAAATGAGTTTACTCTACATTTTGAGTAAAACGGTAGGTACTCTATTTTAGAATAAGATTTAGAGTGGGGATGGAGAGGATTTTGCTATAAACTTTATTTTAGAGTGAGATTTAGAGTGAGGTTGTGTAACACCACCGAACCAGAATTTGGAATTCTAAGGTTCGTGTCGAGCGACATTGGGGGTTGTGTAGATCGACGCAAAGGTTTTGTGAGTGTCGATCAACACGAGGGTGGTGTCGCTCGACACCTGTTTCAATAATCAGAACTGATTTGATTTTTAATCGTCGGTTTGGGCTCGGTTTATGGGAAAAACCTAGGGCTCGCGTTATAGAAGGTTCTTGAGTTGTGGCCATCGCGTTTTAGCAAAGAAAAGAGATAGAGTTTGAGAAAGATTCGAGTTTCCGAGGATTTTTGCAAAAAAATCCTTGAGAAATCGTTCCTTCAAGTTTTAGAGTCCGTAGAATCTTTTTCTAGTAGTGATCATCGTATCTCGGACTTGGATCAGTCAATTCTAGTGTTGTTTGGGGTCTGTGCGTGGTTGTTCTTGAGTCTCTAACTGAATCCAACCACCGTAGTTAGCAAAGGTGAGTTCGCGGCCATAGGTTTCTAGGCTATGACGGTTTGATGATGTTTTCGTGATGATTTTGTTAATGGATTTCGTGTATAATGGATTGTAATTATTGATGTGTGTATTGTGGTTGTTTTTTGTGTCGATCGTTTGCAGTTTTATGACTCGTATCGCCCAAAATGAAGTCGTGAGAGTAGAGACTCGATTCTCATGCAATACAGAGGAGTGTCGATCAACACCAAGAGGGTGTCGCTCAACACCAGTGCAGTAGTCGTGTCGATCGACAACCTTTGGGTGTCGCTCGACACGAGCACTAGAGTCGTGTCGATCGACACTACCAGTTTCTGTTTGGAAACATCTTGAAATGTGGTGTTGTGTATTCGTTGGCTTGTGAATTGTTTTTGTTGATATTGTATTGTTGCCTGAGGCTGCTTGTTACGCCAGTTTATGAGTTTTGTTGTTTAGTATAGCGAACCATTTGTTTTAGCTTGCTAGTTATTCATTCATTAATTTGGTTATTGAAATTTGAATGGTTATTTTCTGGTTTGATTTGGTTATTTATTTATTGGATTCTTGGTTATTTCATGAGAACTTCCGCATTGTGAGAAATATAGTCGTTGAGAGTTAGCATTTATGAGAATACTAATTCGGGCTATTAAAAGAAGAAAAAACTTGGTTGTTTTATTTTGGTATCAGAGCTTTTACGGTTTTAGGACGGTTAGACTTGGATGATTGGACTATGTGTTTAAATTGATTTCTTGTGCTTAGTCAATTTAAGAAAGTCTTAGAATCATCCTCTTCGGCCTTTAAAGAGATTCTGCGGTAAGTTTTATTGTGATTTTTTGTGACTTTTATCTTCTTATCTATCTGTGTTCTTTTGGAATTGCAGAGAGATGGCTAGAGGAGCTAGAGTTCGTGGTAGAGCTGGTAGAATTGGATGTCATAGAGGCCAAGGGCAGGGTCCAAGACAAGAGTTAGGGTCGTCCAGTAGTGGGTCAGCATCTCAGACACATCGTGTTTGATATGCAAGTGAGACCAGCGCGAGCGCCAGTGTGGCTGAGGGTACCGGGAGGGGCGCCGAGGTAGCTGGTGGTGGATTGGGCCCGGGTGGGTGTGCTGCTCCAGCTCAAAGTCGTGATGATGTCATTGTGGGATTACTGACGTAGCTATTAGAGCGGTTTCCGACGGCAGTTTTGGCACCGGCTCCAGCAGGACCTCTGGTGGCTGAGCCGCAACACAGGGCTGCAGTTGTTGAGTAGCTGAGGGTTATAGTTTTTGAGCATCCTCCCTACCTCAAGATGATGGGACTGATGCAGAAGATTGGTACGCCTTACTTTGCAGGCGGTGTTAGGCCTGAGGAGGCCGATGAGTGGTGTTTGCGGTTGGAGCGCAACTTCAGATTAATTCGATGTCTTGTTGAGTATAAGGTGGAGTTAGCGATTCACTATCTCAGTGGTGACGCTCATTTGTGGTGGAGAGCGGTTGAGGCCCGAAGAGTTGTTTGGACCTAGGGCGAGTTCTTGGTCGAGTTTAACGCTAAGTTCTTTCATTGGGAGGCGATGGATCGTCTACATATGAGATTCATGGAGCTGACTCAAGGAGAGAGTACGGTGCGAGATTATGATGCTGAGTTCAGCAGAATGGTGGTTTATGCTAGCCGTAGCATGGAGGATAAGCGTACCCTTGTGCAGAGGTTCTTGCAGGGACTTTGTCTGAGCATCAGGACGCAGTGCAGAGGTTCTAGATATGCCTCGAGGGTGGAGCTTCCTGTTTCTATTTAGGAGGATCAACATGAGCAGATTGGATCAGTGGTTGTTCCGCCTATGGTTGCTCATGTTGTTCAGCCGAGGAGTCAGCAGCAGCAGCAAGGTGGTCCTGGTTCCAGTTCTTGTTTTGGCAGGGATGGTAAGCCGGTGCAGGGTCATAAGAAAAAGGGGGATGATGCTTCCAGGTCGAGTCAGCATATTCGAGGATCCTATGGATGCGGGAGTATGGTGTATCGTGTGTCGAGTTGTCCCAAGAGGGGCGAGTTGCAAAATTCGAGAGTGTGTTTTCACTACAATGAGTCGGGGCATATCAGGTTGATATGTCCCAAGTTGTCGCCGTTGGCGGTTGCAGTGACTCAGGTAGCGGCAGTGCAGCCGTTAGCTGAGATTGGAGGAGCACAGCACGTGTATAGGTAGTGGAGGAGCTGAGCGCGGAGCGGGTTGAGGATGCGACATCATTGGAGGAGAAGATGGAAGGAATAAGCAATACAATTGTATTGCCATTTGTAACACCCCGACCGCCGTCATAGGGGAAATCCTCATCCCCTCGAGAGAAATCCTCATCTCCCAATGGGCCCCATGTCCACTCTCGGCCCATAAGCCCACCCATGTCAGACGGTCGGTGTGTTAGCCTGGGAGGTTCAAATGTCATGTTTACTAATCCTGGAAATCACCACGCGATCTTTTCACGTGTTTTGACCTCACACACACGATACTGAAAATCACTTTCCAATAGGTCACCCATCTTGAAACTACTCCAGCTTAAGCACGCTTAACTCTGGAGTTTTCTCAAGACTTGTGACCAAAAAGATAATTGCACTTTGGCGATATAGGTAGCAAAATCATTCTTTTAAGTCTCTCCGCATATACTGCATATAACATATATGCTCTGAAACCGGGATGTTACAGAGGAACAATAAAAAGTTTAAATATAAAGAAATAGGAAGGATGAGAATAAGAAGGATAGAAAAAGAAGGAATTAAAGAAGAAAAAATAAGAAATAAGAAGAAGAAACGTACGCAGTGAGCGGAGAAAAACATGAAAGCAGTAGTGATTTAATGAGGTTTTATTTTGTTTGTTTTTTATTTTTGTATGATAAAAACAATGTAATTGCATAAAGGTATTTTTGGGGTTTAATTTGGTAATATGTTACTCATCTAATTATGTTTTAGTGAATGTTTAGATGATTAATTTTGGCTACTAAGAATATTAAACATGTTAATATCCCTTAATTGAATTCATGAAACTTTTAAAAATTGGTGATAGTTTTAAAAATAAAATTTGAAAGTGTGATATTTTTTGGAATTGCCCACGAATAAATTAAGAGACAAAGTTTGGGTTGGCAATTAATGGGTTTGGTCACTCCAGTCTGTGGGAACACGCCACATGGGCTTTTCTTGATTGCTCCCACCTTCTCTTTCTTCACTTTTACTACTAAATTATTGTTCGATTATATTTGTAAAATGACATCTCTTTATCGAATGATTTTGGTTAACGATTGGAAAGGATTTAACCAAAGTGTTAAAATCCTTTACGTTACGTTGAAGTTTTTTTCTTCACAGAAGATCGATCGTTTGCTATCTATTTAATTTAAGTTTTACAGTTCAATGGCTTCATTGTAGCTAGCTCAAAATAAAATTGATAAAGGCAATCAAAGAAAGATTTTTATCTTAACTAATAGAATTGTTGTTAGTGTAATTTTGTTAGATTTTGAAAACCCGATTCCTATTGTGAATTCAAAAACAAAAATTATAATTTCAAAATTCATGCATTAGATAATAAATGTATACACTTGCAATTAATGAATATATAATCCAACAAAAATAAAATAAATAAATTTTTGTTTTTGTTTGAAATATATGAACATGTCAAAGAATTTTTCCAATATATATTTTAACAACTAGGCACATTTAAGATTAAAAAAAAAATTATTATGTTTGAAAACATATGGGTTGGCAATTAAAAATTTGGTACTTACATAAAAGATACTAAAACTAAAACTATGTGAGCAATGCTAGATTAAATACTAGGAGATAAAAATTAGGGTTGGAATCGTTTGTTATTGTTGATGTGTTCTCGTGGTATGTTCTCTTTTGATCATTTTTGCAGGATTGCGACTCGTGTTGCCTAGAATCGAGCTGAGACAAGATTGCTCTATTTTATCTCTAATTTTTACCCTATTTTTAGTGAGATGGTTACTATACATATAACCAGATTTAATTTATCTATAGTAAGCGAAGAGCCACATTTAAAAAAAAAAATTGAAACAAAAGAATAAGTTTTAGTAATTTTTGGTTACTTTGTTCCAATTTTATAATCAGATTTTGATTAGATTATATAGTGTCAATTTTTTTTGTATCCATTTAAATTATGATATATTTTGGTTCAGGTTCGATTGGGTGAATTATGATTTTTTTCGATTTACACATTTTTTTCTTTTCCAAGGTGGAACACATTCATATAAAAAATAATAACAAATTTGAATATTTTGATTTTGGAAAGTTTAAGATTATTTCAAAGTGCTTGGCATTTAGGGTAACAGTAATCAAACTAGGTTAGTTTGGAAATAATAGTGTTTGGTAATGAGTATAACATAATTAAATAAATAAATAAAATATAGATAAAAATTATAATGATGATATTTCAAAAAATTGGCTTAAAATACTTTTCCTTTAATTTAAAACTAGAAAATTCCCCGCATTATAGGCGGAATAAAATTATTGTCGAAAAACAATAATTTTAGTTAAAAAACAATTATGGTGAATTAATATACAAAACCTAAGACCCATTTTATATATGTGGATTTTGCAATTATTTTTCATACAAATGTGTTCCACCCTTGAAATAATTATACCAACCAATTTCATTAATAATTATTTTACTTGTAGAAAGGTGTATTTATTAAAAATTAAAAACATCTACTTGTCAAACAAAATAACCCATGTAAAAATATATATGAAAAATTGTTTTACATGCCCATATATTTTCAAAAGATAACAAATTGATTTTATTTTACTTTCAATCAATTTGTTTTTGATATATATGTTAATATTTTGTTCACATTTAATTCTATGGTTTAAATCTATAATTTTCAAAATATTTTAGTTTTGGTAAGTTTAATATTTCAAAATATTTTAATTTTGGCAAGTTTAGGAAGATTCAAATGTGTTTGACAATTATAGTAATCAATATAAGTATATTTGGAAATAAATGTGTTTGGTAATGAGTATTAAGAAAATTAAGTAAATAAATAAATATAAATAAAGAGAAGAAAAATTGTAGAAATGACACCTAAGCAAAATTAGTGTAAAATGCTTCTCCTTTAATATATAAACGATATGTCTCTGATATTAAAAATCAAGGAGCACAAAAATAAATCTTCTTCTCTATTATCGAAGCAAGAGATTGCAAATCATAATAATCTTATAAATTTATTATAATTATTATTTATCATGTACAAACTAGAAAGCAAATTAGATGACTCGCCTGCGTTATACATATAAATAATATTAAAACTAGATAACTTATAATAGAAAATATAACTTATAATCAGGATGGAACAAAACACGGAACTTCCGAACGGTGGGACTAGTTGACCGCATAGCAAATTGCAGGAATTTGATTTCATGGTGGAGGAAAAACAATATCATCCCAGGACATGCTAATTTTGCTGCTCTGGGCATTGGAAGAGGCAAAAGTAGATAAATTTTGTTTTGATAGAATCTGTTCAAGCTATCGCTTGCGAATTATTACAGACATATAAGGAAGAGGAAATATATTGGCAATAAAAGAGTCGAAACCACTGGTATGGAGATGGAGATAGAAATACAAAATTCTTCCATGGATGAACCAAACAAAGGAGGGCTCAGAATAGGATAATAGGGCTTTTTAATGAAGACGGGGTTTGGGAAGAAACGGATACAGGGATGGAGGACATTGCAACCGCGTATTTCGAATCTTTGTTTACAGCGTCTTGACCAAGGGATAACACTGAGGCTTTAGAGGAGGTTCACTCGAAAGTTATAGAGAGCATGAATGCAGAGATGATGAGAGAGTTAACAGAGGCAGATGTTAAGAAAGCGATCTCCGTAATGAACCTAGAAAAGGCGCCTGGCCCAGATGGAATGACAACTCTTTTCTACCAGAGGTATTAGGAGTCCATTAAAAGGGAACTGGTCGAAGAGGTAAAACACATTTTCCAGAGGGGGAATTTTGATCCTCGCCTTAATGAGACAAATATATGTCTTATTCCAAATGTCGAATCACCAAAATGAATGTCTGAATTTAGATCTATCAGTTTATGCAATGTGGGATATAAAATTATCTCAAAGATTATGTGTTTAAGGTTGAAAAAGGTTAAACAAAGATCATTTCAAAGACTCAATCTCCCTTCATAGCAAGGAGGTTAATAACGGATAATATATTGATAGCACAAGAGATCTTTCATGGATTAAGAACCAATCGGTCATGTCGCGGAAATTTCATGGCAATTAAGACAGATATAAGCAAAACTTATGACAGGATAGAATGGGATTTTCTTAAACAAGTGCTCTTTAAGCTGGGATTTAATCAAACATGGATAACATGAATCATGTGGTGTGTAAGATCGGTATCATATCAAGTATTTGCTGAATGGCCAACCACGAGGTCGTATTATCCCCAAATCGGGGATTATGACAAGACGACCTTTTATCGCCGTATATTTTTATATTTTCACCGAGGTCTTAATAGCCAATATACGCAAGGCTAAAAGGACCAGTTTATTTACGGGAATAAAAGTAGCATAACGTAGTCCAACCATATCACATCTTTTATTTGCGGATGATAGTATATTCTTTTGCAAGGCGGAAGAGGAAGATGGGAATGTCATTCTTAAAATTGTACGAAAGTATGGGACAACTTCAGGTCACGTGATTAATTTTTTGAAATTTCAATAATGTTTGGGCATGATGTTGGGGAACTGTGACGCCCATAAACCAATTTTCGTTAAATTGGTACGGGTGTCGATCGACACTTTGGGAGGTGTCGATCGACACCATCTTTTCTGAATTACATCGGTTCGATTTTTAATCGTGCAGTTTGGTCACGTATAAAAGGTTGAGCATAATTTTTTCTATGGGGTTTGGTCAGAAAAATCGTGATTGAGAGAGAAAAGGTAGAGAAATTGTGTTGATCATGATTCTTCGGTTTTTGGGAGAAGATGACAGTTCTGTCACGTGTTGATGGAGAAGAAAAACGGATGATCATGTTAGTTCTGATCATTCTGAATTTTTTTGGATAAGTTCTCCTTTCTCTTAGCTTGCCGTTAGAAATGTTCTCCTTTATTGATTGACGAGTTATTTGGTGACGATCGACACCATTTCTTGGTGTTGATCGACACCAGAGGTTGTTGAGTGTGTTTGTTTGTGAATCGTTGTTATGTCAATTGATGTTGTTATTGCGTTATTGTTGTGTATTATCCTGGCATTATTATTAATTCTGTTGAGCCTGAGTGATAGGTCGTAGATGGTATGACCATGTCACTAAGTATTTGTGATAATACTGATGCATCTCTTTATCCTATGTGATGGAGGTAAAGTTTATATGTGATCGTGGAATCTTGGCAAGGAGAAGATGATGATTAGGATCTCTAGGTTATTTTGTTATGTGTTGGAATCTAGAACTTGATGTTTAGGTTGCTAGTAGTTCTGGAAATTGATATTTGGAGTTGCTGATTTGTTCTATTGTTTATTGGGCTATTAGTTTCAGAAGTGCTTTTGTGTTTTCCGCTGGTGATTGCTTGTTTGAATTAATCATTGAGAAAATAATTATGGGATTATTAATTCGTATTAATTAATTAATTTTTTTTTAAAAAGCTTGGTTGTTTCATTTTGGTAAAAGAGCCCTTACAGTTTTAGGGCAGTTAGTTTTGTGATTTGAGACTATGTGGTTAGAATTTACTATGAGTAGTATTTAATTATGTGAGTTGTAGAGTCTTAGATCATCCTCTTTGAGCCTTCAATGAGATTTCACGTTAAGTGTTTGTTTGGTTTTGTTTTGAATTCTAGTATCTTGTTCTGTATTTTTGGGAAATGCAAAGATTGATGAATAGAGTTGTTAGAGATAGAGTTCTCGGTCTGTATTTTTGGGAAATACAGAGAGTGTGGGCAAGGGTACTAGCAGTAGAGTTCATGGTCAGGGACGTGTTCGTGAGTTTGCCGAGAGTGTGGTCTTGAGTACCATGTTTGAGCTAGTTCAGATTTGTGCATACGTTTCAAGAGGGATCCGTGAGTGCAGCAAGTGTTAGTACTAGTCTGAGGACTGATAGTACCAGAGAGGGTACGAGTGTGACTGGTAGTGCGAAAGGCCCATGTATGGGTGCGACTGCAAATGTGGCACTAGGTTGAGATGATTATCTGGCAAATCTGTTGGCTCAGTTATGGGAGCACGGTGCAGTGCTAGTGTAGGCTTCTGTAGTACCTCTAGTGGCAGAGGTGCAGCTAAGGGTTGCGATAGCAGAGGAGCGTCTGTCATATCACGTGGTGATAGGGCAGATGCAGAGGATCGATTTAGTGTTCTTCTCGGGCGGAGTTGGACCTGAGGGAGCCGATGAGTGGAGGATGAGGATGGAGCATTGTTTTGCTCTATCATATGTCCTGAGAGTATCGTGTAGATTTAATTGTCCATTATCTGGAAGGTGACGCACATCTCTGGTGGAGAGGTGTCGAGGCGTCGAAGCCGTAGGTGGCAATTAGTGTGGACTTGGGGATAGTTCTTGGCTGAGTTTAATGCCAAGTTATTTTCCTCCAGAGGTTGTAGAGCGTTTAGAGACGCAGCTTGTGGAGCATATTCAGATGATGAGGTTCTTGCTAGGACTTTAGGTTGAGTTGAGGACGCGGTGCACGGTGTTTAGACCGCGTCGAGGGCGAAGTTGGTCGAGATAACAATATCGGTTGAGGAGGATCTGAGAAATTAGGCCCGCGATAAAAGCCTCGTACTCTGCTTCATTGTTGGATGCTCGAAAACCAAGACAAAGCGACTGTTCAAGTATTTCACCTGTTGGGGACGTCAGCCGTATGCCGACGCCAGAACCATTTTTGGATGAAGAGCCATCGATGTGGAGTTGCCAAAATAAAGGAGCCTCTACCACGATTATATCTGCTGGATGGAGTTCGATTAAGAAATCGGCCAGGACCTGAGGCTTGGCACAGCTTCGTCCTCGGTATTCGATATCATACTCGCTCAGCTCTATAGCCCACTTGGCAATCTGTCCTGACTGGCTAGGACTACGAAGGACAGATCTCAATGGAAAAGTACTAAGGACCATATGCTGTGAGACTGGAAGTATGTTCGCAGCTTGCGTGCAGACAGAACGACGGATAACGCGAGCTTCTCCACTGCCGGATAGCGTGTTTCTACACCAGTGAGGGTCTTGCTAACGTAAAAGATTGGTTTTTGCTCGCCACGTTCGTCTCGTATCAGGCTCTGCTTACTGTTGTATCTGACACGGCGGTATATAGGAACAAAGGTTCTCCTTCGACTGGTTTAGCAAGGACAGGTGGACAAGCCAAGAAGCTCTTCAACTCTTGAAAGTCTGCTTCACACTTCTCTGTCTACTCAAATCTTTTGTTGCCACAGAGTGTGTCATAAAATGGTAAACACTTGTCAGTTGAGCGGGAGATGAATCGGTTGAGCGCCGCTACCCTTCTTGTTAATAGCTGCACCTCACGCTGTGACTTAGGCGAAGCCATCTTGATGAGTGCATCGATCTGCTTTGGATTTGCTTCAATGCCGCGGTGAGTGACGAGGTAACCGAGAAATTCCCCTGACGTAACAGCGAATCTACACTTCGCTGGATTTAGCTTCATGTTGAAAAAATTGAGACGTTCGAAACATTCTTCTAGGTGCGCAATGTGATCCTTTGCTTTCAATGACTTGACAAGCATATCGTCGATGTACACCTCCATCATTTTACCGAGCTGATGAGCGAACATCGTATTGACCAAGCGTTGATATGTAGCGCCAACGTTTTTAAGACCGAAGGGCATTACTTTGTAGAAGTAGATACCGCGATCAGTAATGAATGTTGTCTTCTCGCGGTCCTCGGGGTTCATCATAATCTGGTTATAGCCAGAAAATGAATCCATGAATGTAAGTAGCTTGTTTCCAGCTGTGGCTTCGACGAGACGATCGATGTGAGGTAGAGGAAAGCTGTCTTTTGGGCATGCTTTATTCAGATCAGTGAAGTCGACACAGACTCTCCACTTGCCATTCTTTTTTTTCACGACGACTGAATTTGCAAGCAACTCTAGATACTTGACCTCCATGATTGAGCCCACACGTAAGAGTCTTTCCACCTCGTCATTGACGGCCTGCGCTCTTTCGGAACCCAGCTTTCGTCGCTTCTGCTTCACTGGCTTGAAGGTTGGATCAATGTTGAGCTCGTGAGCGGTGACGTTGATGTCGATTCCAAGCATGTCCTCGGCTATCCAAGCGAACGTGTTGGTGTTCCGTCAAAGGAATGAGACGATGTCGTTCTTGATATTACCATCTAAGTAAGCACCGATCTCCACACAGCGCTCTGGATTTTCGTCATCAATGCAAATAGAAACGGTAGGATCGTAGGTCTGCTCGGCTCCTGTTTCTTTGCGATCCTATGTAATCTATAATTGCTATAAGAGCTTAGAGATGTCTTTGATCGGTTCTCTGTTTACCTTCATCTTCTTCCGTTCACTCTTGGACTCTTGATCAGTAACAGGGTTGCGCAATTTGTGTTCAGCCATGAAACACATTCGGGATTGTCTCTGGCTTCCCTTAATCGTTTTGATACCTCTGGGACTCGGAAATTTAACACATAAGTGGTATATGGAAGCTACTGCCCTCATCGAGTTCAGCCACGGGGTACACATGATGACATTGTAGACTACTGGGTTATCGGATACGGAGAACTCTACTACCTTTTGTTACGCCTTCAGTCACAACAGGCAACCTGATAGTTCCCAATGTCACAGTCATTTGACAAGAAAAGCCAGTCAATGGCTTCGGAAACGTCTGCATCTCGGATAATGCGACGCCCATGCGCTCCAATGTATCTTTAAAGATGATGTCAACTGTGCTTCCTGTATCAATCAGTACCCATGAGACAAGAAAATCGGCGATTACCAACTTGATTAGTAGGGGATCGTTATGTGGCATGTCGAATCCGTTAGTTTCATTTTCTTCGAAGGACAGTACGTCATTTGGAAACTTTTAGGGTGCAGAGAAATTGGCACTAACTTCTGCACGTCGCTGGTAAGCTTTGATCGAAGAAACCGTATCTGCGCAGTAATGGGATACCCCCATTATCATAAGAATTTCAAGTATCTTTGCTACAGGTTGCGGCTCTTCATTGTTGTTTCGCCCTCTTCGAGGTGGCGGTGGTGGTTGCACATGTTCTTGTTGATTGGCGTCTGCGTCAATGAAGTCGTCAACGCGAATGTTGTTGCGGAGTTTCCCTTCTGCTAATCTTTTTGCGAGGCAAGAGCCTAGAACACGGCAGTTTGCGGATGAATGGCCTTGTGCCTTGTGGAATTCGCAGTATGCTGCTTCATCGTAAGTGCTTTCGCTCCGAGTCCAAGTGTTGTTCCACGGACCTCGTCTGCGGCCTCGACCTCGACCAGCGTAGCCACGACCTCTTCCATAACTTGAGGAATCTACCTGATAATTATGAGCTTCTTTGAATCCTCCTTTGTGTTCTACGAATCCTGATCCTTGGTTTTGCTTCTTTGCACTAGGCTGATGTTGCGCGGGAGGAGGGTTGGGGGTCTTAGGTTTCCCCGCCTTCTAAAAAAAAATTTTCTGCTCTTTGTATCGCACATGAACTGTTCCTCGGTGAAGCGCGTCTTAGATGGTAGCTTGGGGCCGCAGGGCCATCTCATCCTGGTAGGCAGATCCAAATCTGAGCGCTTTCTCTAGCGCCTGTAATACAACTGTATTGCTTATTCCTTCCATCTTGGATAACACTCCTTTGAAATGATCCAAAAAACTTCATAGGGACTCATTCTCTCCGTGAGCCATTGTCCATAGATCAACATCAGATGTACGCTTCTCGATGTATATCGCGTAGTGTTTCAGGAAGGCAGTAGTTAACTGGTTGAAGCTATTAATCGAGTTAAGCGGAAGTCGCGAGAACCACTGTAGGGCTGGTCCTTTGAGGTTTTCTACGAACAATAAGCATTGACCAGCGTCTCTTTCTCCTTCTATGAAACTTGCTCATCCCATTACTACTGAGAACACAGTCAGATGTTCGGTGGGATCGGATTTCCCATCGTAAGCAGGGATCTTCATTTTTCCTGGGTCGGTTACCACTGCTCGGGTTATTCGTGCTGTGAATGGAACATTCTTTGTTTCTTTCAAGACTTTATCCAACTCAGAAGCATGGCTGGTTGCTTTATGGATCTGGGAGCAGAAATTTCTCATCTCGGCTCTTATCCCTGCTAGCTCTTCCTGTTGAAACTGGACCAATGACCTACACTCATCTTCCAGCTCTGAGCATTCCACCCCGAGAAAGTATTCTTCGTTGTCCTGGGATTCTTGGTTCTGCACGGTGGTAGCGTTGATCCGTGTAGTCGCCGTTCTATGAGCATGCAAGTGACGTGGGGCGCGCTCGCCTTCCGGGTTCTCTAAGTTGATCACCGTTGCCGTAGTTGCTTGCGGTTTTGTAGTTGCAGTAGGTTCGCCCGAGTTTCTTTCCACATGTGATGCATCAGGACGATTAAGGTGGAGATTCGGGATCCTGGGAGCATTAACCGGGGTTGTAAAATCTAAGCAAGTAGGGTTTATTTGCCTGATGGGTCGTCTGAATATTGGTTCTCTTCTGCGACCTCGGTCTGCGGTTGCGAGGTCTCGTAGCTCTTCCATAGCTTTTTCCTGTTCCGCTGATTTCTTAAGCAGCGCATCTAACGTCGCTTGTAGGCCAGTTAAGAACGCAGGAGTAACTGTTGCAGGAGTTTCAGGAATGATTGTGTCGGCGGTGTTGTCACGGCGCTACTGGTCGGCGATGCGTCGTTCTTCGGCGATACGTTGCTCTTCGGCGATGCGTCGTTGCTCGGTGACGCATTGTTCTTCGGCGACGCGTTGCTCTTCGGCGACGCATTTCTCTTCGGCGATACGTTCTTGTTCGGTAGTGAGTTGTTGATCGTCGCCCATAGCCATCGTAAGATCGGTCGTTCATAAGCCTTTTCGAGTAAGAAAATCTCAAAGTTCTCCTTAGTCGGCGCCAAATTATGGGAGTCAAAATTAACACAACTAAATTTGTCAAGGGTCGTTTGAATGGATAGAGATCTCTAGGTTAAAGCGTAAGAACGTAAGTTGCAATTGCTGTAAAGAGAGTTTCTATTGATTTTTGTGTAACAACTTGCAGATCCCTTTTACGGGAGATGTTTACAAGTACATATAGTCTCTACTAAGTTTGCTAGGTCGGTTAGGTCAGCTAAGTCGGCTAGGTCCTGATTCTGCGGGATCTTTCCTTATCCTCTGATAATGTTTGTTGGGCTTTGATAGGGAGCTCGTTATAGCTTCTCCAAGCCTTCTAGACCTAGCCCACTTCATTCTCTGTTTAGACTTGAGTTTAGCAGACTTAATCCATCCTGTTTAAAGTCAAACTTGCTAACTCCGTTACTTCGCTAGCTCTGTTACTTCGTTAGCTCCACTGCTTTGCTGAGTTCACCTTGCGGATTCTAGTTGACCTGGAGGAAGTCTCCATACTTAGCCATTTTTAGACATTGATCCGGAGGAGTGGAAACTGACCCCAATAGTAAGCAATTCTAGGAAGCTAGGTTCGATTCTTGAATGCTCTCTCTTTGTATTTTTAGTATACTTTATATTAAGGTTCCAAACATGAATATATATCCCAAACCCAAAAAAAATCATAACAGAAATTGAGAGAAATTGATTCTAAATTTTGTTAGTTTATAAATAACTCGTATAATTTACAATATAAAAAATATGAAAATCTCTATTACTCCTAAATTATCGTTTACTGTTTTGTTTTGAAAAAGAATATCTATTTAGAAAATAATCTCTATTTTTCTTGAAAAATATAAATTTAAATGGTCTTTAATTTTTAATTAGCTTTAGGCCCTTATGGACCTAAGGACAACACTGTCCAAGACTTTGCTTGGCTGAAGCGGAGAAAATAACAAATATGTGTTTTTTGATCCGGTAAAAACCTCTGAGAAAGGCTTTCTCTTTAATAAATTGGGAAGACTTTTACCAAAACTAATTTTTGTGTCACCACTACTACCATTATCAACAGATTCTTCACAGAGTTACTGGCCAGAGGTAAACAGTGTGGAGTCATTGTTAATTCACATGGTTATAGTCATAGTTCCATTTGACAATGTTAGTTCTAATGATTTTAGTCATAGTTCGGATGATTGATTTCCCAGACGAGGGTTATTCCCTTTCATGGGTAGGACATCGTCGCTTTGGCAAAGTAAAATGTCGCCTTGATAGGGTAATTGGTAACGAAGAATGTGATTCCTTCGAAGAAGATATTGTGGGTTACTGATAAATATTCGCAGTATGGGAAATCGCAGGAAGATGGAGTTGACTATGACGAAACGTTCAGTTTCGTCGTCAAACCGGCCACGATACGCTCTGTTCTTCTGCAAGTCTTGCTCGTGACTGGCCTATTCATCAGCTTGATGTTCAAAATACGTTCCTTCATGGCGAACTTGATGAGACGATCTACATGTTTCAACCTCCAGGGTTTGTTGATCCCAATCGCCCCTATCATGTGTGTAAGTTGCAAAAGGCCATATATGGCCTTAAACAAGCCCCCCTGGGCCTGGAATTCTCGTTTTACTCGGTTCTTATCCACTATCGGGTTTATAACGAGCAAGAGTGATGCCTCTCTGTTTGTTTACAAGCACGGCGCTAATCAAGCGTATCTTCTTTTATATGTTGATGGCATTATTTTAACAGCTTCGTCGTCCTCTCTCCTTCAATACATCATCGATAAACTCAAACGAGAATTTCCAATGACTGATATGGGCCAACTGCATTACTTTCTCGGCATCAAGGCTGATTTTAACTCCGGTGGTATTTTCCTTAGCCAAACCGCATACGCCCTTGACATTATTAATTGTGCCGGTATGAGGGATTGCAAACCGTGTTCCACTCCGGTTGATTTAAAGTCAAAACTCTCCGCTGATTCCGGTAAACTGATTGATAATCCAACGGAATATCGCTTTCTCGGCGGTGCACTTCAATATCTCACTTTCACAAGACCCGATATTGCGTACGCGGTTAATCAAGTATGTCTAATCATGCCCTCCCCTCGTGAAACTCATCTCACGGCTCTCAAGCGGATCATAAGATACATACAAGGAACCACCACTCATGGTCTTCAGCTTCACAAGGGACCACTTAATGAGTTAACAGTGTATAGTGATGCTGATTGGGCTGGCTGCCCCGACACGCGTCGCTCTACATCTGGGTACTGTCTTTATCTTGGCCCCAACCTCATCTCTTGGTCTTCGAAACGACAACCTACAGTGTCTCGGTCAAGTGTTGAAGCGGAATACAAAGGTGGTGCCAATGCGGTCGCTGAGGTATGTTGGTTGCGCAATCTTCTTCTGGAACTTCATTGCCCAGTCACCACAGCTTCTATCGTTTATTGTGACAACATCAGCACCATTTACTTGTCCAGCAATCCGATCAAACACCAACGCACCAAACACATTGAAATCGACATCCATTTCGTCCACGATAAGGTCAAGATGGGTCATGTCAAAGTCATTCATGTTCCTTCCTCTCTTCAATTTGCTGATATCTTCACTAAGAGCTTGCTACTATCTTTGTTTTGGGACTTTCGGGACAGTTTAACCGTTCGGAAATCCCACGCTTCAACTGTGGGATGGTGATAGATATTGCGAATATTTTGAAATCAATGTAATTGATTTGTAATTAATTGTAAACGTGTGAATCAAGGGTAAATTCCTAAATTGATGCACAATGTCTTTGTATATATTCTAGTGATGTAATAAGAGTCAAGACAAGGAAATTCACCTAATTTCAGTTACTCGATATCTAGCCATGAAAACCGATTATGTTTCCAATATAAGGCGACGATGTCTTGTACGAGGAAGAGAAATTCTGGCACCAGAAAAATCAAGTCATGTAGCATTGTAAAGGATACGAGAATAAGAAGTTCTTCCACACGATGACAAAATAAAGGACACAAAACCGTATCACCCCATTGAAGAAGAGATAAAAATGGCCTGGTTCTTACACAAATGATTTGAAGAATGTTATACTTTTTTCTAAGTATGGCTAATTTTTTGTGGGCCGAAATAAGAAAAGACGTAGCAAATCAAATAAACAAAAAAGCTCTCTATCTATTTTGCCCACTCACTTCATCCAAACGCCAAAAGCATCCATGGCAGCAGTCCTGGCCTTCTCCTCGCCGTCTCCTCGCCTTCTCATTTCTGCTTCCTCCAATCCCAATTCACTTCTCTCTTCTTCTTCTTCTTCCCGTCTCCGTTCCTCTTTCAACCTTCACCGTCCCCAATCCGTTTCCTTCTCCGCCTCCGCTCCGTCAAAATCGTTGACGGTGGTTGCCGCCGCCAAAAAGGCCGTCGCTGTGCTCAAAGGTAACTCCGATGTCCAAGGAGTTGTTACTTTGACCCAAGATGACGCAGGTTTGTCTTCTCCTCTGTGATTGATTAGGTCACTGCTTAATCTGGGATTTCTGATTTCCGTTTAGAATTAGCTTAATCTGTGATTGATTATTATCATTGATCCTGCTTATACAATTGTTCGTGTATAATAGGAAATTCACAAAGTGACATTTGAATGATTCTACAGTATTTGGTTTCTTGCTAGTTTTTCACTATGTAGATTTGTCTATGGTGAGCAGGTCCTACGACTGTGAATGTTCGAATCACAGGTCTAGCTCCAGGGCCTCATGGATTTCACCTTGTAATGTCTTCTGGATCTTCTTCTTATTTTCTTATTTGGTTATTAGTAATTCATTAGTAAGCTTTCTTATGTTTTGCTATTACAGCATGAGTTTGGTGACACAACAAATGGGTGCATCTCAACAGGTTCTCATACAAATGAATTTCATTTCGTTACCAATATCATCATGATTTGCCTTTTTTTTTTGTTTCTTCTAATGGAATGGTGTCCTTTTGTGTTAAATTCTCAAAGGGCCACATTTCAACCCTAACAACATGACACACGGAGCTCCTCAAGACGAGATCCGTCATGCGGGTGACCTGGGAAACATTAATGCCAATGCCGATGGTCCTACGTCGTCTTCTATTCAAATTTCCCATTATTCTGGCTCCCATCAACTAACTAACTAACTAACTACTGTCTTTGTAACAACAGGCGTGGCAGAAACAACTATCACGGACAATCAGGTGAAGGGTTTTCGCATGTTTGTCCATTTGAGTAATTTGTTTCTCATATGATCTCTTATTAACATCTTTCTGTTTACTGTGAATTAATTGTGCAGATTCCTCTGACTGGTCCTAATTCTGTAATTGGAAGAGCCTTTGTCGTTCACGAGCTTAAGGATGACCTCGGAAAAGGTCCGATTCTCAATACATCAATTGCCACCGGCTACATAATTCTTGTGCCTGTGATTTTCTAAGTGAAAGTGAAAAGGATTGCTTTTTCCAGGCTTAGAAATCTCTTAAGCCAAGTTTTGCTCTGATTACTTCTCTTTGATTTGACATATATATAGGTGGGCATGAGCTTAGTCTGACCACAGGAAACGCAGGAGGGAGATTGGCATGCGGTATGGTTAAACTTTCGTTCCCTACTTAGATTGTTTCAGACATAACTCTCCGCCTTTGTGTTTACAATTTACAAAGGATTTGTTCAATGATGCTTAAACTTATGGTTTCATCTGAAAGAAAACACACATTGATATAACATTTAAAGGAAATGGTTGTTTTCGTACCTAACGAGCTTACGTTTGGTTTAACGCAGGTGTAGTTGGCTTGACGCCGCTCTAAGTCTAGGCTAAGTAAGTTGTCTTCTGTCTAATGTGCTGGTCTTGTCCGTCGAATCAGATTACAGCATCTTAGCTAAAATATGTTTCTCGTTGAATAAACTTTTGATGTTTATGTTCATAGCATCAAATTCTCTTCTTGGATTTGTAACAGTGATGTGTTACTTTTGATTCAAATCTGCATTTGATCGTTTTTTTATATTGTTTTGGTGGTTTATTTAGCATCCTTTTTATTCAGTATAATTTTTTTTTAAATGGTTCATTCGTTTAATTGGTGATGTGGATTTAACGTAATTTTGAAGAAATTCATGATTGACATAATTTTATCTCCTTTTTGTTGCTTATTTGGATGATATATTGTCATTTGTGAAAGAGTTTTCACATGGTCTGCAGTTTCTTGTAATGGTGAAACTTTTGTGTATCATTGTAAAAATTGAGTTTTATAAACGTTTTTTTTTTTCCCTTCACGTATAAAAAACAAATGAAAAAAATGGCTGGACCATTACGAACCAAAAAAATGGCTGGACCATTACGAACCAAAAAAATGGCTGGACCATTCCATATATGCAACTTAAAGGTTAAGCGTCACATACAACACGAAACCGATCATTCTTTCGGTTTATTTTAGAAAAACTTCTTAATCTGAAAACAGATTAACCAAAAAAAATCAACCGAAATAAACTTGTTTAGCTACAGATGTCAGATGGGTTAGCCCGCGTCTAAGTAGCCCAGCCGTAGCGATTTCAAATTTTTTGACCCAACGTGGGTTACAGTTTCTGAAAATATGTCCAAACCGACCTGCATGAATTATTGGGTTAACGGGCTAACCCGCGAGTCGTGTTTATATAAAATCGACTTAATATGTGAAGGCTTTAATTAAACTAATATATGTTTGTTCTTGTTTGATTATCAAGAGAACAACACGGTTTTCATGTGGCTTATATATGAATTTACATAAATAATCAACACAAAATATGAGTTTGTATATTCATAGCACTCGACGTGTTTTATTAAATGTACAAGTAATAATGTGTGTGGTCGAGACCATCTTTTGATTTGTCATAATATTATAACATTGTTTTCAATTAGTATGTTTCATATACCTTTTCATCTAAATCGAACCAAATACAACAATTACACATCAAAAAAATCAAACTTAAAGTCATTTAGTCCAAACTAAAACAGTCTTTAACTCGAAATTGAAACTCTAACAACCTCAATCATTTCTTGAAATTCAAAAACAGTAATTTGAACATCTATCCAAAAAGTATGAAAAACAAACCAAACATGATTTTTCACTAACTCTCATCTCCGTAATCGGTATAACCTATTCTTCGACTTCGTCATCATTAATGACAATGAATAGAACCATTTTCAAGTTATGATTACTCGAATCAAACTTTTAAATATGCTGCATTAAGAGGAAATAATGTTACGTGAAAAAAGTGTGATCGACCCCGAGGACCAACCTGTGTCCAAAAGGGCCAATCCGTAGCAGACACAATTTTTTAATCTAGCCATACGAATTAGCCTGTTGCGGATTACATATTCTAAATGTATATCCAAGTCCGCCTCATTGCGGTCTTACTTGGGCTTGACCCGTGGACTCCAATCCATTTTAACATTTTTATGTTTAGCCAGTTTTTTTTTTTTTGTCAACAATGTTTCATTCATTCATTTAACCATCAAACATACAAGGGAATTAAGTCATCCTTGGAAACTACAACAAGAGAAATTGAAAGCAATAAAAGATAGTTTTGATAAATCATCGCACAAGATGATAGACGGCGAATCCGAAGCGAGCTTCAAATGCGTCAAAGCGTTCTTTACGGCAAAGCCGAAAAACTTGAGTTTAGTTATTTGCAATTGCAATTTTGACTTTAAATACGAACTCCTACCTCCGGTATTCGTCAGCACGATTCCAGTTGCTCTTATAAATCCTGTAAAGATCACACAAAGAGACAAAAAGGTGGGTAAGATATGATTTTGTTCCGGCATAATGCTAGGAACTACAACCCTTCTCGAAGAGCGGGAGGATGTTACGGTCACTCTTAAAGAAAAAACCGAGAATACGACCGCTCTCATTGAGAGGGAAGAGGTTTCAACCAATCTCAAAGAGATGGAGGAGTTTGTAAGATATCTCTCTTCAAAAGATTTGTAACAATCTCTCTGCAAACAAACAGAGTATTTGTCACGATTGATTGACCTTTAATCAGAAGAGAAGAGTAATAATCATATGTTCTTATTGGGCCACAAGACCCAAACAACAAATTGGGACAGGCCCATGAGTGAAGATTTTTGAGGTGGTAATAGGGTTTTGGTTTTGGATGGAGACAGCGGAGGAGAGTAGCAGATCAGAACAGTGACGGCGGCATGAAGGAGTGAAGGAGTTCGGCGGCGACGGAGGTGGATTTGCCGGTGATGAACTCGAGGGGACCACCATTACATCTGCGAGGAAGAGATAGATTGTGGAGGGTATGAGCTTGATGGATCTCGATGGTGAAGGGAAACTTGCAATAGCCGGAGCAGAATTTGAAGCCCCTGACTGCGCGCCCGTCGATGGCTGAGATGGATCCGGAAGGGAAGCCGGAGTTTGAGATGGGGACGAGGGAAACCTCCAGTGACATCGATACCACAAATGCATAGTAAATGAATTTGTGCGATATCGAAGTCGGTCCGGCGGTACCGGAGAACACCAAATCGACGGACAAACCGCGCTCCGAGAGTAGACGGGACTGAGCTGCTCTGAGTTTGTCATTGCGGTGGGAGATAGCGAGGAGACAAACATCGGAGGGAGAGAAGAGGTAGAGGATCTCGCCTGGAGAAGAATGATGTGATAATTCTGGTCAGGGGGAAGGAACTTCCAGCTCGACGGTGGCTCAACGGAGGCGGCAGAGACTCATCGAAAGTTCTTTAGGGCAAACTTGGGAGATGTTTAGCCAGACTTAATCGTACATTTGTGTTGGCTTAATCGTACATTTGTGTGTCTATATATCCCACAAACGCATAGGAGAATCAATAACAAAAGATTTAGATATGTATACTATATAAAAATTGATGCTATAGCGCTCTAAAGGCCTCCACCTAAGATTATAAAAACGCGATGTGATTGGTCCACGTAGGTAATTAGCTATTTTTGTTTTTCTTCTTTTCTTAATAAAATAAGATAATAGCAATTAATATTCTATATTTCCTTTTTAAAATATTGCTATTAAAAAATTAAAAACGAAATTGTAACTACTTTTGGGAAAAGGAATTTCAACAAAAAAATTAATTAACTTTTCCTAATTCGTATTTAGTTGTTTATTTAATTTATCATACTATTTTTTTTACAATTTGTTTATGATAATTACCAATATTGACCGACTCTTTTAGATACACCTATATATTATTTTACCTCTTTAATATATTCAAGAAATTTTTATGTATTCAAGAAATTTGTTATCTAATATTTTTTCTGTATTTGATTTGTAGTGTTTCCCTCTTCAAATAGGTAAGTCTATAAATCAGTAGTTCCTTCAATGATTTTTATTGATTTGCTATGTTGTTTTTAAATCTGCTTTGTTTTTTTCATGCTTGACAGGTTTACTATGAAAACTCTGTGAATTTAGTTTTTTGCCATAAATTAATTTATTGTGTTCATGTTATGCGTACGAGTTGTTATGCGTTTCTCTAGGGTTTGATCCACGTTTGCAGATCTTCATGTTGTCCATGTATAATATAATCATATTCGATTAAGATCAAGGCCAGGTCTCTAAGCTCTTTGTATTGGGTTTCTTCAAGAAGCATTTTTGGGTTTGTTAAAAAACGCGATTCTATTGGTCCATATAAGCGATTAGGATTAAGCTAATTTTCTTTTGTTGTTGATAAGTACTTTTCCTTTTTTCTAAAGTTAAGTTTTTATTTATTTTTCACAAATTTCTTCGTAAAAGATTATTTATGTATTTTGATATTAGGAATCGGTAAGTTTTACTTTTTTACTGTTGTGTATTTTGGTATTATAGGAATTGGTAAGTTTCACTTTTTTTACTGTCTATATAATAAAATTTTAGTGCATCATGGAACAAAGAACCAAACAATTTTTTCTCTAAAAATTTTCTACCTACTATACGTATACTTTTATATTCAGTTGCACCCTTTTCTTTCTTTATAATGTTTGTGTTCTTTAAACCTAATTTTTTAAATTTTTTTTGGCACACATTAACCTGGTGTGATCGATCACGTTAATAAGTTTATTGTTTTAAGATCTTCGTATATTAAGTTTGATTACCTGTTTATCAACCAATCTTTAATTTGGACGTTTCTTATGTTTTCTGTGGTTTGATCTTTTAGTATTTTTGTTTCTATATGCTAATATTATTTTTCCTGTGTTATTTGTTATTATTCTTTTGGTCATTAACTTAATGTTGGTCTGATTTTGGGTTATTTTGCTATTTTACTACATTGCACATATTGTATCTTCAATAAAGGTATGAGTTCTTTTCAAGGTGTGTTACTATGTTTGTTGTTTTTTTCTTTTAATCTTTTTATGTATAAGTTCTTTGACTAACTATTCTATTTCTTCTTGCTATTGTAATGATTCTTCCTTATTTTAATTTTCTTTTTTCCCCATGATTTTGTCCTTTCTATAAAGTAATTCTCTAATCATACCACCTCTATATCTTTTCATTGAAAGTAGTTTGTTATCCAATCCCACTCTTCTTCTTTATCATGGTTTTAAAATCTATGATAAAAATCTATGTGTTTTCTATGTATTTATCACAATCATAGGACTTTTAATTGCGGTTCAAATCCAAAAAGTAGCAAATTCAGAAGGTAGCATATGATAGGTAAGTCTCCAACCCTTGATCCTCACGTTATCGCCAGTTTAACTCACGTAAAGACAAATCATCACAACTCAACTATTACTTACATCTTTTAGAGTTTTCACCTTTTCCAAAAGGTCAACATAACAAGTCTATATCTTTCTCTTTTCCCTAAGAAACAAGTTGGTAGGATTTGAGACTTTTGACGAATAACTCAAATATGATGGGATTGAATGAGAGAATTAGGTTTTCAATCCACTCTATTTCAAACCTTCGATAGGGTTCAACAGAGGCGTCTAAATCATCTGTGAGGTTTGATCTGATATATTTTTGCATATTGTTGGTTATAAACTTTTCTGGTTTTTCAATTTTATACGCTAACGTTACATCACATTACTGGCTTTTGGATGAAAGGTACCATGATAAAGAAGAGGAGAGAAACAGAGATGTGGTGCGAGAAGGGTCCCGAGATAAAGATGGCGAAAAAAGGAGTAACAAGGAGATAGGTGTCAACAGTATGGACATAAGCCGCATAATGGTTTATATAAATTTATATGCAATGCGCTAATGGGTATTAAAATTTAACTACTTCTTCGAACTTGACCGACTAACTGGAATGATTGACAGGTATGCGAGAAAAGTGTGTTCGAATGTAACCAATTATATGGAACTCTTAATAAGAGTATGCTATGCAATCACAATTAACAAAATCTAAGGGCAAAGCTTGAAATGAGTGCTACTGAGTTTGTCTCTACCATTTTTCAGTAATGGACAGTTTGAAAATTATTTAAAAAATAATAATTTCAATACAATTTTAGTGTCTATTGTCAACATAAATCTATACTATATAAAAGTTGATGCTATAATTTAACAATTCAATTAGTAGGAAGTTCTTATTATTTTTATTATTTTAGTTTGTGTTACTTTTGCAGGAACTATATTAACCTTAATAATTCTTTCTGTTTCTTTTGATTGAAATTGACATTGATCTTGTGGATTCTTTTCATTCACATAAGGTAATCAAGGGCTTCAAAACATGTTTCTGATCTTCGAGTTCATCAACGGTTGTGTAAGCCGTTGGGAATGCAGACGAAAAACAGCGGCAAATCTACGAGTTCGACCACGAGATGGAGAGTGAGATTTCTACGGGAAGCTATGAAATCTAAGAAAAGAAATGCAACGTGCAAAGAACTGATTTCAGGTAACCACATCATTTTGAATCAAATAAATAACAGAATTGTTGCAATCGAGGAGAGGGTAGTGAATTTGTCACCGTAGAGAAACAATTCAAGAAGAAGAATGATCAAAGCAGGGAGTGAAAATGAGATGCGGTCAGCGGTCACCGGTCACCGTGAAACTCTGAAAGAAAGAAAGAGTTTAATAACTATATCATGATGGGGTTAGGTCAACGACAACCGTGATGGTCAAAGAAATGACCAAGAACTGTTCAAAGAAAACTCGATGTAAATCTCAAACTTTTGTGATATATCCCAAATTGTTTTTTCCTCAACCTAACATGTCTACTCTCTTTATATGTATGAGATTATATGATTCTCTCCTCCATATATTGCAGAAGTAATTGGTCAAGTTTTTGGCATGGAACCTCTAGAAGAGGTAAGAGCATGGAAAATCTGACAAGAGACTTACTATGATCTATGTTTTTCTGTGTTAGACATATATGGTTTAACATTTTTTTTTTTTTTGTGTTATTGAATAACTTCAATTTTGAATGTTATAAAATTTTGTAACCATGTTTGAGAATAATTTAAAAAAAAAATACTAATAGTGTTAGAAAACTTTACAAAATAGTTGTGATTTTTATGAAACTTTTAATTTTACAAAATAAAAATTTTTGTATGTTTTTTATTATAGCAATGGTATCCAATTTTGAAAAATATGGAACCAACATTGTAACTATCTAACCATCATCATTCCTCACACCACTTCTGCAACCAAACATAAACGATGATTAAAACATGTTAAAAATATATGTTTTCAAATTACAATATATATATATATATATATATATATGTATATATGTCTTAAATTGCCGATACATATAATATTTATGATAAATTAATTATTTAATTATCTACGAATGTTTTATTAGAATTTGTATACGTCAAATTCTAGCTAACTTAAAAATAAGCAAGCCGTAATCTATATTAAATTCATCGATGAAAAACCCCACGCGTAGCGTGTGTGTAAAATCTAGTCTATACTATATAAAAGTTGATGCTATAACGCTCCTAGGGCGTCCACCTAGGATTTAAAACAACCAATCGTGATTAGACACGTCATTAGTTAATATTTTATTAGTTTATTTTAATTGATATTTGTTATTTTTCCTTTTGGCAAAAAAAAAAAACTATAATAACCACTATTTCTTCTAAAACTATAACCGAATCTTTTAGAAGTCCATATGTCCTTTTCTTAAAAAAATTAGTATTTCCATAAGTTCCTATTATTACTTTTTGGAAAAGGAAATTCAAGAAAAATTCACAATTAACAGCAAAAAAGATAATTTCCTATTACTACTATTTGGAAAAGGAAATTTGTTTTATATATATATGCTTTCCCAGTGAATGTAAAATATATTTTTACGGTTTTTATAGCTTTAGGTTTAATATTATGTACTAATGTTTCTAACGATTTTTTGGTTGGTGTTTATGGTTCTAATCGATGATTTCTTTCGTTGCTTTTGTAGTATGCATAATAGTTTGATTCTCGGATCAAATTTAATTCAAAAGAAAAAGTTCACGATGAAGCTCAAAGCATATGTTACCCTAATAAATGTATAAAAAGTTATATATACTTCGACCTCCTTTCCATATATTTGTGAGTGGTTCTTTTTTTTAGGCTTAATGTGAGTTCTTCTTCTTTTGTTTTTTTTTGTTTTATAGTATTTTTAATTTTTACTCCTACTGTCAAATCAATTCATGCATGATCGATTCTAATTTTTTTGTGGTTTGTTTTTGTAGGTGTTTCGGTTTTTTTGATTTTTATTTTTCCTAATTCTTTTACATCTTGGAAGCTATATTATATGACCTAGATCTCTTTCTTTCTAAAAACAACCATTTGAACAACAAGGTAATTGTATTTTTTTTATAGTGATCGTTTCTATTATAAAGTAATAAGTCAAACCCTAAAATATTTGTATGTAATGTGCTTCCTTGATCCACCGCAAATAATATTTTATATATTTATATTTCTCTTCTTTTATATTTGTTTTTCGCTTTGATCTTTTATTGTTTGTATAATGTTCTCATATCGATTAGTGATTTATGTTCTTACATATATTTATATAAAATAATACTTTTCACCGTGTGTGATTTATACAGTTTTGATGTTTTTTGTTTTTTATTTTTTTATTGCTCCGTTGTTCAGATCTATGACATACTGGATTCACATATGTTGATACTTTTTGATCGTGTGATTTATTGAATAAATGTATTCTTCTTTTGGACTTAGTTTAGTATATTTGCTTCTTATCGATTCTATGTTCAATATTTGTTATAATATATTGTTTGTTTCTTATTTTCTTTACCAAATTGCTATGTTCTGTGACTTTTAGTTTCTTTTCCTTAAGAGATTTTCTTATATTTATTGTTTGCTAAAGAGAGTTGATATTCAATAATTGTGATTTCACCACAGAATATTGAACATTCAACATGTCCAATATTGAGATCTTCAAGTATTCCGGAAAATTTCATCACTTTCGGTTTATGGAGAATCGAAACATGAAAGAAGCATACTTAGATTTTGTGCAGCGACTGAATATGATAACACGATGGGAACACGTCTCTGTAATCTTCTTTATATAGGATCTGAAACAGTGTTTGTGTACCTAAAATATAATATATAAATAAAATAGTATAGAACGAGCATTTATGGTGGTTGTGGTGTTCATGTGACGGCATGGTGGTTGCAGCAGTGATCGTGATTGTGGTGGTGGTGGCGACGGCTATACTGGTGGTGGTGATGGTAGTGATAGTTGTGGTTGTGGTGTTGATGTGATGGTATGGTGATTACGGTGGTGGTCGAGATGGTGGTGGTGACGGTTACAAAGACAATGGTGGTGGTGGTGATGTTGGTAGTACTGCCAGTTAGAACGATGGTAGTGGTGGTGGTAAATAGTGACGCATAGTAGTCACGGTGGTGGTGAGGTTCTTTAAGTATTTTTCTTATGTTCGAATTTAGTTTAATTTCAAGAATTTGTTGTAATCAACTATAACATCATTTGTTTCTTTATTGATCATTGCAGTTCTCAACTTATGAACTCAAAGTAGTAATGTATGTTCTCCTCTCTTTTTTGTTCATAACTTATGGTAGATAGATGGGAAGGCGCATCAAGCGCGGAGAAGTCATCCTTTGTGGGGGATTTCACCATAAACACCCTAACAAGAGAAAAATAAGAGTTGAAGAGGATCATGATAATGGTCGTGATTGTGCTTCCACCTCCAAGAAAAGACGAGTGAAGAATTGAGGAGGATCATGATAATGATCGTGATTGTACTTAAGTTACAAGATTATATTGATGTTAAATCATAATTATTTGTTTTCTAAAGCACTTTGGAATCGAATTATCTAGGTATGTAATTTTAAACTTTTGTTATTTACATATTTTTGTTTTTAGGGGTGTAGGGTTTGGGGTTTGGAGTTTTAGTGATTGGGGTTTAGAGAAAATAAATTTAAAATTTAAAATTTTTGGGTATATATTTTTTAATGTTTTAGTTTGTTCTGTTTTTTTTTGTGATTTTAGTGGTCGGTCTATCTATCTCTATTTAAAAACAAAAAATTCCTCTATGACATGATACAATTACGATGAAACTGGCTATGAAGAGGACGATGTGGAAGACATTCAATTTGGAATCACCAGTTCATTTGATAATATGGATGCCAGTGACTCAGAATCGCTTTGAAGGCAATCATGAACAAGATTTGAGAAGATGATAGTTTGGTATGTTTACTCTCCCTCTTTGTGGAAACCTTAAAACCATAATATTAATTCCAAGTAATTGTCATGTAAATATCCCTCTTCGTTTCAAGATTTTTTTTGTATTTCTTTTAATATTATCTTAGTTCGCCAAATTATATTGGTCAACGCTATTTAATGTTGTAAGTTTGTTGTACCACTTCTATTTGGTGTAGCTAACGTTTATGGTATATTTATTTTTAGAGTAAACGGCAACGACGATGAGCCTTTACTGATCGATTGGAGATATTTGGATGTTACATGTGTGGATATAGCCGTTCGGATTCGATTGTCATACTATTCGTCTAATTCTCTCCCTCAAACTAGAGGAGAGATGATGTTGATTGGACAGAGCCACAAAAACAGTGACATTGATGAAGGAGGTGGGCTCCGATGACCACGACATCAGGGTGGTAGTTAATGGTGATGGAGTTATCGGTTTCATCACAGATGAAGAGAAGCAAACATTTGAGAAAGTGCCATGCACCATCTCTCGGTTTACGTTCAAGGTTTTGATTTTTACTCTTTCTTTTTTGCTTCAACTACCAGTAATCAGATTGGATCGTAGAGATTGCTTTCTTCCAAATGTAAAGCCAAAATGTCTAAAAATCTTATTTCTATTTTTTTCTTCTTCTTAATTTCATCGTTATAAAAAGTCTACTGAATGACTGAGTTCAAGGATATGTCACAACCATATCTAAACATAGTACTTTATATATACACAACTAATAATTTATTTTTTTACGAATTTCACTTTCTTACAATGATATATTTTTATTCATGTATGCCAACGTCTTGCAAATATAACAATCAACAAGCAAAAATATAATAAACTCTTTGATAAAAAAAACCCACGCGTAGCGTGAGTGTAAAATCTAGTCTATATATATAAAGATAGCTTTTCTCTTTTCTCATGAAGCCACCTCATCATCCACATATCATATATTCTATTTGTTTTTTATTTTACTTTTATAATTTTGCATTTAATATTTTGGTTGTAACATTATAAAAAGAATTTGAAAAGTCATTATTCATATTTAAAACAAACATGAAACCTAAAAACTTATATGAATATAGTTTACAAAAATAACAACATATATAATAAATTTGGTTATACTAATATATATCACACTAAATAATAAATTAGGTAAAGTTGTATTGAATATATTATCATATATCAAAAAATTTCTACACCTAAATTCATAAACCAAAACATAAGTTCATAAGTATTACATCAATTAAAGAGAGTAAACTAAATTTAGTAACTTAAGAGAATTATTGCAATTATACATAAACAAAGTGAAAATAAGAGAAGAAGACAATTGTTGGAAAAAAAAAAAAACCAGAAGAAGACAATTATGGTAATTTTACACCAAAAATAATATAACATTGAAAATTAAACATTATTGTGTTTTATAATTTTAAGAAAATTTTTTTTTGAAAAGTCATGATTCATATTTCAAAAAAAATATGAAACCTCAAAACTTATATGAATATATTTTACTAAAATAATAACAAATGTAATAAATTTGGTTATACTAATATATATCAGACTATAAATATAATTAGGTAAAGTTGTATTGCATATATTATCAAATATAAAACAAGTTCTACAACTAAATTCATAAACCAAAACATAAGTTCATAAGTATTACATCAATTAATGAGAAAGTAAACTAAATTTAGTAACTTAAGAGAATTATTGCAATTATACATAAACAAACTGAAAATAAGAGAAGAAGACAATTGTGATAATTTTACACCAAAAATAATATAACATTGAAAATTAAACATTATTGTGTTTTATGATTTTAAGAAAAAAAGAATTTGAAAAGTCATTATTCATATTTTAAAACAAACATGAAATCTCAAAACTTAAATGAATAAAGTTTACTAAAATAATTACAAATGTAATAGATTTGGTTATACTGATATATATCACACTATAAATATAATTAGATAAAGTTGTATTGCATATATTATCAAATATCAATCAAATTCTACAACTAAATTCATAAACCAAAACATAAGTTCATAAGTATTACATCAATTAAAGAGAAAGCAAACTAGATTTAGTAACTTAAGAGAATTATTGCAAATTTATATAAACAAAGTGAAAATAAGAGAAGAAGACAATTATGGTAATTTTACACCCAAAAAAATATAACATTTAAATTAAAAATTATTTTGTTTTATGATTCTAAGAACATTTTGAAGGTAACTGTAGGAGGAGGAGAAAATAAAAGTTCTAAACTATTACATATCTGATATAATATGTATCATGTGATATTAGTGAAAATAATATATTGAGGACAATACGAGATGAAATTTTAAAGTTTGATGTGTTACATAATATATACATTAGTAACCTTTTGTATTTTTAGTTTTAAAAAATTAAGTTATTTATTTAAATAAAAGTCATTAAAAGTCGTAGTAAAAGAATACCTTCAAATAATACATCGAAAAAACAATTATCCAATTATACATAACTAAAGTGAAAAAGAGAATAAGAGAAACTATTTTTCTAAGAAACAAATTATAAATATTTATAAAGATTAATATATGCTTAAAATTAAAAGATTATTGTGTTTTATGATTTTATTTCAACCTAAAATGAAGATTTAAATGTAACTATAACATAACATGAGGAAAAAATAAAAGTGCTAAATTATTAAGTACATCATATAATATACATCATGTGATGTAAGTGTAGTTAATATCTTGGAATCAATACGATAGACATTTCAAAGTCAATGAGTGACAAAAGAGATACATTTTTTAACCTTACAAGTACTTTGTAATTTTAATTTTAAATAATTTAGTTTTCTATTTAACCAATATTTTAATATTATAATTGTTACAAAGCAAAAGTCATAGTAATCAAAAAAAGTTTTAAACAAACATATACATTTTCAAAATATTCAAAAAATGGTTCAAAAACACTTCCTATTTACATGTTCATGAAGTTTAGATAAGAGAAAAAACTAATTCATTTTAAGTCAATTAGTATTTTTAGTTTTAAAAGAATTAGTTATTTACCAAACCATTTGTTTATAAGTTTTCTCCAACTGTAAATTACACACTCGCGCGCAGCGCTAGCAAATTCTAGTTTATATCTATCTATCTACTATATAAAAGCACTAGGGCTCTCTCCATATTCTGACACATCAGCACGCTAAAATCGACACGTGGCAACGATTTTTCAACCAATGAAAAAGCTCTCATGAGCCACGTAGCTACTCACCACTCAAATCAAACGACACCTTCACGCTTTTTTTTTTTTTTTGGTTCTTGAGAAACCGTCTGTCGACTCAACTCTCCTCCTCCTCCGTCAAATTCGCTCTGCAATATATTGGTAACCACTCCATGCGATTCAATTTCCTCTTCCTCCGATCCACACTTTTTGATATTCCCAAGACACGATATTTTTTCCACTTTTGTGATTCACTTTCTTTCTCTATTATGATAGTGTGTGAGAATAGAAAAATCCGAGAGAGCCGATCAAACATAAATTAGGGCGTCTCACATGGATTGTTCTTCAGCAAACCATGAGTAAGAATCTGATGTTTAGTTTCTACAAAAAGAATATGAATTAGTTTTGTCACTTTACGTTGATATTGGCTTCCCCTATTCTTTTCATGTGAGAATATGGGCTTTGGTTCAGTTTGTTCCTTGGTCCAATTATGAGCTAGAGCCCAAGTCATATCACAATGTCAGTTCTTGTTTATGTTACAAGAAAAGGAAATAGTAGAAGCTATTGTCGGTGAAGACTTGTTGTAAAAGGAAGAGCAGATACAACAAGAACCACAACACAACACAGGGAACAAAGAGGCGAGAGAGACCAGAAGAGAAGAAATCTAAGGCGAAAGAGAAGTCGCCCCCATGTCTTTGAGAGATAGAGTTTCTTTGGTCTTTCTTATTTGTTGTGTCGTCCTCTTGTTGTCGCTTGAAACACAAAGAGAACGCTTAGAACGTTTGTGTAATCCTTTTGCTTGATAGTGAAAGTTGTGGGAGACGGTTCCCACCTGAGAGGTACCTTCGGGGAACTCGGTGATCAAATTCTTTGTGTTAAGTTAACAAGTAAAGCAATCAATCAATCTAAAATTCCCTAACATTTCGTTTCAGATTAATGTAACAAAATTCCATCTCTAGAAATCTGAAATTTTTTCCTTCCACTTAGTTTGTTGTAAGGGTACCTACTTAATTAGAATTGCCTATAGTTGGGTTCAAGTTTTGTGGTAATTAAACCTACATTGCATGGAAACTCTATTTGTTGACGTTTCACGCTCCGAAATCGGAATCGGAATCGGAATCGGAATCTCTTGGAAGCGTCGGGGAATCGCGATTCCGAAAATTACCGATTTGGAATCGGTTTGGAATCGTCCGATTCCATTTTGGAATCACGACGGAAGCATATCTTTTGTTTTGGAAACATGTAAAAGTAAATATTAGGAAACTTTAGGATTATTTTGAAATTTTTATAACTTTAAAAAATATAAAAACCCTATAGAAATACGAATCATTGAAAACGAATATGAAGAAGATGATCAAAATCCTTGATTTTTAACATTGTTGTTTTTTTTCTTTTCTAATTAAGTTAGTTAATACTTTATGAATTGGATTTGTGTTCTAAATTTCAAACGATGTTTTTCTGTTTAATCTTGGATGTTTTTAAAATAAGACTTAATTATCAATATTTTATAATTGATACTAAATATATATATATATGTATATGTATATATACACGTACATATAATTATACGTTTCCAAAACGTACCCGATTCCTAATTTTTTCAAACAAATCACTTCCGCGTTTTTGAGCGTTTCGCTTCCACGTACCCGATTCAGATTCCATGCAATATAGAATTAAACACGGAAAAGGGGAAAGGTGTTTTCAGACTTGGGTTGTTCTCATTGGATTTTGGCTATGAGTATAGGCATGGTTGACAGATTTTGGTCGAGGGAGATCGGTTTGCTTTGTTCCATTTGTACGGAGGCTAAAACGGCGACCCAGCCTGGGGTAAGCTTGTACGGGGTCACAAATTTCATCGAGGTATTTCTCTGTTTCTCTTTGTGGATAATAAACGGTTGGATTTGTTGTTTTGATTAGATAGAATTCCTTCTTCATTGTCTTAAAAAACTTTTATAATTGTTATGTGAGGTCACCGAAAGAGCATATATGAGGTTTTAATTACTACTTCATCACAAATGCCAAATCTTTTCTATTGATTTATCCTATGTGTTTGATGCATCTATTAGCCCAAAATCTCAGATTATTCGTCTAATTTACGCTTCCAATTCAACACAAGGCTTGTTACATCCACAATTGTGATTTTGTACTTTGTCTATGTAAAAGACCAAACTTTCGTCAAATTTACGAGTTCTGAGATATAACACCTTCCCTTCTTCTTTTTCCTATTCTCACCAGTTTGCAAATACATATCATTTACATCATTACTGGATTAAATCAACATTCTTTTCAACATTGGTTTAGATGGTTATTAGTTGATGTTTAACTCAGAGAGCAGGTTCCACACTAAATTTATAAAAGAGGTTCAAGATTCTTTGTGATAGTAGTGGTAGATGAGAACATATTAAAAAAGTGTGCTGTTTCAGGAGAGCATGTAAGTTCCGAGCAGGTTTAACAGAATAGTGAATAATCCGAACAAGTTAGATTAAAAGTGTATTGTTGCATAAATGTGGTGGTCAAAAACATGGGGATTCCCCCAAATATCATACAACTATATATACTACTTCTCTCATCTAGGGTTAAAGTGTATATGGTTAGAAACCAACCATATACCTTTACAAAAGTTACCCTTGATTAAATGTAAAGTAACTATACCTAGTTATATCTTATCCTCTCAAGAAATTGGGCCTTGGAGCTTGCTGGGCCGAGAGCAGGATTTGCCTTGGGCCAAATCCGGGTGTAACAGTAGACCCCTCCCCCAGGTCAATCGAACGGACGGGCTGAGTTCGTCGAGGTAATAGTGCGAGCGGATCAGAGAGCGGAAAGGCCCGATCGGTAATCACGTTCGGCGGGCGAATCTTCACCTGCTCGTGCTGAGGCTCCAGTCACGACTTACTCTTAGACTCGCCGGATGGAGGATGCTTACGGAGGGGACTCTGATTCTGCCACGTCGCCGTCGTTTCATGTGCCTACAGGGAGCTAGGGTTTCTTTTTGTGGTTAAGTTTCTCTTCTTGAGGCACGGCGGGCCCTTGGAGGATGTCTTCCACCTTATTAACTCGGGTACACGCGTCTGGTCGTATTATCCCAACACAAGGGCGCAGTTCTTTTGCGACACGTGGATCCAGATTTTCCCGCTCGTATCCGGGAATTAGGGTTTTTATTAATGGCGTCGATTCGCCTGACCAACACGTGTCTCTTTGCTTTTTGGGTCAATCATGACGCTCCTTCGTGTCTTCCCCATATATATATCCCATTCTCTTTCTCGCTCATTCTACATCACCGCTTTGTCTCCAAAGATCTCATTCCGAAGCGACTTTTTCTTTTCCCTTTTTCTCTCCCAATCTTCTCAGTTTTGTCGAATCCTTCCGCCGTCGACTTTAATTTCTTTTCGATTGATTAGTATGTCTTCCGAACATCCGTCCTCGTCAGAATAGAACGTGAGTGCATCAGCCCGCGGTCTTCATAGGAGACTGGATTAGCAAGACGTTGAAGCTTCTTCCGATCGTGCTTCTGAATCGAGCAGGTGTCCTTCCGAGGAGGAGGTTTAATTGCTGCAGAAGAACCGAGGCAAAGGAAGGGCAACGGATCGGGGGGAGCCCGAGGCGCTTGATACGAGGTGGGAGGAGGCTGTCCGAGAGGAACGCAGCGCCAAAGAGAAAGCAAGAAAGGTGAAGCATAAATCCCAGGTGGAGGCCCTGGGTCGTGTTCCCGTTTTCGGGCCTGGTCTGGGTATCTGTTCACATATTAAACTAGGCAGGCACGACAATGTCTCTTCTACTTCTACTCGAGGGAGTGTTAAGCAATGCGTCGTATCGGCCGAATGGCTGAATATCAGCTTTCGCATCCCGGAAGCTCATGAGAGACCCTGGAGCCCTCCCGAGGGTCAAATTTGCCTTTACGAGTATTTCTTTGATCAAGGAGGCCTTTGTTTTCCTATTCTTTCCCCCATCCTGGAATACTGTAGTCGTCGGAAGCTCTTGGTGTCTCAATTGACTCATTCGGCCTTCCAAAATTTTATGTCTATCCTTGCCCTGAGTCATGCGGCTGGTCAGGAAGTTTCTTGCGATCATTTCGAGGAAGCGTGCTCGTAGCACGGATGAATGTTTTTTATTCTGGCCGAATTCAAGTGAAGATCAAGCCCGGACTCACTCTTGTACGGAATTTTGTTGATAGGCTCGACGGTGTTTGGCAGCGGAAGTACTTCTTCGTTAAAATTGACAAGTATTTGATTGGCAACTACTTCGGGCCTATCTGGATTGGTTGGAATAAGCGAGTTGGTACGTTTCCCCTTCTTTGCCTTCGTGGTACGAGACAATCGTTGAGTTCCCCTTTTTGTTTCGCAGATACATTCACGAGGCTACTTCCTGGCGAGGAGTCGACCAACACTATCGGGATGCTGTGTCGACACAGTCCTTCCGATTGGGAGCAATTCCTTTCTTGTCGGATTTGCCGAGTCTATCACCGAATCACCTTGGGTTAGAGACACCTTTTTAGGCGCTCTTTCCGATCCATACATGCATCCTTTTGTCCACCTTTTACTCTTTCGTTCCTTACTGAGCGTCCGTTTCCAAGTGATACGTCCCGCAGGCTTGATGTTAGTCCAGCAAAGGCCTCAGCATGCCGCTCTGTTGGTAAGAAAAAGGCTCAGCTGACTCTCGACCAGCCGCCCCCACCTTGGATTAGGCACAAGGATCCGTCTGTTGGTCCGAGCAAACCGGCCTCCGAAAGGGCGAACAAATCGGCCTCCGAGATGGCGAACAAATCGGCCTCCGGAGTTCGGAGGGGTGACGATCGGAGCAGATCTCAACGATCAGCCTCAGCCGGCCAGGAGACTGGGACTGTTTCTAAAAAGCGGTTGAGGGACGAGAGTGCCCCAGCCAATGTTCGGCATGGTCGAGGGAAGGACATTAAGGGCATGTATGCCCATATGGTGAGCAAGCGTGCCCGTTCCGAAGGTGCTAGATCCACTCAAGGTACTGACGGGGAGGAGGAAGAAGAAGAGTTTGAGGACGCTCGCAATGAAATCGAGGCGGTTTCGGATCAAACGAGGGATGTAGTCTGCGGTGAGGTGATCATTGCGGAGAAGAGGAATAAAGAGGTTGGGGGAAGTTCGTCTGGGGATATCGTTCGTGACGCTGGTCCGAGCGGGGTTCCTACCGAGACTCCCCTCATTGGTTTGGATTTGGCAAATCTGTCTACTCGTGACGAATTTGAGTTTAGCTTCCAAGGTTTTGGGGGTCATATCATTGAGCATCCTCGAGAGTGTGGGACGCTACTCAACATGATCCGAGGGGACGATGAGTCCGACAATGTTGCATTGGATGACTTGTCCGACACGTAAAGTTACTGTAGTGGGTCCCAACACGTTGTCCAGGTACCTTGTTTATCTTTTCTGTTCCTTAATTGTTGGCCGCCATTTTTTTTTTTATAGTCTGCTAACCGACAGGTACTCGCCGACTGGAATAACGCATGGAATCGTCTCTCGAACGCGAAGAAGAAGATCGTCATGCTGAGGACCCAAGCCGAAGAAGACAATGCTACGATTGCGCACCTTCGGAAAGATGTCGAATCCTCGAGGGGAGAGGCTCGGTCGTCGAGAATACTGGATGGAGCGGAAGCAAAACTTGAGAAGCTGAGGGCGCGTGTGCAGGAGCAGGATGAACTGATCGAAGTTATGCGACAACGCTCGACCTCGAAGGCTGAGAATGAGCGATTTCTCCGTGAATCCTTCGAGCGGGCGAGAGCGGAGAGATTTGTGGCTGAAAAGAGATTTAATGACATTAGAAAGCGCATCAAGTCGGCCGAGAGGATCAATGTTGGGCTGGTTGCGCATGTGCATGACCAGATGTTACGTCTTCGGGCTTCTAGGCAGGATTATGTCTAGGCGTGCGCTAAGTTAACCGAGCAGGCAAGGGAATCCCTTTTATTAGCAAAGGCTTACTTTGCGGAAAACCAGGAGTATCAGCCCCGTACCAGCCTGGCAAGTCAGACTAAGACTCAAATTGACCTCCTGAAGGGGATGGAGGAAGCCGACTACGAGATGATACTGACATCTTGGCTGATGCCCAAAGCGAATTCGAGGAGTATTCGGATCAGGTTACATCGATGGAGCTGATGGATTTCCCGGAATAAAGGTATGAGTTCGTTCCTCATTCGGATACTTTCCCGGGCAGGTGCGAGTAGCCTTCTTCACCGTTCGGAGAGGGGAATTTTGGTCCTCAAGACTCCTGGCAACTGAAGTCGTGCATCAGTCACGACATGGTTGAGCCCGAGGACGCCGACGATGCTGCAGGGACTGACGCTCTCAATGTACTTGCTGACGGGGCGCTTGGGGGAGTCGACGTAGATCCTTTGAGGTAAGATGACTCCGTTTGCAGGTTTATTTCAAGATTTTCTTTGCAGGCTAGTAGGAGACTAAACGTGAATAATATTGACAAGAGTATGGATGAGGCTGCTTTCACTGAACAGGATCCTGCAGAGGAACCTATCCGTGACGCGCCAACTGGCTACGCTCTCCAGCCCTTCTCGACTCCCAACTCTGGCTCTCCAAACTCAGAGATAATAAGGATATTGGCTCCCTTTTTAATCTTTGTTTTTATCGTTCTTCTTTTGTCTAGCCGAGTGTGGCCTTGAGAACTTGAATCTTTGTAGTGAATGCTTTTCCTCGAGCCGATGGAGGCCCGAGTTTACTCTGTTTTATCCCGGGAAGGTTTTCCCAGGTTTTAAGTCGAGTATTTGTTTTTGTTTGTTTTGCGGCTAAGTGCGATACTTAGGCAATCGTTATTCGAATTGTGTGAATCCAACCAGGTTAGCGTGTTGGAAAGTCGGATTGGTTTATCTGCAGGTCGGGACCTGGCTTACGACGAATTCCGTCGCGTGGCTAAGTTTGCGAGGATACTCGACTTATTGATTACTTAGACGTTCCTAGGAAAACATGCAGGTTGGGGCCTGGCTTAAATTCTTACTTGGGTTAACTTTCGATCAAAGAATTTGTAGGTTATTTCACTACTGCATCTATGAGAAACGAGGGTGAGTATTCTTCTGGTCGAGTACTTGGCTTGAGCATTGATTTAGATTTTTGCTCGGGGCTCTTCGAGAAACTAAGGGTTAGTTTAATTAGTGAGATCGAATAGACATAAAAAAGATTTTATTATCACGACTGGACTTCCGGAGAAGCTTCATACGTACCCGTTAAATAGGGATCAAGCCAAACGTAGTTTGGATTACAAGTGATAGATAGATAGTTCATTCGGAACGAGTAGGAGTACTGGGTACTCGCCTTTTATTTTTTTATGGAGATGCGGGGTAAGGATGGTTAAGTCATGTGAGGAGGTCGGGCTGTTCCGCTCGGGAGACGCGGTTGGTGTTGATACCGCTTAAGTGACTCTCTAAGGGGAGGGCTGTGCTCAAGCGCATGGACATGATTGTTGGTGACCTTGCTTGAGCGTTTGCGCGTTCCAGATCGATGGGGCAGGAGTTTCGCCGATGGTATCGAGTTTGTACAATCCCTGACGGGCTACTCTGGCCACCCGATAAGGTCCTTCCCAGCTTGCTCCGGGTTGGTTAGCGTCCGACCCGCTCGTGTTGGATACCTGTCATAAGACGAGATCGCCGATGCCGAGTGGACTAATTTGAGCGAGCTGGTGATTGTTCGAAATCGGGTTGTTGGTTGCCCTTTTCCATTCTGGGGGGTAGAGTACGTTGTCGGGTGTGTTCGTGGGCTGGCATGATGGTTGGTTCTTCGATTTTTTGATGGTCGATCGCGGCATCCAGATCGTGTCGCTCTGTTCTACTACTCGCTCCCGTTTTTCCCTATCCGACCTTTTGCTGGGATAGGGGTGTCCTCGTCGGGTGTTGCTTCTCGATTTGTGCCTTCTTCCTTGTTCGAGCCTATCGAAGACTGTTGGTACCGAGTGGAGTCGATGTGTGGGCGTCCCGGGGTCCAACCAAGTCGGGATTCCTTTCGGATCCTGTGTTTTCCCCTGAGACGAGGCTAGGCTCTCCAGGCGGGCGTTTGTTTGTGGAACCCTCTGGTCTTGTGCGTCGAGGCGGCGCATCAGCAGTTGGAGAGACTACTCGTACTTGGTCTGGCTCCCTGTACTTGGGGTTATTGGGCTGGGAGGACTACCCGATCGGATTTGACTTTGCTGCGTTACGAGGTGGAATCTCAGGTCTTTGGGGTGACTGGGGGATTGGTGCGTATTGTCGGAATCTTCGGGAACTTGCACCAACTCTGGGAGGACGATCCTGTCGAAGACGGATGTTGAGTTTGGAGTACGCTTGTTTCCACCGAGGCGGCTAAAGGGGCGGTCGGGTTCCCTTCGTGAGCGTTCCTCGTGGTCGAGGGAGGTCATGTCTTTGTTGAGATCTACTATCTTTAAGCGTGAAAAGAAATCTTCGAAGACTCCCCCTACCTGGCGCGCCAAATGTTGAACTCAGAGAGCAGGTTCCACACTAAATTTATACAAGAGGTTAGAGATTCTTTGTGATAGAAGTGGTAGATGAGAACAGGTTAAAAAAGTATGCTGTTTCGGGAGAGCAGGTAAGTTTCAAGCAGGTTTAACAGAATAGTGAATAATTCGAACAGGTTAGATTAAAAGTGTATTGTTGCATAAATGTGGTGGTCAAAAACATTGGGATTCCCCCAAATATCATACAACTATATATACTACTTCTCTCATCTAAGGTTAATGTGTATATGGTTAGAAACTAACCATATACCTTTACAAAAGTTACCCTTGATTAAATGTAAAGTAATTATACCTAGTTATATTTTATCCTCTCAAGAAATTGGGCCTTGGAGCTTGCTGGCCCGAGAGCAGGATTTGCCTTCGGGCCAAATCCGGGTGTAACAGTTGATATGTTTTTAGCATTGTTTCTTTGAGTTATAACAACCATTGTTCATGTAGCTTTGGACTAAAGTGGTCTCTAAGTACAGTCCATCACCACCAACAACCATGTGATACTATCCTCCCTCTATTTCTGATTTTCTACATCCGAATTAATTTCACCCTTCCAGAAATCAAAGGCATGCACTCATGTTTTCTCTTCACTTTTTTTTCCACAGCTCTTGGTGAATGCTTGTATTTTTATTTTGGTTTTCTAAAGGTCGTCAAAATTCCTGTAGTGCTAAGTTTACCATATTTGAGTTGCAAAAGCACAATGGCTTAAGTATGGAGTTTATGCGGCATGCCCAGTTGTTCTTAAGGTTACATGTTCTTTTTGGCGGTTAGTATTCTACTTAAGTGAAGTTCTCAAGTTTAATAGAGTATATGACTTTTCTAAGAATGAGTAAATAGTTCAAAGAATATGTGGAAGAAGAAGAAAGGAGTCTCACCTTTACTCCTTTGCCATTTCTCCCATGATAATTTGAGTTTATTTAATAGTATTCTCTAATAGAATAAGACTAAAATTCCAAATGAATTGAACATTTACAACATTTTTTGCCTTGGCATTTTCAACATATGTACAATGTACTAAATAGCCATGCAAGGGCCAAGGAAACTCTTTCCGAACAAGTCTCGGATGTATAAATTAAGTGTATCAAATTAAGAAAAAACAATATTCGCACAAATCTAACTATTTTTTCAATTTAAAATAGAGGACAATATAAATATTTGAAGTTCTACAACTCTAAGAGTCGTTGGAACAAGGGAATGACAGTTATGGAGGAATGATTTAGAGAACACAAAACAAGGTGGAGACGAATGTATTTCAGAAAATTCTTGATTCGGAATTTTTTTGTTTTGTTTTCTCCTCTCTAAGGTTTTGTTTGATATCCTGAATAAGAATATATGGGAGTTTTGACATGTTGGTGTGTAGTTTCACTTTTTTTCCTCACAAGTTGCATGTTCGAGGAAAAGTTTTACCATTATGTTCGAGGAATACATGCTTCACTAATAAATCACGTAGGGTTCCATAGTCGACATAGGTTATGTATATATAGTTCTACATATAATATATGTCCAAATATACACAAGAATGACTATTGTTTTCAGATAAAATTTGAGAAAACTTAAATAGAAATAAATTTACATATTTAACACATAATGAATATATATGGTTAATAGCCTACAAGATAGACATATGACTCAAGAAAATTATAATAATAAAGTATAAACCAAATAAAAATACATAAAACTAAAAATTTTGTGGAGCACAACCCACACGTATGCGCGGGTACTCACCTGGTATATATAAAGATAGCTTTTCTGTCTTCTCATAAAGCCAACTCATCATCCACATTATATTTTTTATTTTATTTTTATAATATCATATTTAATATACATATTAATTAACAATTATAAATGTGGTTTGAACATTAAAAAACGAATTTGAAAAGTCATAATATTATACCAATAAATATAGATATCAACATATAGTTACTAGATTAATAACATGTTTAATAAATTTGGTTATATTAATATATCTTCAATTAGGTTAAATTGTTTTTGTAAATATTATAAAAAATCTAAAATATCAAAAAAGTCATAAAAATTTACAAATAACTTGATCTACAACTAAATCCATCTCGCAAAAACATAAGTTGATATATCTTACATCTAAATCTAATACAAATTTGAATGTATCTTTAAAAAAATAAGGTAATTATACATAAAAAACGAAAAAAAAAATGAGAGGAGAGACTATTGTTTTCTTAAGAAAAATGTTAAAAGTATTTACACAAAATATAATATGTTTCAGTAATTAAGAACGTTTGATTTTGTGATTTTATTTTATCAACAAATAGTTTTAAAAATACAACTATAAGTGGAGGAGAAATCCCTATGCTATTAAGCAATTGCAAAACAACCAAAATGATATAGAAGGTGTAATTAATATTTTAATTAAAATATTTTAGGTACAATACGCGAGGAAATAAAGGTTATGCATCTCTTGCTCAAAATCACCGTGTAAGAATGCCTTATGCACATCCATTGGTGAAATTCCCAATCTCGAACTGCTCCAACGCTTAGAAAGAAATGCACCGTAGTCATCTTGATAATAGGTGCAAAAGTCTCATCATAATCTATACCTTCTGTTTGTTTCCCAACACTACTAATATGGCTTTAAATCTCTCCATTTCCCCATCTACTAGATATTTGATTCTATATATCCACATACAATCCAAAGCCTTCTTTCCAAGCGAAAGTTATGTTCTTTCCCATGTATCATTAAGTTCAAGAACACCATTCTCTTTCTGCATAGCATCACACCACTCCTTGATCGCTACAACATCGCGAAAATGTTTTGGTTCAATTCCTTTAGTGATTGCTGCGAGAAACGCTTTGTGTTTTGCAAAACAATTGCTGCTATCAACAAATCTCATAATTGAATACCCATTATCGTTCTTTGTTTGCTTTGTTTCCAGCAGGAGGTACAAAGTATGTAGCAGATGAAATGTTTGTGGTTTCTGTAGGAACCACAACTTTTTGCGTTGTTGTAGATTATGTGTGTGCAACTACAATCGTTGTTACATAATCTGCTTCTGCAACTCTTGCAGACTCATTTTCTGTGCAGGTTGTTTCAGACTTTTTGGGATATGTATATTACTCACATATACATATATTATTCATGCAATTATAAAATCATGTGAGAAGGAACCTGATTACTGTTGCTGCTTCTAATGGTATTTAAGTTCAACTTCATTAGAAGAATACCAAACACCACAAAAACAAGGACCTCAAGTATTCTTTTGAAAACATGGTGCACGAAATACATCAAAGAGAAATTGAATTCATGATAATAAACTTGATTAAAAGAGTAAAGGATAGAAGACTCTTCTCTATATCGAAGTACAAAGCGAGATCGTTCTCCGGAAGCTCTTAAAACTCAAATCTAAGTTCAATCCCCTAAGGGAATGTGATGGTTGTCTCTATATGATAAAAACATTCTATTATTTTGGCACACCCTTAAACAAGAGGCTAAAAATAAATATACATAGGTCTAGGTTCTTCTAGGGCTTTGCTTCATGCAAAAACGTCTTTTTTAGTCGAAACTGCTCAAATATGGAGCCCCCACACCGAAAAATCATGTGTCTGGTATCTCGGCCAAATATGCTCCCCTGTGCTCTAGCACCGTTCTGTGGTACCAGACCACGAGTATGTCCGGTGTTTGACTCAATTCTGCACTTACTTCATTTTTAAGGCAGTTTGACATGTCTTCAGTAAATCAAGTGTATCTTCTTACTCACCGCTCCAAATGAGATAATTACAACTCCATTAGAAACCTACCTCAAAGATATTGAACCTAGCCAAGTTTTGTCAAATTCCAAGTTGATTTGGTCCTCCGGATGTGGCTAAACTCCAAACTCTTAAATGCTGTCCAACTTGATAAAATGTGATAACTTGAGAAATCTTTGGCTTGAACTAAGTCTTTGGTCTTTGGCTTGTAAAACTTTATGTAGCTTAGATTACATCTCTTTAAGCTCTTTTTGCTTTTTTTGGATGATTTTCCCTGTTAAGACTCTAAAACTACAAATATGAGGCAAACTACATCTTTTGGCGTAAACGCTTATTAAAATACTTAGAAAATGCATTCATTGACAAATCGTTTGAAGATATACTCACTTCACTGTAAAACCAAACCAACAAATAAGTTACTACATCGAGGAATTCAACAAGTGAACAAGGACTTTTGTTTTTGGTTCATCAAGAAAATGGAAGTCTAAGACGAGCTACCTCTTCGACATTGTGGCCACAAAGTCGCCAAAATACTTTAAGAATCACCTCATCGCCTTGTTGTAATTCTGGAAAAGCTCATGTTCACCTCGCGGCGTTTTAGCCTTTGACCTCGCGGCCAGGCTTTCACTTTGATGAACACCGAATTTCACTTTGCCGCAAGCTGTAAATCACTTTGCCAGATCCACTTCGCCGATATTTTGACCTCGCTGGACCCGAGCTCGATCCTCACCACGCGTGAATCAAACGGACCAGACTTGACCTTGTCCATGTCTTAAATTGACATTGGCGTCGTAATTTCACCTCGTAGACCATTTCACCTCACGGACCAGTTCACCTCACGGACCAACTCACCTCGCGGACCGGTTTACCAACAAAACTTTTTGAATTCGATTTCTATCAAAGAAGTTCACCTCGACAAAATGAAATCAACCTCGCTAACAAGGATTCACATCACAGTGAAAAGTAAGTGACGAAGTTGATTCCTTCACTCGAGAGCTTTGCCTTAAGGTTCAAAATCTGACCTCGTTGAGTTTTTGTCCTTCATTTGCGAGATAGATTCGCTTTGCAAATAAATTTGACTTCGTCAATTTCACTTCGTCGTCTTTAGAAATTGACCTCCCTTACCTATCAACGTCACCACTACGGAAACCTAGTCACTAAAACTGAAGGCTTCACTTTGTCGTCACTTCGCCTCCTCCTAAGATCCACATTTCCTTATCCTCACTTCATATCGCCAAGTCAATTAAAAGAAGAGAAGACCACCTCACCGTTTCCTTCAATCAATTTTGCAGAGACATGATTGACATCACCTCGCTGATGTGCTATGATTTCGAAGACTCAAATCACCAAAGGTTTAACTTTGTCAACACTCAGATTCATTTCAATCGGATGTTCAAGCTTCACCTTGGCGGCTTCAAACTTTTTCTAAGTGACCTCACTTTAACTCCAATTTTATGTTGCTTAAAAGGAAATTCTCTAACTTCATCACCAGTCCATACAAAGAATCAAGCTCGATTCAACGACAAGGTGAGCGTGAGGTCATTGGGGTCACAAATCAAATTTAAATTCGTGGCGAGGTGGATACAAGTTTGCAAAGCTCCACGGCTTAAGAGAAACAAATTTGAGGAGTTGGTGAAACACTGTAAACAAATCAATTCAAGATAAAACTCAAAGTGCAACCAAGATCTTCAAGCAACCTCGTCTTCTTGGAAATTTTGATATCGGTCGTTTCGCTGTGTAAAAGGATCAAGCTTAGTTACACGTTAACACTTGGACTTGGTTAATCAAAAACACCACAGTTTAGTTAAACGCAACACTTGAGATTAGTTGAACGAAAATACTTGAATCCAGTCAAAATCCATCACGCGAGCTTGGTGAAATCACCCGAACAAGTTTAGCACGACGTCGACCTAATGGAGTAAGATTCAAAACATTGATCTTAACTTTGAATCTTTCACCTCAACATCATCAAATCTAATAATGTTGAATTGGGGGGCTAACTATTGGAGTGAGGTTTCACCCCAATAAGATAAATGTACAAAAATGGCTAAGTATAGAAAGTGCGACAAGGTCAACTATGTGAACACATTCAATTCAATTATCAACGAGGTTGACGAGGTTGAGGAAGTCTAGTCGTGACATAGCATCGAGTTCAACGAGGTAAAGTCACAGTGTAGCGGCAAGATCGAGAAGTTCAAATCACGACATAGCGTTGATGTCAACAAGCCAACTCACAACGTAGTGGCAAGGTCGGTGAACTATAGTCTTAGCAAAGCGGCAGAGCCGGCGAGTTTTAATTTGCAACAAGAAGATGTAAAGCCCACCGAGGTCAAGTCCAAACTTAAGACAGGGTGGGCTATGTCCAAAAGCCTTAAAAATGTTGGACCGAGCTCGTTGACAAGGCTCAAGAGGTGAAACCAAGTTAAGAAAATATGATATTTGATATGCTCAAATTTGCATTTGAACTACTCTCTCAAATTAAGAAATCAATCGTAGTACTTAGGGTTATCGAATCCACAGGAAATCAAAAACACAATAGATTTAAACGTTCCAATTATGCTAAGAAGAATTTTATGAATGAAAAACAAGTAAATACACAGGCAGTAAACGGTTGTGAATCAATTAAAATAAAAGTCAGGCACAGGGAAATCCCAGGTGAATCCGAATTGCAGATATAAATAAAGATAGGAATTATGAACCATAGTTCTTAAACATGAACACGAATATAAAATCAATCAGTTGTCGCTGCAGAGATTTTCTATGTCTAGATCCTAGAAAGCCAACTGTCGTTGCGAATCCTATAAATCTAAACAAGAAATAAGATCAAGCTCAATTGTTTACAAAACCCTAAACCAAATGTCTTTGTGAAAATGAATTTTGCTCATCAAAGACTAGTTCAAGCAATTAATAACACTGTCGTGTCTATCAATTAACCTAAGATCATATTTTAGGTGGCTAAGCTAGAATAAGCAATAAACACAAGTCAAGATGAAGAACTTCTAATGATATTATGCTAATAATTAAATCAGATCTAGCAATTCATCAACACCTTTGAATAACCGTAAACCTAACAAGAAAACTACTCAGACATAATCAAAGAAGCAATCATTATATTAATTGAAGATATCTCTTAAAAGTAGATAAAATAAAGCATAAGCCTAAACAACGGCTGCGAATACATATTTATAAGTTCTCAAATCCGACTGGAAACATAAAAGTAAACATCTTGACCTTCTCGGCAAAAACATAAATCTTCAAAGTTGGTAAATGGGCCTCTGCGCACAGGGTGTCGATCGACATAATGATGGTGTCGATCGACACCAAATCCTTAAATCGATTCTGACTTGCAATCTTTGACACTTCATTCCGCAATGCTCCAAAACTTCTAGTAAACATCTTTTATACTCCAAACATCTAGAAACCTGCAAAGACTCTAAAACACTAGAAAAACACTGAATATACTCTATAAAATGGACTTATAGCATGGTCTAAAATGGGTAAAAACCATGATATATCACTATTCTTAAGAAATATGAAGTTTTCTATTTCTTTGAGGAGAGGTCGACCTAGCTGCCAAGAAGATAGAGGGAAATCCCGAAAAACTAGGAAGTTTTTCATATATCTTTAGAATTCTCCTTAGCCGATCTAGTGGACTATATATACTTGTATGAAACCCTTCCTTCTAGTGTCATGATCCGAAATATTACAAAGCAAAAAACTTAGAGTTTTTCTAAACAACAATAAAAATATCTCTTTACTTTTGGCGATGCGGTTTAACCTAGAATTCTCACATCTCCTTCAAAACCCTTAACAAATTCAGTTGTAGTTTGGACTCCCACAAGAAATATGAGATATTTTTGCGTTATTCAAGTTGCGAATATTTTTCTGAGAGAATTACATCACGTCTTTATATAACTCTAATTAGGCCGAATTATACCTAGAAAAATATGGAAAATCTCCTAATCCTAATTGATTTCTCATTTTTTGAGCTTCTCGTTTCCTTTTTTTCTGAGATCGTGCGAAGTCGGTAAATCTTCATGGGTTGGGCTGGTTCCGCTTATCGGACCTAATTCGCTACTCTAGCCTCAGCTCGCGTATCCTTTTGACGAAGCTCCGAATCGATTTAGATATGGGTCGGATCTTGATAATGGATGCCAAATCCAGTATCATTAATAACAATTTAATTAATCATAGTTTAAATTTCTCTTTGATTATAAAGATGCAGAAAGAGTAAGAGCGGCTTACCCACTTGGTTGGTCCAATTTGTATGCGTCTTCCGAACCGTCTGTCTGTTACTTCAACTAATAAATAAATATAAATATGTTCTTAATATAGGGAATATAATGTGTTTGCTCTCTCAATATTTCCCATGTCAACTTGTGAACATATATAACACGAATGTATTTGTTTCTTTTGACATCTTTTGACATCTTTTGAGATAAATCATTAATTAATAATATTATCGATACAAACTTGAATTTGTTATAAATCATAGTGGATTGTCATAACTAGTTCTGGTCCGTTTACGGCCCATTAACACTTAGTCTTTAGGCCGGTTTAATGAATCCTAGTTGAATTAGGATTTTCCTTTTATGTACTTTCCTTTTCCCATTAGGAAAAGGAATTTTCCTTTTCTCTCTTGTAATAATCTTATATAAAGGATCTTATGATTAATGAATAAACACAATCTTCCCTATTCGTTCTCTTGATTCACAACACGTTATCAGCACGAGTTGCTCCCTAAAACCCTAAAAACACAAAAACGCAATTACTGTTCATCGTACTGTTCATCGCGTATTGTTCATCGGTACTGTTCACGTGTCACTGTTCATCGGCGTACTGTTCATCCGGCGTTACTGTTCAAGTCCGAGCTCAAACTCATAGTTCATACAGCCTATCAAAGGTTACGGCGAACTAGAAGTAGTTCATACAGCCTATCAACGGTTACGGCGAACTAGAAGAACAATCACGAGGATAAGGTAAGTAATCGAAATCCTAAGAACGACAAAACCCTAGATTCATGATAACCCTAGAAACCCTAATCCTAATCATACTCGTTATCATGCTCGTTCTTATTGTTTGATTGCTTGTTTCATAACTGATCACCATAATGAAACCCTAATTTGTAACCCTAAACCTAAACTGTTTAAAATCGAAAAACCTATTGCTTGAATTAATCCTGTGTCGATTGACGCTTAGTCTCTGCCGATCGACACTACACCTTCTGCCCGAATCTGTTATTTTAATTAAACCGTGTCGATCGACACTAAGCATCCATCGATCGACAAAGAACCTTCTGTCCGAATTTGGTTACATGGTTTAAATTGATTTCGTTTGTTTGTTTGTTTGTATTGATTGATCTGTTTGATTGATAATCCTGAAACTAAAACTGCATCATACTAACCGATCATGCCTTGCTTAAAATCTGAACGTATCGAATTTGGTCATCATGAAATATTTAGATTTTGCTTGATAGGTTTTCATCATGAACATGTAGACACATTATGTTAGGTTGTTAAAATCATAAAACCTGTTTACATAATCATCATGCATCTGTGGCTTGTTTGCATCATATGCATGGACATTTAATTTTCATAATGCTTAGAAAATAGGATACATGTTTTCAGATGTCGAAAATCAACAATTTGGATTATGCTGCCCTCAATCTCTCTGGAGACAATTACTTACAGTGGGCGTTGGATACTAAGATAAATCTAAAGTCTAAAGGACTTGGCGAATGTATCATTGAGGATAATAATGAGAATGAAAGGAATCGATACAGAACGATATCGATATCGATCATTCGTCATCATCTTGTTGAGGGTCTCAAGGATCAATACCTAACCATTGAGAACCCTTTGGACCTTTGGAAAGAATTAAAGATAAGATATGACCACCATAGAACGGTGTTGTTACCAAAGGCCAATTATGATTGGAGGAATCTCAGGTTCCAGGACTTCAAGTCCGTGGAAGAATATAACTCGGCTATGTTCAGAATAGTTTCTCAATTGAGACTATGTGGTGAGAAGGTAACTGAGAAAGACATGTTGGAAAAGACCTTCTCCACCTTTCACACTAATAACGTGTTGCTTCAACAGCAATACCGTGAAATAGGTTTTGAGACATACTCAAAGCTTATAGCATGTCTATTACTAGCCGAGGAGAATAATACACTGCTAATGAGAAACAGTGAGATGAGACCTCCTGGATCAGCCCCACTTCCTGAAGCGAATGTGGCCATAGATGAAAAGAAAGAAATTAACCACGTCCAAAGTGATTATAGACATCGTGGTCGTGGACGTGGGGGTAGATGGCAAGGACGTGGCCGTGGCCATTTTAATCCATACGGCCGAGGTCAGGGCCGAGGCCACGGATTCCATAACGATCATTCTAACCGCGGGCGAGGACGAGGACGCGGATACCGAACTGACTATGATCGTAATAACCGTGGTATTACTTCTCAACCACGAGAATCAAACCCAAAATCAGTTTGCCATCGATGTGGAATGAGTAATCATTGGGCTAAGACATGTAGGACTCCCAAGCATCTGGTTGAACTCTATCAAGAGAGCCTTAAAGGGAAGAATCCAGAAACTCATATGATCCAGCATGATAATGAAGGAGATTTCGATCATGAGCAAGATGACTTGATGAATTTTGAAACCTCAGATATACTTAAGTGATTGATTTTGATTTTCTGTTTTGGTGTTTTGTGTTTTGCTTGTTTTACGTTTTACACTTTATACTTTGGTTTTGTGTTATTGCTTTCTATTAAACTTTATGGAATGAAAGAGTGTTATTTAAAAGTATCTATTGTTATCTCTTTTGAAGTATGAACGATATGGATGTGTTCATTGTGGATAGTGGATCAAGCCACTCGATATTAAGAGATAAGAGATACTTCATTGATCTTACACTTAAAAAGGCAAATGTAACCACAATTGCGGGTATAGCAAATTTAATTGAAGGCCACGGTCAAGCCCATATTTTATTACCTAAGGGCACGCATCTAGAAATTTCTAATGCATTATATTCACCTAGTTCAAAGAGAAGTCTATTGAGCTTTAAAGACATTCGAATGAATGGTCTTCATGTTGAAACTAAGGACGAGAATAACAAAGAATTCCTTCAAATCTTTGAAACCGTCCATGGCTATAAGAAAGTCTTAGAGACTATACCTGCCATTTCTGTGGGCCTTTATTGTGCTAAGATCGGAATGATAGAAGCAAATGCTATGGTAAACAAAGAGTTTACTGAGAATTTCACTTTTTGGCATAACCGGCTTGGCCATCCCGGTGCTAACATGATGCGAAAGATATTAGCAAGTACTAATGGGCACACCTTGAAAGAAAGGAGAGTTATCCCAAAGAATCTCACGTGTGAAGCATGTTCACTAGGGAAACTCATTACTATGCCATCACCAGTTAAAGTAACTAAGGAAACAATAAATTTTCTGGAAAGATTACAAGGAGACATTTGTGGACCAATACACCCACCTTGTGGGACGTTTAGATATTTTATGGTCCTTGTTGATGCATCCACGAGATGGTCACATGTCTGCCTATTGTCAACTAGAAATTTGGCGTTTGCAAGATTACTTGCCCAGATAATACGGTTAAGGGCACACTTTCCAGATTTTCCTTTGAAAACTATACGCCTTGATAATGCTGGTGAATTCACGTCCCAAGCGTTTAATGATTATTGTATGTCCATGGGGGTAAGTATCGAGTATTCTGTGGCACATGTACATACATAAAACGGTTTGGCAGAATCATTTATTAAACGCATACAATTAATAGCCAGACCGTTGCTTATGAGATCAAAACTCCCGGTCTCAGCTTGGGGACATGTAGTCTTACATGCAGCAGAGTTAATTCGCATCAGGCCATCTAGTGAACATAAATATTCCCCATCACAGTTAATAACGGGTCAAGAGCCAGACATATCCCATCTTAAAACATTCGGATGTTCCGTTTATGTGCCTATTGCACCACCACAGAGAACAAAGATGGGACCTCAAAGGAGGATGGGGATATATGTTGGATATAATTCTCCTACTATCATTAAGTACCTTGAGCCAACCACGGGTGATTTGTTTAAGGCCAGGTACGCAGATTGTCATTTTGACGAATCTGTCTATCCAACATTAGGAGGAGATAACAGACTGGTTAAGGAAATTATATGGAATCAAACGTCCTTAAAATGGCAAGATCCTCGGACTCAAGAATGTGAATTAGAAGTCCAAAAGATTATACATTTACAAAAGCTAGCTAATCAATTGCCAGATTCCTTTGCTGACCCGAAAAGAGTAACTAAGTCTTACATACCAGCTGTTAATGCACCGATTAGAATTGATGTTCAAGAGGGACACAATCAAGTTGCTACAGAATCTAAACCACACTCAAAACGTGGCCGGCCAATAGGTTCCAAAGATAAGAATCCTCGGAAAAGAAAGAAAGGTGCTGAAATCGTGGTTGAGGAATCTGATGGAACCCCAGACATAACTGAACCGATAGTTCCAAGCAATGAGACTCGGGACGCCGAGTTTCATGGTTCTGACGTTCCTGAAAATAATGAGATCTCAATGAATTATGTTATGTCTGGAATACAATGGAATAGAAAGTGTGTGGAAATCGATGATATATTTGCTTTTAAGGTAGCACTTGAACTTATGGAGGATCTAGAACCCACGTCGATATATGAGTGCACTCAGAGTGAAAATTGGACTAAATGGAAAGAAGCTATAAACGTGGAGTTGAATTCTTTAAGGAAAAGGGATGTCTTTGGTCCAATAATTCGGACACCCTATGAGATTAAACCAGTTGGACATAAATGGGTCTTTGTGAGGAAAAGAAATGAACATGGTGAAATCGTGAGATATAAAGCACGGCTTGTTGCACAAGGATTCTCACAGAGACCAGGAATAGATTATGAGGAGACATACTCCCCTGTGGTGGATGCTACAACTTTTAGATTTTTGATAAGTCTGGCTATAAAAGAAAAGTTTGATATGCGGTTAATGGACGTTGTAACTGCATACTTATATGGTCCACTGGATAATGAGATTTATATGAGATTACCAGAGGGTATTGAGCTCAAAGATAAGAAAGGTTCTCGAGAACAACACTGCATAAGGCTGAACAAATCCCTTTATGGACTGAAGCAAAGTGGGCGTATGTGGTACAATAGATTGAGTGAGTACTTAGTCAAAGAAGGCTATAAGAATGATCCCATCAGTCCATGTATTTTTATAAAAAAGTTTGCAAACAAAGGGTTTGTTATCATAGCAGTTTACGTGGATGATTTGAACATCCTTGGAACCCCTGGTGAAATCGTCCAAACAGTTGAATGCCTCAAGAAAGAATTTGAGATGAAAGACCTAGGCAAAACTAAGTTCTGTTTGGGATTGCAACTTGAGTACATAAATGATGGAATCCTTGTGCATCAAATGGCATATACTGAAAAGGTACTCAAGCGTTTTAATATGGATCAATGTCACCCATTGTCCAGCCCAATGGTGGTGAGATCTCTTGATCTAGAAAAGGATCTGTTTGGTCCTAAGAGAGACTCTGAAGAAGTCCTTGGTCCCGAAGTGCCATATCTCAGTGTCATAGGAGCTTTAATGTATCTGGCAAGCCACACTAGGCCAGATATATGTTTTGCCGTGAATTTATTATCAAGATTTAGCTCATGTCCGACCCAAAGGCACTGGGACGGGATAAAACATATTCTTCGTTACCTACAAGGAACGAAAGACTTGGGTCTATTTTATACTAACCAATCTAAGGACGGTTTAGTTGGTTTTGCTGATGCAGGTTATCTTTCAGATCCTCATAATGCACGGTCCCAGACAGGTTATGTGTTTACTCATGGAGGAACTGCAATATCTTGGCGGTCAATGAAGCAGGCCATTGCAGCTACATCTTCTAATCATTCAGAGATATTGGCAATTCATGAGGCTAGTCGTGAGTGTGTTTGGTTAAGGCTGATGACCCAGCACATAAGAGTGGATTGTGGAATGGCCGAAGGTAAGCAGGAATCGACGGTCTTGTTCGAGGACAATGCAGCGTGTATAGCTCAACTTAAGGATGGATACATCAAAGGTGATAGGACGAAGCACATTCTGCCAAAATTCTTCTTCACATCCGATCTACAGAAAGATGGAGAAATTCAAGTGCAGCAAGTACGATCAAGTGAGAATTCAGCAGACCTATTCACCAAGTCACTTCCAACCTCAACGTTCAAGAAACTTACTTATCAGATTGGAATGCGTCGTTTGAAAGACTTGCAGTGAGGTTCAGAACAGGGGGAGTAATACGTGTTGTACTCTTTTTCCTTCACCACGGTTTTGTCCCAAAATGGGTTTTACTTGGTAAGGTTTTAATGAGGCAACATCCAAAGCGTATTACAAGCCCATTAGAGTTATGACATCCAAGGGGGAGTGTTATAAATCATAGTGGATTGTCATAACTAGTTCTGGTCCGTTTACGGCCCATTAACACTTAGTCTTTAGGCCGGTTTAATGAATCCTAGTTGAATTAGGATTTTCCTTTTATGTACTTTCCTTTTCCCATTAGGAAAAGGAATTTTCCTTTTCTCTCTTGTAATAATCTTATATAAAGGATCTTATGATTAATGAATAAACACAATCTTCCCTATTCGTTCTCTTGATTCACAACAGAATTAACTTAAACTTACTGATAAACAAGTACTCGAATATGAAATTCTACTCTCTTTTTTGTTTTTTTTTTCCTATTGGCCATATATATGAAATTCAACTTTTAAGTTGATGTGCTTAGCCAATTTTTAGACTATATAGTTTTTTGGTTTTTTTTTTTAAGGTTAGAGTACTATATAGCTACCATCCTAATTTTTTCTAATTAAAGAAATATGTATATGGGAAGTTTTGTGGATATTTCTGACACAACCAATGTGACTACTAATTATAGGTGTCAAGAGTTTCACAAAAATTCTTGTTTCTAATTATGGTTAATTTTATTTTTATTTTGGATATATAGAAATAAAATTCAAATTAACCAAGAGAGATTGTGTTGATTATATTTTGGCTCAAACCAATTGATAATAATTATATACTAGTGTTGGTTTCTCACATTTTTTTATGAGATGTTAAAAAGATTGTTTCAATTGTAATACGTGTTTCAGGCGGTTTTACATTCTTTTGGAAGGAGAAAAATAATTGGAGGCCTCGAGAGACACCATCTCACCAGAAAAGGTCACGAAACTCATCGATAATACTGTTGAAGCCGTCAAAGCTTGATGTGAACCTCGAAAACCATATTTTCGTTTGCTACAAGATCTTAAGATATGTAAAAAAATAGTGTAAACACTTTGATTTGAGTTGCACTTGATGTAACCAAGTTTTTTTTATGAATAAATTTTGTAACATTTATTAAAAAATAAGATGTTAACAAAGAGAATTCTTAATATATCTACTACTCTTTTTTTTATTATGAAAAGATAATCTGAAGAGAAAGAACTCTGCAGCAAAACAATAAACGGATGCTCTATCGCTCTATATATACTAAACAGAATATTCAAGCAGATTCTAAAACCTTGGTTTAACTAGCAACTTCCGGGATTATGACTTAACTGTGCATCACAAAATCATAACCAAACCTCACAACCCTTAATATAAAGTAGTTATAAATAAATAATTAGTTTAAGGATAACCAAGAAAAACTTTAGTAGGAGAGATTTAGTTCTAGCTAATTTTAACAACTACATGAGATATACACATACATATTTACTTATAATGCATACTAGGAAAGAACGCGCGGGATGAACATCATTATAAATTTATGATGTACTTAAGATATAGCTTTATCTCAATTTTTGTGAAAAAAACACATTGAGATAAATCCTAACCCAATCCGAAATAAATTTATGTTACTTTTGTAAAGATATTTTAAAGCACATATTTGAATATATAATATGGCAAAGTTAAAAACTACAAACAAAATATATCTCGGATCATAAAATATATTATTATTTATAATATAATAAATGGATAACCAACATATATAATAATTAAAATAAAGCCATAAACCCCAAAAAAAAAAAACAATAAAAATTATGTTATTCCAATAGATCACGTGCAAGAGCTAATATTCTAACATACTTATTAGTCTCGAGAATGCCTCTTAGAGTGGCTAGTAGACCACTTGTTGCGCTTTCAGAAGGTAAATACGAAACTTGAACAATTGCATAGGCATACTCATCCGGATCTTTTACCATTCCTAATGCGATACATGCACATTTAAAAGTAGGATACATAATTCCGCGTACAGTTCGGATGTCTTCGAAAGATGTGGGTTATACGGAGAAATAAATTACGAAGATAATAAGTTTCACCAATAGTTGGAGGGACATAAACCAAGCTAGTATTATTATTTATCACATGTCTTCTATTCCATCTATAATTCACCCGATCCCAAACAAATTTCGAAGAAAATTGAAGATAAGTAAGGGACATGGAGAGTTCCTTAAGTTGATTATATTTCAACCAAGACTGAAATGTGTTTTTTGAGAACTATGGAATTAATTTGTTGATTACTTATAAGCTAAATCATGGAATAACACATACCTTCTTCAAAAAATGGTCGCAATGTTTGGAACGTTCATCTCTCGTGATTAAAAGCTGTGGTATTTTTAATTTAGTCGGTACAAAAGATCTTGGAGACAATGGAGAATCGTTCGAGCCTTGAGATATGCTTGATTCTAAAACAATAATAAAAAGACTATGGAAATGATCGAACCAACCGAACGTGCGTAGACGAACACTTAAAACAATGCTATATATATATATAGAATTTATGTGCTTTGTAATCAACAAACTTGAATATATTATATAAGAAAAAGTGTATTTTGATCATCCAATAACCTATGTATTGGAATATACAACACAATGACAAATACAATGCATTCACTAATAGGACACATATATAAAACATAATCTTATCAAACTTTTTGTGATATCAATGCACATACCATAACACGTGAACACACCCTTTTCGTATTTTATTATTTTCAAAATCAATCCAATCTTAAGAATATTATATCTTATGCAAAATTTGTTGTAATTCAAATAAGAAAAAAAAATAAAAGTGTTGAAGAAGACAAAATGGAAGAGAAAATGGATGTTTGGGGTTTCCAAACATCTAACAACCGAATAATATCTTATAGTCATTGTTATATTTCACGTGATGTATAATGTTAGATCACGAATGTATAAAGTATTTATGAACGTACGTGAATGCATATTCACATAAAAAATACAGTCAGAGTTTAAAAGACCAACTAATGCATGTGAATCAATTTCCATCCACGATTATTTGATCAATATTGAGTATTTATTTTTGAAGCTTGATACATTGTTTCTACAGAAGTCTTTTCTGGTATTTGGTGCATTGCACAATGTGCCTATTACATAGCTGAAAAATATAAAAAAGTTTGATTCAAGTAAAAAAAACCAAAACAAAAATGATGTGTATTTATAAATCTTTTGTGGTATTGTAAACAATGAAATTGATTTTGAAGTGGGTAAAATGAGTATTTTGACCATCCAATAAAAAGACATCGGTATAGACAACAATTTGACTCGTGAAATACAACACATATTGTCATGAAAGTGGAATCTAATGTTTTTAAGGACAAACAAATAGACAAAACTACCACATACACCAATGCATGTGAAGCTATGTTGATTATTAATATTTTTTTTAACTACACCAATTTTTGTAACTACACAAATATTTTGATTCGAAGTAATTATACATTTGAAATGATGGAGAATAATAAAACATGAGATCTAAATTCATCGCTCGCATAGTTACACCATAATAACAAATGAAATTTTAGTACTTAACATGAGCATTTATTTATGATTCGTTGAGAGGTAGTAAATAACGAAATTAATTTTAAAAACACAATTATGTTTTGGTTAATTGGCATGAATAATAGCTAATTGATCAAAAATTAAGTCTATAGCATGCCCTAAAATGAAATTAGGTATCTAATATTTAACCTATATAAAATTTTAATTTTACCCTTCTGTAATTATACAACTTTTGTATTGAAAAAAATAATCAATACTAAAAAATAGAAACTACAATTAATATTTACTCTAATCTCAAATCTTCTTCTTCTTCTTCTTCTTGGTTACAATTTTCTTTCTTCTCCTACTTCTCCTTTGTCACGAACATATGAACATATTTAACTGATGTCAAAAAGGTGATGGGTGATCTCCACGAGCAAGATAATGCACAATCACAAGTAAGTTTATACACAACAATTGCCACATATACTTATAGTTCACTATCATTGTGTGGTAAAATTCTTGTTGTGTCTCTTTTATAGTTAACTATCACTATGTATACAACAATTGCCACATATACTTATAGTGAACTATTATAATAAACTATGTGTACGTAATAGTTCATTATAAATACATACATAGTCCCCTATATAGTTCTCTATCACTATGTACAAATTAACTTATATGAATAGTTGACTATACACATTCAAATAGCTCACTATCACTATGTACAAAATCTTACATGAATAGTTGACTATATAAGTTAGTTCACTATAAATACATACATAATCCCCTATATAGTTCACTATCACTATGTACAAATTAATTTATATGAATAGTTGACTATACGCGTTCAAATAGCTGACTATCACTATGTACAAAATCTTACATGAATAGTTGACTATACACATTCAAATAGGTGACTATATACGTTCTTATTTTGTTACAGGGTGTTTAATCGAAGTTATGGAAGGTGGAGAAAAAAATATTCAGTACAAAAAGAGATATTATCTTCCATGAGAGATTTTAGGGGATTTTTTTCTTTTAAGATTTATTACTTTACTTAATAATTTTTTTAAAAAAATTTCAATTGATTTTCATTTAATAGGTGAGTAAGGGTATTTTAGTCACAATTTATTTTATGGACATTAGATACCTAAATTCAAATTAGGGCATGTCACACACCTAATTAAAGATGACCAACCAATTATTCACCGAATTAACCCTTATGTTTTTATTGACCTTTCAATGAATACACATCTGAATAAAGAATAATCCGACACATAAATTACAAACACTCTCGATTTTAAGTGGAATACAATATATATAAATTCATTAACCCCTCAAATACATTTATGCATGTGAAATCATGTCAAATTTTTTATATTTTCATATGTTTTTTGAATTAGCATTAAAATTGGTATGGTTACTCATAAACATTTAAATGGAATATAATATAGTAAATAAAACTGAAGTGATAGCCTTATATCCAAATAAACAATTGTCATGGCTATAAAAACATATGCGATCTAAACAATTAGATGATATTATTAGGTGATAACAATACAAACTAATATCGATAAAATAACCAAAAGACAAGTTTAAACATCATCGTTATTGGTACGATTAAGATCATAAATGATATCCGCTATCGGGGGTATCCTATGAAAAATGCGATTGAACCAATCCTAATAAAATGACTCCATCCACGGTATTTCATCTTGAATTTCTGCACAATTACATTCAAGTTCTCATAACTCCTTGTTAAGTTTTTTGTATTAGAAAGAGTCTCTCTTTTTTAATCTTAGCTACGGTCAAAACACAGAAGAATATTATTCATGTGAAGTGGTGCCATATTATAATAGCGATATCTAATCATCGGTATGTTTAATTGTAGTGATATAAACAAATCTAATTTGGCTCTGCACTTGCTATAGACCCCTAGTGATTTTCAATAAACAAAGCGAAAGACAATGATGCATAGACTTTCGAAAAAATATTTTAGAACAAAGTTCTAAACTTTGAGTAACAACCTATCTTCTTAATCAAATTCAATGCTACCCAATGGGAACCGAAGCTTTCTTCACTTCATGACATTGGTAGTGAATATTTTGCACTAAATTGACAATTTTCATCACTAATAGAAGATGGGTTTTGAGCGGTGGCAAGCCTCACCGACACATATACCACCATAAAGACGTCACGAAACATTTGTGAGTAGCCTCCAGTAATCGATAGCAAAAACCTTTCGATGTTACCTTTCTCGACATGTTTAAGGATTTCAAGGGATTAGTGGAATGCTTCTTCTTTAAGGTACCCAACATACGTAGAGATTAGATATCCAAGGGGATTATTGACCAACTCTTCACAAGTTTTATAACGCCCCGACCGCCGTCGTAGGGGAAATCCTCATCCCCTCAGGAGAAGTCCTCATCTCCCAATGGGTCCACGTCCACTCTCGGCCCATGGGCCCACCCATGTCCGACGGTCGGTGCGTTAGTTCGGGGGCTCGGAAGTTATGTTTACTGACCCTACAAATCACTACGGGATATTTTTTCGTGTTTTGACCTCACTCACACAATACTAGAAATGACTTCTCAGTAGGTTACCCATCTTGAAACTACTCCAGCTCAAGCACGCTTAACTCTGGAGATCTCTCAAGACCTGTGACCAAAAAGATAAGTGCACTTTGGTGATATAGGCAGCCAAATCAATTTCTTTAAGCCTCTCAGCATATACCGCATATACCATATATGCTCTGAAACCGGGGTGTCACAAGTTTCAATACCAAATAAAAATTTACAAAACTGCATCAAGAAACTTATTTTACGAAAGTAAATCTATATATAATAGGAAACCTCGTTTTGGAGATTGACGATGCCACCTTTTTTTATAAGAAAAAAAAAATCTGATTCAACGATTATATTGTAGGGTGGGGATCAAATTGGAAACCAATTGCTTCTCTTTTTACCGGAAAGGTGTCTTTCGATGAGATAAGAACTCTTTCATTAAAAAAGAACCCTTTCAAATCCAAACAATAACAATTCACATACGAAGAGTTTTTTAACAACCACAAAGACCCTAATAGAAATCTTAATCCACGATATTAAAGGCAAATTCTCAGACTCGTCGTTTGATTTCGGATACAACTTCAGAAGATTTTTGATTAGGTTTTGGTTTCGTGAATGATGTTTATGATAACTGAAAATTGATGCTTAAAGAATTGTTCGCCGTAGGTTTATTCTCGTTACAAACACGTCTCGCCACTGTCCCAACTCTCATCGCTTGAGGATTCCTTCTCCATGCTTTCACTTCATAAACCCTACAACACAGGCAAATTGCTAAAGTCTCTCTTGTTTTCATCAGTCTCTCTTTTATAATCGCGCGTTCAAAATTTTTGTAAGGGGAAAATAAGGTCATGATTTCAGATTAATTATGTTTAATTTGAGTAAGTGTCTGACTTCAAGTGCCTCTCTTTTGTATATTTTTTTACTACAAATGTAAAACAATTGATGTAAACAGATTCGGTGTTTTCGATGAAATCATGGTTATTACAATGAATAGACATGCAACCTTTCAAAATCAGCCATCCTAAAATCGTTCTACAAAACACAAAAGCTGGGTATTATTTGCCGGTTCATTTGTATCGTAACTGGTGTGTCCTTGCCGTAAGTTATCAATTCCTAAGAAGTTTTGTACCTTGTTGGCTTCCATATTAAGTTCTATTCATTGTTATTTTGATTTTGTTATGTTTGTTTCTTCCTAAAATAACACTTCTCTAAACCTTTGTAGCGGTGCTCTGTTAGTTTGCTTTCAAATTATGTCGTGCTTATCACCGTGCCGTAACCATCCTGAATATTTTGCTGCGTTCTGGATACCACTGTGTTTACTATCGGCATATTTTGGTATATGTTTAGATGTCTCTTTTTTTTGTGTTTCTGGAAAAAGAACCCAAGATAATTTTTTTTTTTTTTTTGGTGCAACCCAACATACATTTCTAATATGCTTGTTTTTGTGCTAGATAATTGTTCAGATGTGCTATTAAATTTTAAATTGCAATACACAGTTGTAAATTTTTGGTGTCCAAACAAATGAAAAAATCCATAGCTTCTCTTTATATTTTCATAAACAGCCATTGTTGTCTACTCTGGTTAAGTTTTGGTTTTCACTTTGTTTGGTTGACAAAGAGTATCAGTAGGGAAGGAAATAAGATTTTGGAGAAACATTTTTGTTTTCTCTATGACTAAGTTAAGTGCCTCACTACTTCCACAAGTTAAGTTTTAGTATTTTGTGGGTCCTGGCCAACGAATTAGCATGTCCTTTATGACTTTGCAGAGATCTATTCATTGTCAAGGTGGAGTCGAGACCCCTTACCACATTCCACCTAAAGTAGTAGGTTGGAATTGAGTTTGAGTCTAGAGTCTTGTCTTTTCTTCTACCATTAAATTTATTTTTAATCCGAAGAATTTAAGCATAGCCTCTTTAATACTCTGCAAGGTCTCTGATTTAGGTATATAAATATTGTAACAAAGACATCGGAGCTTCAACTTTTGATCGAAATGGTCAACTTTTGATCGAAATGGTCATCTTTGTTGATTATTCATTTACCTTGCTGATCATTCCTTTGTGATTACAACATTTCTTAAGATCTTTATTTTATCGTCATCATATGTTTAAAATAAATGATCTTATAAAATTCATGTTATCTTTCATTGTATTGAATATATGATATTGCTATGTTTTGTTAATAGAAAGTGAAATTTGTATCCTTATTTGCTAACGATGGTTAGTTCAATGCAAGACCATGCATGCCTATATAAAATTTTGAAACAAAATGGCCCCATGACCACTTTTCTATTGCAAAAATCTGGGGCCAAATCAAAGATTTAATATAACATCTTTTGTTTTTTGATTTTTATGTTGGTGGATCATTAAAAAATCAAATGGTATTTTTAATCATGCTCATACAATAACTTCAAAACTCACAAATTAAACATTTGTATAATTATAGTTGTTTAACATAAATTTTAACTGTGATTATCTAACTAAGATTATTATTATATTTAAATTAAAATTGATCATTTTTTTGTTTTGTTTGACCCCGAAATTCTTAGTCCCAACTCTGGTTTTATGTATTAGTCTTTGTTGTCACTTTCAACATAAGAACTGATTTATTGAACTTTTGTGCATCACTTATTCGCCAAAAACAACATGTCTTACGGTTGGGCTATTTTTTGAAACTGAGCTACAAATTATCTTTGGTAAGGTATTTTCGAAGATTTTGCATTTGATTTGGTGAATTTTAGGAAGTTTAATTTACGTTCTTTGCTTTTCATTGATCCATATTTTTTTAATTTGTGGCATGAAATATTCCAATGGATGTTGAAGTTTGTGTGCGGTTTCTTATAGCACGATTTTTAATTACTGATAGTCTGATTCTTCCAATCTGTGCGATGGTCTCTTGCCTCAGCCAAATAAGGGCTGGTATTGAAGTACATAAGAGTATAGTTACCTTTTTCGATCGTCTTTGGTTTTTTTCTTTTTTTTTTCCTCATGCAATACTTCTTTCGTAAAATTGGTCATATTTTCCAAATGATGTTTTTAGAAACCCAATACTAAATTTGATGTTAGAAGAAATTGATTCCAGTCAATGTAATACATTGCTCTTCTAATAGTGGTAGTGCTTTCAGTCTGCCGTTTCTCTAAATTTTTGTTACTTAATATTAAATGTCACTTAACCACGCGGCAACGGATGGATTTGTTCCCTAGTAGAATTAATTACAAACGAAGCCAAAATGCTAAAAAATAAAATAGAAAGAGCATAGACATGCGTTCTTAACTCTCTCAAGATATAAACCATTAGATTTAAAATTAATCCTAATGAATTTAATTTATAAAATTTATCCCAAGATCATCTAGATTTGATAAAACCCAGCCATAAGCACTTAATTGTTTTTAGAAATCCATGTTCTAATTTCATAAGTAATTTTTTCTTTAGTATATAAAATATAAAAAAAAATTCATCAAGAAAACATTTCTAATGTATTGAATTGTGTTTCCACTGTATCAATGTTATAATCTTTTAATAATAGCAGCATTTAGTATTTTTAATCATCGCTGATGTTTATATTTATTTATACTTTCATTAATGATTTTTGTTCGAAGAAGTCTTTTAAAACTATCATTAACATGTTAATTTTACTATCCTTCAAAAAAAATAAAAATAAAGGGTACTAAATCTTAACATGGGAATCTAAACCGTCATGAATGTAAGCCCTAAACTCTAGCATTGGAACCTAAATTTCAAAACAAAACACGTAAAATTAGTTATATTTTATAGTAATCTTATGCCATTAATTTTTTTTAAAATGTATTCGGTAGTCTGAGGTTTTCATGTACCATTTGGATGAACTATATTACCCTGATTCAACCAAAGAAGATATTGTAAAATGTTTTTCGGTGAACATATAGCCTTTCTTGAAGAAAGAAAACAGATTCTTTTATGATTGCTGCGAATAATACATTTAAGGACTTAAGAACACACCAAACGTGAGACATATTATACTTTAGGCATCGAAGGGAGAGATATGAAACTATTTGTAGATATTTAACTTGGTGACGACCACAATGTTTGAAAATCATCTGTAAAATCGCATAATTACTTATTTTCTTTATACTTTATTGCTCTCGCTCTATTTCTTACTCACATTCTCTTCCTAGACTGAGGAATGTTGCTCAAAATATAATATGCGAAAGTTGTTAATTTACTACACAATAAAATTACCTACACTCATATATGGAACCAGTTTATTACTTGTATAGTTCCTCTATTTGTATATTATACAATAAAAGACTTGGAAATCAAAATTCACAAAAATATCTTATATATTTACTATACTAAAAAATCTAAAAATAAAAGACGACAGTAAAGAGAGAATCTAATTTACCAAAACTTCAAAGGCAAATTGGTTTTAAGAAGTAAGACACACAAAAAAAATTACAAACAGCCATAGCCGAAAACATAACAAAAGCCAATTGGTATAGTCATCCTTTTATTTTATTCTTGGCCACTTTCCTCTTGATGAAAGCTTAATTTTTCAAAATGTCTACATACTAAGACCAAGAATTTGATTCGACCGAATACTTCAGGACCTTCTTCGTCATAATAATTACATCCATACTTCTACAAAAGAGAGGTGCCATATTCTGATATTCATAAAGAATATAAAGAAAAATAAGCTAGCTAACCATGAGTAAGATGTAATATATATTAATAAAACTAAAAACAGTAATAAAACACTTACAGATCTTATAAGATACGTAAGAGGATTAGCCAATCTTCAAGATCGGAGATATAAATCATAAAAAAAAATTAAAGAAAAAGATAAATAACAATAATAAATAGCAAACAAAGGTGAAGTGATCTTAGCCTAGTGGCAGGAGATAAGTCCACTGTGGACAGACACTATCACACCCGGGATCGAGTCTCTCCTCCTACTTCATGTAGGAATTAGGCTATTGGGCCGGCCAATTGTGGCCCAATGTTGAAAAAATAGCCAAACAAAGTGAATTCAGTTTGAAATCCATAATAAACAATTACTAACATAGAATGGTTTACCTTCTACATAAAGAAAACTAAGGAAATCAAATCAGAAAAACGATCATAAGTTGACAATGGAAGAGTACACAACCACGTAAATAACCCTACAAAAAAAAATTAAATTAAAAAGATATAAATATTCTGTTAACAAATATTTGAAAAACTAAATCTAGTATACTAAAAGATCTTTATCAAAAGAAGGATATATCACGAACAAACTCAACGATCAATAAGACCGACTCGTAAAGACAAATAAAAATTCACAACAAAATATCCAGTTAGATCGTAGATGAATATAAAAAAGTAATTCAAAGAAGAATTTTAAAAACAATATGGAAATACATGTATAAGACAAAATAATAATAAATAAATGATAAATCATGATAAGATCAATTATGTACCTCATACCAATATACCATTATCAATCCGCAAAAGAAGTGAAGAAACAAAAACAAATTAACCGTTACACACAATTTATGAGAATACAATAGGATATAAACATATCAAACGACGAAATTAAAAGAAAAAAAAGTGCCGTTTAAAAAATGCGAAAAGCCAAAGGAAAACAAATCAAATTAAACATACCAGACAATCAATAGCAAACCTTATACCTGTCATGTTGATCAATTCCATAAACAGTTTAAGCCTAATTTGGCTTAGATTCTTACTAATTGGTAGGAAAGATAATTTAAGGCGTTCAGTTATAGATCTGAACCTTGATATTAATCGAGTATGATTATATCATAACAACGTTAGAAATATAGGAAATAAAAGAAAAAATTATGAAATTACGTTATAAACATGGATCATACCCTAGGTATAGTAAAACAGCTCGTACGCAAGACATAAATATAGGAAATTAAGTTTTGGCCAAACGATTTCAAATTCATAGTAAAACATGTAATAAAAAAACAAAGAAGATTAAAAACACAACCATACTTAAAAAATATAATGATTATGACCAAACGATGGATGTTTTTCTGAAACCCCGGTCGTAAGGACACACATATATATATATGAATTGGCAAAATTATGATAGGAATCTGCAAATACAACAAAAAAAAATAGAGAACAACAAAGAAGTAATTAGTAAAATCGTGATCATCAATAAAATAGTCGGTTGTATAAACACGATCATTAGCAAAAAGCAAGAATAAAAGCCAGTATAATATAAATCCATGAAAAATAATATAGAAAATTATGAGAGCATATGGCATACAAAACCTAAGCAGAGCAAAAACAAAAAAATTATGAAAGTTAGCAATGAGAAGGAGATATATATATAAACGTTAATATTAGGGCTACCCACCGTATATGTTAAATGAATATTTTTTGCAGATAATAATTATAAATATCAAGATAACTATGCAAAATTTCTTGTTTTAAAATGTAAGTACCATTAAGATCCGAATAAATCTAAAATCGATAATATATTCACTAAATAAAGAGTAAGTTTACATTTAAGATCCGATTAAATCTACATGCATAATATATTCACTAAATATTCAACCGACTGAAATAACAAACTGAATTAAAAATGCGATAAATGTAGATGTCTTTTATAATTACCTCCGAAAAAACAACCTCTTGCTTTGTACTGCAAATGAAGTCAACATGCATATATGTTTAAGCCCTTCACTACAAGAAAACAGCCGCAAATCCGACGGAACTGAAATTTTCCAATTCCGTCGGAAATCTGTCGGAATTATTTCCGACGGACAAGAAGACCGTCGGAAATCGGTCGGATTATTGAACCGTGTAACTAGCCGGTGCCGACGCCGGAGGAGATTCCGGTAAGCTGTCAGAAATCCGTCGGAAAATATGAACCATTAATAGTTTCCGACAGATTTCCGACAAACACTCAACTAGCTGTCGGAAATCTGTCGGAAAAAATAGCTGTTATTATATCTGTTGGCTTTCTGACGCTTTTCCGACAGATTTCCGACGGGCAGCGTATTTATATATATGATTCCACACATCTTCATTCACTCACAAAACAACAACTTCCAACCAAACATTTGTTAGAAAAAATCGTTAAGAGAGTGAGATGTCATCTTCTAGATATTATAGATCGTGGATGGATGAAGAGATGTATGATCCGGAGTCGAAGACATTAAATGAAAGTTATGCACGAGGTATATGCGAGTTCATGGCGGTTGTCGGGAATCGAAAGGTGATAAAATGTCCATGTTTAAATTGTTGCAATGCGCGTAATGTTAATGTAGAACAAGTTTGGCATCACTTGTATACCAATGGTTTTATGCCGGGATACAAAATTTGGTTTTTTCATGGAGAAACTAATAATGATGGTGCTAGTAGTAGCAGTGCACCATATGTTGCGGATAGCTTAGGCGAACATAGAACGGATAACTTAGGTGAACATAGAACGGATAGCTTTGGCGAACATAGAACGGAAGTAGATTTTGGTGTAGGTACCGCTGAGATGGTTCATGATGCGTTTAGAGAGAATTTGCCATCGATCGTAATAGGGGAGGATAGAGTAGAAGAACCAAATGAAGAAGCTAGAAGATTTTTTGATATGTTAGACGCAGGGAAGCAGCCATTATATCATGGGTGTAGAGACGGACATTCCCCTTTATCAACTGCTAGTAGACTGATGACCCTTAAGACGGACTTCAATTTGGCGGAAGAGTGTGTTGATGCGATAGCAGATTTTGTGAAAGATATTTTAAAAGATAATCGGGCACCTGCATCATACTACGAGATACAGAAACTTGTAGCTGGTCTTGGTCTGCCGTATCAGGTGATAGATGTATGCATCGACAACTGTATGCTATATTGGAGAGAAGACGAAGACCGGAGAAGATGTAAATTTTGTCGTAAACCACGGTATCAGGAAACTGGTGGGAGAGTTCCAATTCCATATAAACGTATGTGGTACTTACCATTCACAGCGAGGTTAAAGAGGTTATATCAATCTGCGCGAACGGCTGAACAAATGAGATGGCATGCAGAGCATCGTCAAGATGGAGAGATTACACATCCTTCAGATGCAAAAGCGTGGAAACATTTTCAAATGTTGTATCCGGATTTTGCATACGAGTCAAGAAATGTGTACCTCGGGTTAAGTACGGATGGTTTCAACCCATTTGGGAAGCATGGAAGGCAGTATTCTTTGTGGCCCGTAATCGAAACACCATAAAATTTGCCCCCTGGTATGTGCATGCGTCGAGAGTTTTTATTCCTCTCCGTTCTTATTCCCGGCCTTGAGCATCCGAAGAGATCACTTGATGTATTCCTCCAGCCATTGATTTATGAGTTACAAATGCTATGGAGTCACGGTGTCGAAGCGTTTGATGTTTCACGGAAGCAGAATTTTCTGATGTGTGTGGTCCTTATGTGGACTATTAGCGATTTCTCAGCATACGGTATGCTATCTGGATGGACTACTCATGGAAGATTATCGTGCCCGTTTTGCCAAGACAACACTGACGCTTTCCAATTGAGGAATGGAAGAAAGCCATGTTGGTTTGATTGCCATAGAAGGTTTCTACCGGACGGCCATCCCTATCGTTGGTCTAAAAGATTATTTAAGAAAAATAAACAAGTGTTTGATGCTCCAATTGATGAGATAGACGGTCGTACTATATTGGAGCAGTTGAGAGATTTTGGTGCTGAGAGGACTCCTGATTGTGGGGGTAATGGGCATGAACCACTTTGTGGTGTAGGGGAAGCTCACAACTGGCACAAGAAGAGTATATTTTGGGATTTGCCGTATTGGAAGGATCATTTATTAAGGCACAACCTCGATGTGATGTATATTGAAAAGAACTTCTTTGACAACATCATGAATACGGTGTTAAACATCCCGGGAAAGACAAAAGACAATGTGAAGTTTAGGATGGATGTTTCAAAGATTTGCTACCGTGATTATCTTGATCGTCTTCCCGATGGTACATATCCTTTTCCTCCGTACCGATTGCAAATACAAAAGATAAGAGAATTTTTCCGGTGGATTAAAGACGAAGTTAAATTCACTGATGGATATGCAGCTAATCTGGGTAACTGCGTAGACTCGCGATACCTAAAGTTTTTGGGACTGAAGAGTCATGATTGTCATGTACTGATGCAAAGGCTTCTTCCATTTGCTTTTACCCATCTCCTTCCTCAAACTGTCCACGAATCTATTTCAGCAGTTGGTGCTTTCTTTAGGGATTTATGCACGAGGACACTTACAGTTGAGGGGATCCGCAATTTAGATGCCAATATACCAGTGATCCTTTGCAATCTTGAGAAGATCTTTCCGCTGTCTTTTTTTGATGTTATGGAACATCTTCCCCTACACCTCCCCCGCGAAGCCGAACTAGGTGGTCCCGTTCAATTTCGTTGGATGTATCCTTTCGAGTGGTACATGTTCCATCTAAAGAAGAAGGTCAAAAATTTGGCTTGAGTTGAAGGTTCTATTGTCGCACAGAGTATCAATGAAGAATCATCACAGTTTGTGGAATATTACTTTCCGCGGGAAGTTCGTACAAAGAGTAGACGTCCTGCTCGTCATGATGATAGAGGTGAGAGAGTCACGTATGCCGCGCTGGTCCTTGAGTTGTTTTCGCAAGTTGGCCGAGTGATTGGGAGAGGGAAGAGACGCTTCATATCACAAGATGAGTGGAGTCACTTACATATGTATATCCTAACGAATTGTGAGGAGATTGCGGAGTACGAAAGGTAAAAACAGAACTTATTTAAATACTTCTTGTTTTTAATACCTAAGTAATATATAGGTTTCATATGTTATATATTTTTGTTTGCTTTCAGGATTTACATTGCATCAATACGTCCCTATTATCCAGAAATGACAGAAGGCGAACTTGGAGAATATAAGGAAACCGAGTTTCTAAATTGGCTGCAATATTACGTAAGTTTTAAAAAAATGGTTATATATCTTAAAATTAGTGAATTAATTATTACTTAATTAAATGTTTGTTTATTAATTTGTCTAAATTATTATCTCAGGTTTCTGAAAGAATGAAGAATGGAGAAAGGTTTCCGACATGGTTACAAGAGATAGTTTCTGGCCCAAGCTTCGAAGCAACTTCATACGTTCGGTATTGCACTAGGGGATTTGCATTTAGGACTCATGAAGAAAGGCCGAGGGCAACTGCAGATTACGGTATTTCAGCTACAAGTGGTGATGTAGTCTACTACGGGATTCTCAAAGAAATATTGCAAGTGCGCTATCCAGGAATGTTGAGCATGAGGTGCATTGTTTTCTTGTGTGAGTGGTATGATCCGTCATATCCAAAAGGTGTCCAGTTGAGCCAATTTGGCGTCACTTCAGTAAATTCTTCTAGGAGACTGCAAAAGTATGACCCATTCATCCTAGCATCACAGGCAGACCAGGTTTGATTTTAAAATTTTATAATACGTGTGTTATAGATAAATAATGATATTGTAATTGCCTAAACTAAATATGTTTGTTTCAGGTATGCTACATTTCTTACCCTAGGGTAACACATCGAAGAGATCCTTGGATTACAGTGACTCCAATTAATCCAAGAGGGAGACTATATGGAGTTGCTGAGCAAGATGCTATGCAACCAACTAGAATTACTCTGATGGCTCCAGTTGATTATTCTTTAGCGGTAGACCTTTTTGTAGATTTCACTGAATTTAGTGATAATATCGTACATTCAGAATCAGAAGAAGAAGTTGGAGAATTTGATGAAGACGAATACACAATTCCTTCGGAAGGATCAGACTCAGACTCAGACTCAGATTAGTTACATTATATGTTTGTATCTGTTAACATAAACAAGAATTTCAGATAATTTATATTTTTCTATTTTTTTTTTAAAAAAAATGATTTTTCGTCGGAAATATGTCGGAAATATATATATATTTCCGACAGAAACGGATATTTATATAATCTTCTTATAAAAAATTCATCTGCGTATATCTTGCCAAAACCTGTGTCAATCGACGGTATAGGGTTGTCAATCGACACTGGCTCTTCTGTTTTTTTTTGTTATTTTGATAAATCTGTCTGAAATCTGTCGGAAATATATATATATTTCCGACAGATTTCCGACGCAATATTCATATCATGCTAACCTTAAAAGACGACACGTGTTACCCTTACATCTGTCGGAAATCTGTCGGAAATATATATATATATTTCCGAAAGATTTCCGACATATTTAGGGTTTTGCGGTCAAATTCCTGAATTTCGAGAAGACAAGGTCTCGGCATACAATTCTGACAACTAAAGTGAAAGATAAGTGAGTAAATAACCTTCGTGATGTTATACAGAACATGAATTGCGATTTTGTCATGTTATAACCAAAAGCGTTTCATACAGTTACATATACAAAACAATAGATGTTTACGGAAAATACTAAATGTTGAGAATTTGAAACTAACAATGACCATTATCAAGTATTTTATCTTCCAAATATTGCTCCAACCATGCTATTAACTTGTAACTACGAAAACGGATCATTAACAAGCTAAAAACCACAAATCTATCGGAAATTTGTCGGAAAAATGAACAGATTTCCCACGGATTTGGGGATTTGAGGTAAAAATAAGTACAAAATGCTAACAATTTTTCCAAAATAAGCATTTTGTTTAAAAATGCTAACAATTTTTCCAAAATAAGCATTTTGTTTAAAAATGCTAACAATGCTGAATATTGTTTTAAAATAACCAATTTTTTCCAAAATGCTAATTCATTAATTTCCTAAAAAAACATTTCTTAAATTTAATAAACATTTCTTAAATTTCTTCAATTTCTTAACCCTAAAACAACAAAAAAAACATTTCTTAAATTTCCCATACCCTAAAACTACAAATCTGTCGGAAATATATATATTTTTCCGACAGATTTCCGACGGAAGTGCCAATTTTTATCCGCGAAATGAAAATAAATACCACGAAATGAAAATTGGTTTCCGACGGATTTCCGACTGATCGTAATCCGTCGGAAATTCTTATTTATTTACAGATCTTCTTCTTCCCGAAGAACACAATTCACCGACTTCAAATCGGAAAAATCGCCGCCGCCGATCCTCTGGGCCTCCGATTAAGGGTTTCCTCCGCCAGAATTCGCCACCTCCGTCGCCTCCCATCCTCTCCGTCGCCGCGGCCACCGATCCAAACGCCTCTTCAGCTTCTCTTCTCTTCACCGGAATTCACCGCCGGAAATCGCCGCCGCCGTCTCCTCCTCTTCATGGCTGACCTTCCTTCACACTTGTAAGTTATTAATTCCTTTGTGTTTGTGAATTAGGAATTGATTTTTTGATTTAGGAATTGAGATTTTGTGAATGAGGTATTGATTTTGTGAATTAGGATTAGGAATTGTGTTTGTGAATTAGGGATTGATTTTGTGAATTATTTTTAGGAATTGTGTTTGTGAATTAGGGAATTTTTTTAATTTTTTTATATTTTAGGGTTAGGAAATTGTTTGTTTTTTTGTGAATTAGGGATTTATAATTTTTAAACAATTTTACGGATTTATTTAGAATTTTAGAATGTTTATATTATAGAATTTTAACAAAATAAATAAATTTTTGAATTTATATTTATATTTTTATAATTTTTGAAAAATATATTTTAAAGACTTAATTTTTGAAAGTTTATAAATTTGTTTTCGAATTAGTTTGTGAATTAGTTTGTGAATTAATTTGTTGAATTTGTGAATTAGTTTGTGAATTTAGGGAAATTTGTTTGTCAATTAGTTTGTGAATTTAGGGAAATTTAAGAAATGTTTGTGAATTAGGATTTAAGCATTGTTAGCATTTTTAAACAAAATTGGTTAGTTTGGAAAAAAATGTTAACATTTTATACTAATTTTTAAACAATTTTAAGGATTAATTTTAAATTTTAGAATTTTGAAAATTTAAAGCAATATTTTTAATAATTTTACCATTATTTGCAAAAAATAGATTTTTCATATATTTAAAATATATTTTCATATAAATGTAGGGATTACGGTGGTTTCGCTGCTGCATCTGGCCGCGGCGAACGTCGTCGTCGTGTGAGTATACCTGGTTCGACTTCGACGTCTATACCTACACCGTCGTCTACACCTCTACAGACGCCGGTGACACCTCCAGCCACCACAGCACCGTCGCAGATTAGCGTCGAGGACTTCATGGGTCTTCCTGGACGAGAGAGGTTGACTAATCTCCATCCAGACTAGCTCGGTAGAGACAGATGGTAAGTTTTTTGTTCCATTTCTGTTTTTTTTAATAAATTTAATTAATTGTGACTAATGTTATTATATTGTTACATTTTTTCCCGTAGGTTTGGTGATTCTCGCAGCGGGATTTGTAAGTCCCTCAACAAGATGGAAAACTCTTTGCTCAGTTGTCCTTATGCGACGTACACCGCCATGCCACTGGAGGATCAAAGAATGGGGTTTCGCCAATTTGCGGTAAGTCATCTATCTTCACAATTTTTACTTTCATTTAAATTATTATTATTTATATTTAATGTTTCTTTTTGCAGCAAGAATTTAGGTGGGAACCACACTTGACCGCTCTGGTCAGGAAGGAATTCGACTCTTATGCAGGAGTGCACTACTCGAAGAAGCTGTTCGAGTGGAAGGATAAGTGGTAACATGGTGAGGTGCCAAAGGAGATGAAAGAGAAGACGAAGTTGTGGAACGGGTTCATCGCATATTGGCAACTAGAGGCTACCAAAGAGAGCTCTACATATCACTCTAGCAACCGCAACAGCACGCGCAAGGGCAAGGGTGCAACCACCCACAACCTTAGAGCTACCAGCAAGAAGACAAAGGCTAGGGATATGGTAAGTTTTTTATGTACGTCTTGATTTTATTAATTTTTTTTTAGTTTTATACATTTATATTATCAAATAAATATCTAACAACTGCAGGCTAAGAAGTTGCGTCGGGAACCCAATAACTTGGAACTTCTGCTAGCAACACACACCGACAAGGATGGTGTCGTCCAGGATCCGGTAGCTAAGGAGATTCAGGAGAGCGTCCGAAGAATGGAAGACGAGTACATTCTGTCTTAACCATCCATCAACGGAACCCCTCCTCTCACCCAAGCCCCGGACGACATCATCAACCAATTCGTCTTAGAGGTATGTAAAATTTAAAATAGTTTTCAAGTCTTTTTCATTTACAATTTAATTTGTTCCGCAGGTTGCTCCACAGAGCAAAGGGCGGATTTATGGTCTTCCCGACGATGCAGGATCATCGGGGTCTTCTCGTTACTACAACGAGTCATCCGAGCTGAGAGCCCAGATGCAGGAGAAGGACGCCGAAATTTCAGAATTGAAGACGACGGTCCAACAGATACAAGATGCACAGAAGGCCATAGAAGCCGAGCGGGAGAAGGAGAGAGCCGAGCGGGACAAGGAGAGGGAGATGATGCAACGGATGATGGAGTACTTGAGGCGCAACCCAGATTTTCCGGGGCCCACCATTTAGATTTTTATTTTCAACGTTTTTGTAAAACAATATTACTTTTTATTTCTACTTTTAATTTTATTTTAATTTCTACTTTTAATTTTATTTTAATTTAAATAATTCAAATTTTAAATTTTAAATTTAAATTAAATTAATTATTATTTAATTATTATCATTTTTAATAATTTCTACGACTACGTCGGAAATCCGTCGGAAAGCTGTCGGAAATAAATACGTCGGAAATCTGTCGGAAATAAATACGTCGGAAGTCTGTCGGAAAGTCGTCGGTTTACATGTAATCGGAACCCGTCGGAAACAAAACCGACGGATTTCCGACGGCAGTATTTCCGACGGAATTCCGACCTGTTGCCTGACTCCGGCAAGCTGTCGGAATTCCGTCGGAAATGCAGCCGTCGGAAATCCATTGGAAATTTGTGACGGATTTCCGGCAGACTTACCATTTCCGACAAAATAGAAACGACGGACATATCCGTCGGAAATCTGTCGGAAAATGCATATTCCGACAGACTTCCGACGGATATTTCCGTCGGTTTCTCGCTGTTTTCTTGTAGTGCTTACTCATTTAAGAATCATAACCTACAAAAGGTAACAACTCACTTCCCAAAAGTTTTTATGATGACCTGCCAAACAAATCATAAAAAAATCATGAGAAAAAATGTGAAAATTCTCAGAGCTCAAATTAGGTTAATTACTATTACTATTCTCCTTATGCTATATGAACCAAGAGTACCATAGAACAAAATTTTGAGTCTCGTGAAAACTAATGAACATTTTCTTTTTAAATCAATCCTCTAACAAACAGAAGCTCGTGCTTAAAAAAAAAACTCATGCTTAATCAAAAACCATGAGATCAAACATAAGGAAATAACATAAAACACTTATAAATCATAGCGCTTGGTACATTATTATATGTTTATATAGTGACATAATAAGCAGATCATGAATCAATAACACTAAAAGTAATCAAAATAGATGAATTCCAACAATAATAATTAATGATCTATGTAAAACATGATTTAACCATGGGAAGCCCTAACGTCATGCTCACCGCAACGGTTACATGTTTACACATGGGAAGCAATCTGAGATTAGGGTTTGTGTCTGTGTAATATGTGGCTCCTCACACCTCGATGTAAAAGATGAAACCTGCCAAAGACAGAAAAAGAGCAAGAACAAATTTATAATAATAAAAAAGTGACAAAATAAACTATGTGCCCGAGACCATGACAAATCTGCATAGAAAACAAAAAATAACAAAACCATCAGCGATGGTTACTAATAAGATTCAATTAGAATGCATACACGAAAAAATTATCAAAAGAATAAAAATAGAAACAATCAAAAACTATAAACGAGAGTAAGAAAACCAACATAAAATTGCAAAATTCGATACGATAAACCTGTCAAAGTAAGAAGATAAAAAAAATTAGAACATATTAGTATATCATTAAACAGATCATCAACACTCGTTAACACCCATTAGATTAGCATCATATGAAAGCAACAATACTACAAAATAAAACAACGAAAGAGGAATAACTAAACCTAAAAAAAAAAAGATTAATAAATTATGTGGGAAGGAGATCGATATATATATAACTCTTATATAGCTAGGGTTTTGCAAACAAAGAATTATTTATGGGCCGGTAAAAATACCAAACCCAAACCCATTAGTAATTATTAAACGTATTACTATTATTTTAATCAGAATATAATCGGTGGCAAATGTTAGTAAATATGTGGTTTGGGCAAGTGTAAAAATATAATTAGCCACCTCAAAATCATTCTGAGGGCGTCACGTCAGCTTTTTTGCTTCATATTTAATAAATTGATTGCATATCTAGGCCCGGTTTAGGGGTTGTGCAGCCCGTGCAATTGTACAAGGTCCATGCAGTTTAAAAAAAGTTTTGGCCTAAATTAAGGGCAAAAAATTTTTTTAATTAAAAATATATATAAATTAGGGCCCTTTTTATTTCTGTTTAAAAATAAAGGCTTAAAATTTTTTTTTTTTTTGCACTAGATATTATATTGAACTGGCCTGGGCCTGTGCATATCTATAGACACACGCATGTACACTCCTATATGTATTTTATACTAACACTCAAGACTCAACAAGTAGACGTAGAGCCATTATTTTTACTTGGATTTTAGTTGCATTACATTATCCTCTCTGTCTATTTTTTTTCTTCTTTTAAGTTATATATCTATTTCTGTTATTTATCAAGTATATATGTACAAGAATATCTATTAGGTTCTGATTATGATGTGTTTCTTATCTGTCAAGCAGTATACGAATTGGTTGATGGCATAAGTAAATATCTTGCTATTACAATTATACTACGTGACTCTCCTTATGCGGATTACGTATTTATATATTTTTTGACTTTAAAAATACGAAAATAGGTATTGGTTTTTATTTTTATTATTATAGACTAGGATAAGGCCCGTGTTAATACGTGGGTTAACACATTATTTTTTTTAATAAATATGTAAATTTTATATAAAAACCCGTTAAATTTGATCGAACATAAACTATAAATCCGTAGAGTTCATTTATATCTTAATTCTTATGTCATAATTGATATAATGTGAATTCATAATCATATATAAATGATTAATCCTAATATTCGATATAATTAATCCTAATTATTGATATAATGTTAATTAAATGGTTAACATAATGTTAGGGTTTTCATAATTATATTGAATATTTTTTAAACTATATAATAAATCGTAAAACAACTAAAATATTTTATAATTAAATCAAAAATTAGTAAATTTTATGTTAGTAACCTCATATAAAAAATATATAAATAATATTATCAAACATCACATATATACATCTAATTATATCCTCTCTAAATTCCATATATTATTATTTTTGTTAGTTTAAACTTTAAGAAATTTTTCATTTAATTATTTGAGTAGTTATTTGGAAACTTTTTTTTGTTAGTTTTTTATTTTTAATTTTACTTAACTAAATATAATTTTTAACACATGTCATCATCTCATTAATATTAGACAAATGTCACGATTTCATGAATTACAATTTTGCTTACGTGTCACGCTCTCGTCGACCGGCTTCTCTTTTATATAATAAGATATTATGGGATGCTTGCTAAAATAACCCACTTTTTTTTGTCAACCAAAAAACTAACCCACTTATTCTTCCTCTTTACTATTGACCACTTTCTCACAAATCTCTCATTCTCTTCTTCTCATATTCACGAAAATGCCACTACTTCCTTATTTATTTATTTATTTTGAATTCAGGTGCAAGGCCAAAGAAGAAAACACCAAAAACAACAAGTTATTTATGAAATTACCATCGTATTCAATTTTGGCAACCACCATGAACAACCAAAATTGAATCTTTAAATGCAAAACCAACCAATTTTTGTTACGTAAATGCATAATATATGAACTCATAACTTCAACATCTTCAAATTACTCTGCAATTTCATCCAAAAGTCTCAAATTTTCGTTTTTACATATTTTTCTCTCATAACCTCATGTTTTCTTGTGATTCTTCCATATAAAACAGTTGGGCTTGTTTTTTTCCAGTGAAATTGAAAGAAGTCGAACGAGTGAAAAAAGTAATGATTTTTTATTTTTGCAAAATTCAGATCTGGTTCGTAAAAATAGACTACATTTGAAGTCTACAAGTCAACTAAGAGTCAGATTTGAAATTGAATATTTTTGCAAAAAAGTGAAGTAGACTGCATTTGAAGTCTACAAACTCTTCTTTGGAAACAATAAAAACTCTTGTAGACTGCGGAAAAATTAGGTCACTTTTGCATTTGACTAGAACTTTGAATTTATATAGTAGACTGCATTTGAAGTGTGCAGAGAGTAGACTTCAAATGTAGTATATTCTGATAAAAAAACATGTCACTTTTGCATTTGACCATTTGTTGACTTTTCGTTGTAAACTACAAATGAAGTATACTCTAAAAAGTGAGGTTAGTTTTGTGTTTGACAAATATGTCGAAAAATTGACCAGAAAATCAAATATTTTGTAAACTTCATTTGCAGTCTACTTTCCAAAGTAGACTGCAAATGAAGTCTACAAAAAAAAAGTATAGATATTTTGGTCAAACTCAAAACTAACCTCAATATTAAGTAGACTGCATTTGAAAAGTCAACAAATGGTCAAATGCAAAAGTAACCTTTTTTTTGTGTAGACTTCATTCGCACTCTACTTTTCAAAGTAGAATGCAAATGAAGTCTACGTAATTTTGACTATTTTGTGTAGACTGCATTTGCAGTCTACTTTGAAAAATCAAAGATTTGGTCAAATGCAAAAGTAACCCACTTTTTTATGTAGACTGCAAATGAAGTCTATACCCAAAAGTCAATGATTTGGTCAAATGCAAAAGTGACCTTTGTAGACTGCAAATAAAGTCTACAAATGAAGTAGACTTCATTTGCACTCTACTTAACGATTTGCCTTTATTGCAAAAATAACCCATTTTGTAGACGGCATTTGAAGTCAACAAATGTGATAGTTTTTTAAAATACATTTTTTTTTCATATTTACAATGTATTTATTCAATTTTTTTGTTCTCACATGTTTGTTAGTTGTTTCCCTACAATCTGTAAGAGTTGGTCATGTTTTAAACAAATATTTGTGGGGTAAATCTATTTTCTTGATTTGGTGACTAGTTAGCTCATAATACTCAGAGTAGAGTGCATAAATGTGATATAATTTTTTAAAATGCATTTTTTGTCATATTTACAATGTATTTATTTAATTTTTTTGTTCTCACATGTTTGTTAGTTGTTTTCCTATCCTCTGTAAAAGTTGGTCATGTTTTAGATAAATATTTATGCGGTTAATCTATTTTCTTGATTTGGTGACTAGTTAGCTCATATTGCGTAGACTGCATTTGAAGTCTACTCAACGTTTTTTTGATATTTACTTACTATCACATACATATTTGTTTGTATTTTACAAATAATTGTCCAACTACCTATTATTTATGGAGATTGAATTATGGAAGATAGTATGTGGCGTTTTGAGGTTGATAATCGAAGAGGTGGGAGAATGTTTTTTCTGAGTGATGGTTTTAAGCATGAGGAACTAGTTGAAATGGCACAAGATGATTACGACCTTGACAAAAAATCAAAGGCGGTGAAGCTCATTTATTCACTGAAGAAATTATCAATAAAAAACACATATTTCTCCTCTTGTCTCTTGACTTCTTTTTTTACTCAATGTTCACTTCTCTTGATAAATATGGTTTCCACATTTAAAATATATTCTAATGTTCTTGTTACTTTAACCATTTTTTACTTTCTTATAAGCAAAATAAGAACATGAATTAGGGGTACAAACAACAAAGACAATCTCACACCCATCCAATTAACAATTAAAAAAACGATTAGAAAGATATACAAACGAAACAAAACAAGGAACAAAAAATAACCAATGTTTTAGTATAAAAGACTTCGTGGACTTTCTCGAAAACGGTATCATTGTTCGCTTGAGGATATCGATCAAAGTATGCATATTCAAAGGCCAAGAAAGCATGAATTTTCTGAGATTCAAGGTTTGCAAGCTTCTTGACAAATTTCTTATGTTTGTAAAGCTTTTAGAGCTTCGACATCCATATAGTCTTAAGCCATTTTCTCACCATGCTCAAGAATAGAAAAATGAATTAAGCAAAGATTTCATCACACAAAATAAAGTATAGAAAAATATCCATTATATGATATAATCAGGCAAGAATCTATCAAAACTCAGGAAGAAAACTTCATTTGTTCATCATTAAAAGCTACAAAATCAAACTCTATCGAAAAAAAGATTTCATCAAGAGTTTGAACAGAAAAATGCATAAAGGCACACAAATAAAACATTTTTATGACTGACTTTGATCATATGTAAATCCTTTGAGAAATCAGGAGATAAGCCCATGTGCTTTTGAGATCCAAGTCAAATTAACAAAACCATATCATGTCTTGTAACATCCCAAAACCAAATTGTAAGTTTTGGTAAGGGGTGTCGATCCACACTAGTGTTTCGGATCAATGTTGGTTTGCGTTAAATTGTCCAGTTTGTTGCGCGGTTTAGGGGCGCAGCCCTAGGTCAGGTTATATAATGTTCCAGCCGCAATTAGCACGTGTTTTTCAAAGAATCTAGAGAGAAAAATCATGATTTGAGTGTTTGAGTGAGAAGCGAGAGGATTTCTGATCCGTTCTTCATCTTTTTTCGTTTGAAGGACTTGTGTGATTGTTTGTAGCGGTGAATTCAAGCGATTGAGGTGTGAATCTGTGTGATTGTCTCTGTTCGTCGATGTCCTGTTCTCGTTTGCGTTCGATTTTTCAATCCGATTAATCGAGGTGAGTGCGCGACCGTAGGCTCGAATAGGTTAGAATTTGAATGATAAATGGTTATGAATGTTCTTGGTGGTAGAACTGGTCGTGGATTATGTGTTGGTGTTTTAATGATGATTTCGTATTTTTGGATCGTTTTTGTGATTGTGTGTTAACCTATTCTTTGTGGTCAGAACAGGGTGTCGATCGACACCAAGTGGTAGTGTCGATCGACCCCAAGTGGTAGTGTCGATCGACACCAAGGTTGATCAAGTGTTGATTGACACCTAGTGGTAGTGTCGATCGACACCCAGTTGAATCTACATGTGCATTTTTAAATTGTTTATTGTTTGATTTTTTTGCTTATTCATACTTAGCCTATTAACAGGAAGACCGTCTCACTAAGTATTTGTTAAATACTTACGCAACTCTTATTGTAACATCTCGAAACCCAAAATTGGGCATTTTGGTAGGGGTGTCGATTGACACCAGGGGGTGGTGTCGATCGACACCTAGTTCTAGGTTGTTTTCCGGTTTGTTTTTAAGCGCCCGGTTTAGCTCGGTTAAGGGAATCGAACCCTAGGGCTCGCCTATATAAACTCTCTCTATTCGTGGCCGTCGAGTTTGGGAGAGAAAATAGAGATTAAGTGAGGGAATTCGTATTCTTGTGGATTGTTGCAAAGAAACCATAGGAAACGTTTTTGGAGAGTTTTGGAGGTGTAGGATTCACTCGTTCTTCGTAATTTCGTGGAGAATCCCTCGTGTCAGTGAGTCCTCGTGGTGAGAAGGTCGATTTCGTGTTTCACCAGAGAGAGAGTACTGTGCGAGAGTACGATGCTGAGTTCAGAAGACTGGTGGTCTATGCTGGCCGTAGCATGGAGGATGAGCGGATCCTTATGCAGAGGTTCTTGCAGGGGCTCCGTCTGAGCATTAGACCCAGTGTTGCAGTTTTATATACGCCACGAGGGCAAAGTTGGTGGAGCTTATGGCTTCTTTTGAGGAGGATCAGCGTGAGCAGACTGGTCATGTGGTTGCTCTATCTGTGGCTATTCCACCAGTGCCTGCTCCTACTATTCAACCGAGGAGACAAAAGCAGCAGCAACATTCTCAGAGTTCTGGTTCTGGCAAAGGCAGCAAGCCTGCATAGGGCCAGAAGAAGAGATTTGATGAGGTTTCAGGAGGCGGCGAGAGTGGTCGTAGTTGCTAAGGTTGCGGGAGCACTGAGCATCAAGGGGCGAGCTGTCCCAAGAGGAAGGCAGCTCGGGATGCCAAGGTATGTTTTCATTGCAGAGAGTCAAGGCATATCCGACCGATGTGTCCTAAGCTATAGCAGATGGCAGTTGCAGCAGTTCAGCTAATGGGATCGCAGCTAGTGCGAGCGCAGCCACTGGAAACGCAGCCTGTGGCTCAGTTGGCAAAAGTGCAGCCCTTTGGTCAGATTGAACCTGCACCGCGAGTTTATACACCGGCAGAGGTGGGGCAACAGGGCGACGCGCAGATCATAGGTAAAAATCTTAGACTCGAACTTCATAAAATCTTAGTGGTTGAATTATTGTTGTGTTCTTTTATTTTGCATGTGATAGTTTTTATTAGGGTTCTCAGCGCATGTGAATTGTGTAGGGATGATGTGCTAAGTTTTAACCCAAAACAATTCCGCAAGTGCACAGACAATCGCAGTAGTATAATAGGTATCAAATCCACAGTGACCAAGGTTACACTATGAAATTATGGATTTTAAATTAAAGCTAAGATAAAATTGGGATTGGTTGTAATGAAACAAAGAAACTAAACCGCAAATTAAACGATGGAAATTCAATAAAGAAAAGCACTAGATCAAGGTCATTCTCTGATGATCTCGGATTAAGGACTGAGCAACTATTCAGGAATTAAACTAAGTACGGTCTAGAACTCAAACACAATGATAATATTGCCCCACTGTTGTGATGTATTAATAACTTTGTCTAACAACCTAAATGCCTAAACTGCCGTTTAAATTCAGAGATGTTAACAAGCATTAAGAGTTGGTTCAATTTGTTCACAATTGATGGTAACAATCAACTGTCGTTGGTTACACACCAATTGCTCACAAATGGTTTATCTAGCAACCTAGAGCACTGTCGTGAATAAGTTTAACTTGAAATCATAGACTAGGTGATCAAATTAGCCTAAGCAATACGGATCCCAATAGATGAAGACATATGATTATGTAATCCTATTTGGCTCAGTCACTAACATCCTAATTCACCATTGAAACCCTCGATCTAGCTAATGGACTACTCAATCATGGAGAAAACAAACACAACAAAACAATAAAGAGAATTCATGATGATAAATTAAATAGATAAGGGTTTAGAATTCTTCTCAATAGAGTTGTGGAATGAATCTCCAAATTGCAAATCAAAAAGCAAAGAACAACACGAAAAGTCTCCAAAGAAGTTCTAAAGATGTCTCTAAGAAGTTACATGAAAAATGGAATGAATCGTCTGCTTGGTTTTGAGGTGGCTACCTCTTATTTATAATTAAAAGTAGGTTAAAATCGGATCTGGGTGACCGACCGTTCGGTCTGGTCTTGGACCGGTCGGTCTGGTCTTGGTCTTCTCATGGTCTTCAAGCGTGGACCGGTCGGTCTCGTGTGCCGATCGACCGGTCCTATTTCCAGGGGCTCCGAAGTCTGCAAATCCCCAAGCGAGCAGGTGCTCAGAGCAAACCGAGCAGGTGCTCGGTTATGAGAAAACGCCTTTTCTCTTCAAATTCATCCCGTTTGCTCCAATGACCCCCAATAACTCAAATCCATGTTCCCAAGCCTCCTTTAGACCTAAAATAACTCAAAAGAGAAAGAAAGACTCGATAAAACCCAACAAAACAAAGGTTAGAATGTGCCAAAAACGCATTATATCAATGCCCCCAGACTTAGATCTTTGTTTGTCCTCAAACAAATCCAAAAGTAAGTAAAGGAGAAAGGTTTGAAAACGCGGGAACTCTTTTATCCTCAGTGAACCGAGTTTAAAATCTTCTATCTGCAGACCACATAATTCAGATTACGAATAGCAAAGCTTTACCAAAACATCCTCAACACATTTATCAACCAGGCCATTTCCCAAACACAAACTCAAAGCATTCAAAGTATGCAGGAGGATCTCGCTAAAGGCACCTTTTTAGGGTAGAGGACGCTAAGGGGTTAAGGCCATTTAGAGGTGGAGTTCAAAGTGTTTAGAGTGTTTAAGGGTTACCCGATGTTTCGTAGAGGTTGCAGGATATCGCACAAAATTGCAAGAGAGAACGAGTACGTTGATATCCACATTCTCTAAACCACTCTTTCTTCTCCAAAACTCTCTAACGTCTCATTCGGCTAATCATCCACCTTGGGTATACCCACTGTGCAGAGAGATACTTTTTCTCTATTTTACAACTTACCACTCTTCATCATCGATTTTCTTTTTCTCTTTTTTTTTTTTTATTTTATTTTTTTAGATGATGATGAAGAGGGTTTACATTACGGGTATATGTCTCTTAAACACGAACATAAATAGAAGTGTTGTACGTACCCAAGTGGACCTCATCATTGCTATTCCTTCCTCTTTATAAAATCATCTTTTGAAATTGCGAGCAGGTGCTCGATTCAAGGGAGCAGGTGCTCAGTTCTTCAGAAAGAGTGATTTAGATGCAGTGTCGACTCGATTCTCTCTGGCCCTTTTGCGCATATGCTGCACATGTGACAATGAAGTAACAAGAATGCAAGGAGTTTGAAAAGAGGTAATGGTTCAGGAGGGTACTAGCTAAAAATGAGCTAGCTATTCAGGAACAACAAGAGTGGTAAAAAGAATAAGGAGTCTTGAATATGGTTCGTTTCCCTAATCTAGTGCCAGTAACGAGAGGAAATTTTGGTCAATCTGGAACCTGGAAGATAGTGTATCGAAGTGTTCTAGCTGTTCCTTGTACCCATGCTCTGTAAAAATGGTCACTAGAGAGAAGATTAAACATAGATAGTTCAAATATCATCATAAGATAAAGTCCTGATTCCCTACAAAGTTTTGACTCAATAAAAAAGAAAATAAAAATGAGAATAAAAACGAGACTCAATAAGACATAAGAAAACATAAAACATAATTAGTACTAATAGCACTCCCCCCCAGACTTACTTTACACCGTCCCGGTGTAAAATAAAATCTAAAGGAAAAGACTATTAAAAGAAAGAAAAATAAAACAAAAAAGAAAAATAAAAGGAAGAAAATCTAACTTCGTCATTAGAACTCTGGACACTCGTCAGAATTCACAGTGTCCTCGGAGTCAGCTACCATAGCGTCATCATCTGATCTCGACGTGGTAGAAGGTCCAGCAGGCGGCGGCATGTGGCTTCCAGCAAAGCCTGATCCTCCTACTGCATCTGTGCCTTGGGAACAAGAAAGAGCACCCCAAATGGTGGACATCATATTGTGCATCTTCTGAAGACTTTTGTGATGCCACTGCCTGTACTCGGATGTAGTCCATGTGTCGCGAAGTGGAGAGACGGCAAACTGGTTTTCGTACGGTGGAAGCTGGTAGCTCTGCTCAGCCGGGGCAGTACCACTGCTAGTACCTGCAGTGCCAACACCTCTACTAACATGGCAGCGCTTTTGGCACCGCAGAGGTGCATCTGGATGTGTGCTCTGAGGTGAGACTGACAGTAAAAATCTCACGTTATCCATGGAAGTGAGTGGTGCATGCTTACTAGGTAATGAAATGGAGCTCTGAATCCCATCCAAATCAAAGTATCGCCACTTACCTCCAACTATCCATCTACTCTGAGTCAAATGTTGCATATCTAGGAGTGAAGACGCCAGGACTTCCTCAGTGTCGCTCGTATCAATCTCATGGAATTTAAAGATGGGAGTGAGGAGACTCCCACATACCTCCTGCTTTGTCTTTCCAGGTCCAGCTAGACCCCTGAACTTCCTCTCTGTCAGGAAATGTGCAAATGCTGCTCCGAAGTTAGTGCGCTGGTCGCGAGGACGCTCTGTGTAAATCTCTGACACAAACTCTGGCATCCTGGTTCTTCTTTGCAGAACATGGTAGTACTCAGAGCCTTAGCAACAATATAGATAATTGGATTCCTGATAAGGGTGAGCTTCATGCTATGTGACGTTGCAGGACCCATACCGATCAAGTTCCATATTCGGTCGCTTTGAGGAAAAGAATGACGATTAGGGAACTCCGGACTTGTATTACTTTCGTCAAAACCATAGTTAGTATACAAGTCCCGAAGGGAGATCACATACTCAATCCCTCTGATCACATAAGTGAGGGATCCCCTATCAACTGTCCTATGAGCCACGTCTGCATAATAGACCTCACATGAGGGAAGAAACTGCTATACCAGTTCAGGATATAAAGGATACTGGTATGTAGCCATTGTCCCAAAGCCCATGCGATCGAGAACAGCAAGTACTTCGTCCAATATACCCAATTCTTTCAGCATCTGAGGACATAATACTCTAGTGGGCAATATCTTGATAGTTAGCAGACCATTATAGCATATGCTATTGTATCTAACCCAACCGTCTCCTTTCCGTTTGTTCTCGTAAGATGGTTCACTAACTAATTCCTTCTGTTCTAACTTAGGGTGAATATCGATTCCAAGGAAAGGAGTACCGTCTGGTCTTGGCCATTGAACATTCGAACTTCACGATCGTCGCGAAGCATCTGGTTGACTAGAACTTGCTATCCCTTTGCCCTTTTCCTTTCTCGTCGATCTCTTTGGTTTCTCGTGAGCACGCTTAGTTCGAAGTTCATGTTCTTTGTTCAAGCCATCTTCGGGTGGCGAATTGGTGGCGAGTGGACGTCCAGTACGACCCATGGCTGCAGAATCGAACCAATTGAGAGTGAGAAACAAGAGAATTAAACGCAAAAATCCAAAGAGAAAGAAAACCCCAAAACCCGAAACTTTCTCATCCAAATAACAACTTCATACCTTGCAGATCAAATAAATTAAGGCTAGAATCAGATAGAGCGAGAAAAACCGAGTGAATTAGAGCCCAAAAACGTTTAAATCGATTAAGAATTCAAGAAGTTAGGGTTTGATGAAGTTTTTGTGTTTGGAAACTCAAGAACACGGGAAGATAAGAGAAACTAGAGGTTTTGATCTTAAAGTTGGGATTAGGTCGTGATGTTCTAAGTTTATAAAGGGAAATCCGGTTCAAATTAAGTGACAAAAACCGGATTAAACCGAAGTAAACCGAAAATCAGATCAAGAGTCACTTACCTGGGCTCGGGACCGACCGGTCCCGATACTGGACTGGTCGGTCTGCTTTCCAGAGACTTATCTGTTCCGCGGGACGTAGGGGGATCGACCGGTCTATGTATTCGAGTCGACCGGTCCCAATTCCAGGGACCTTGGACGGGTCTCGTGATGGGGCCAGACCAACCTGTCCAATAGTAACTTTGTATACCGTCTGGGCGTGAGCATAATCAATATGAGGATTAGAGACTTTCTTGTCCGGATCAAGGCTCGGTAGAGGTGGGTTGAGGCGTGGTCTACATGCTCTTTGATCGCTTACGTTTAGTTGCAGAACCATGCTCAGCATTCCATTCACAACACCAACACCCTTCTCTTTCAACTCTAATGGAAGAATAGCTCTAACTCTGGAGAAAGGCTTAGGAGTACCTTTGCACTTCACCTTGTATTCAACCGAGTTTCCATCACATCCTTGAGGTATCAAAGTTATTTTAGGATCACCCTTGATCCTTTTGCATTGTACGTTTCCCTGCACCTTTGTCTTCTCCCTAAGTATCTTTGCGATATGAGAACGATTTCCATCTAAAACTCCATTGATCTCACTCTTATCACCAAGCTCTTTGACAACATCGACTGACAGGTCCTCTCTTTCTACTGCCGAGATGCAGGAGGCGTGAGTGGTGGTTCTTTTGGGAATGGCTGAATAGAAAACATTTTTGTTGACCTTGGAAAAAGAGAGTCGCTTATTAGGCATATCAATGATTGCACCCACCGTAGCCATGAATGGTCTCCCCAGGAGCAGAGACATATCGTAACCTTCTCTCATCTCTACAACCTCAAAATCAGTTCGAGCTAGGCAATCCCCTATTTGGACAGGTAAATCGTGAATGATGCAATACGATGTTGCTGTGGAAGAGTTTGCAAATCTAAAAGTCATATGACTAGGTTCTACCTTAGCAATTTTCAACTTCTCTGCAATAGCCCTTGACATGAGATTCAGACAAGAACCAAAATCACAAAGAGCTTCTTCAAATTCAACTATTTCAATGGAGCATGGAACAAAGAATTTCCCAGGGTCTTCAACCTTAGGTAATATCCTCAATAGTGGTGGAAATAGGTAAGGGATTGGGGGGGGGGGGGGGGGGGGGGGGTGTAAACATGTCAGCTAACCTTATTAACGAGCTCATTCGGTCGAAGCACTACAGAAGACGGTCCAGCAACCTCTTCATCCTTTTTCTCTCCTGGAGCAGGTGCTCCTTGTGGATTCTTGACTGCTTCGGCGGTTTGAGCGACCTGAATATCTAACTTCTTCACCCGAGTGCAAATAGCTTCTATCTTACTGTTGAGATTGTTGTACATGTCGTCCATCATGGCAATGATCTCGTTAGCAGATTTCTGCTGGTTGAGTAAAGCTAATTGCATAAGGGACTTCAGTTCGTCTTGAGGGATAGATGCATGAGCTTGAAAGCTTGAAAGCACATGGTCTCCACCCACATAGTTCACCTCAATATACTGCTCATCTCCCTTGTTCTCACAAAGCTTAACACTCCTCTGATTTCTCGTCAACAACAGGTTTACTTTCACTGTCAGCTCATCAATCTTCTGTGACTCAACACTGCTGACATATATAGGCTCATCATGGTCATGACATCGATTCCTGGAACTTGCAGCCAAGTTCTCTATCAATCTATATACTTCTTCCTTGGTCCTGGTCATAAAATCACCATTACTCGCAGCATTAAAAGTGTTCCTAAAACCTCAATCAACACCATCATAGAAGATACTAAGCAGTTTCTCATCGGCAAACCCAAGGTGTGGACATTCTCTCTTGTACTCCTTGAACCGTTCCCATGCCTCACAAAAGTACTCTCCTGAATGTTGTTGGAACGTGGAGATCCTGTTCCTTAGACTAGCGGTCATGGTTTTGGTGTAGAAGTGGTCCAAGAATGCTGCTCTACATTGCGGCCAAGTCGTGATGGATCCAGCTGGTAGCGACTTGAGCCAACGGGAGGCTTTGTCCGTGAGTGAGGAAGGGAAAAGCTTGCATTTCAGGAAATCCGGGTTCATTCTATTAGAGCTTGTTGTGGAGCAAATCTCCTCGAAGTTCTCTATATGGTCCATCGGAATTTTCGTGGAAAGTCCATGGAACAAGTGCTGCTTAACCAGTGATATCATCTGAGGCTTAATCTCATAGTCTTGCCCCTCAACAGCGGGTGAAACGATTGTCGCTCGGTTCCGATAGAAAGCATGAGGATTGTCCATATCCCCAATGGTACGATGCTGCTTTGGTTGTTGCTGCTGATGCAATTGAGCTATTTGTTGTTCCATCCTCCGAATAGCAACAGCTACATGACCATTTGCAGCTCGATTGTCGGTGTCGTCGCCCATGTTGGCTGGATTCGAAATTTTTTGAGAACTTTGGTTACACCTGAAACACACGCAAAAGAAAATAAAAACAAAAACAAAATTAGCAAAATTTTTAGACTATAAATAAAATCAAATTTCAAAGGTAACGCAATTGGTCCCCGGCAACGGCGCCAAAAACTTGATGTGCTAAGTTTTAACCAAAAATAATTCCGCAAGTGCACAGACAATCGCAGTAGTATAATAGGTATCGAATCCACAGAGACCAAGGTTACACTATGAAATTATGGATTTTAAATTAAAGCTAAGATAAAATTGGGATTGGTTGTAATGAAACAAAGAAACGAAACCGCAAATTAAACGATGTAAATTCAATAAAGAAAAGCACTAGATCAAGGTCATTCTCTGGTGATCTCGGATTGAGGACTAAGCAACTATTCAGGAATTAAACTAAGTACGGTCTAGAACTCAAACACAATGATAATATTGCCCCACTGTCGTGATGTATCAATAATTTTGTCTAACAACCTAAATGCCTAAACTGCCGTTTGATTTCAGAGATGTTAACAAGCATTAAGAGTTGGTTCAATTTGTTCACAATTGATGGTAACAATCAACTGTCGTTGGTTACACACCAATTGCTCACCAATTGTTTATCTAGCAACCTAGAGCACTGTCGTGAATAAGTTTAACTTGAAATCATAGACTAGGTGATCAAATTAGCCTAAGCAATACGGATCCCAGTAGATGAAGATATATGATTATGCAATCCTATTTGGCTCAGTCACTAACATCCTAATTCACCATTGAAAACCTCAATCTAGCTAATGGACTACTCAATCATGGAGAAAACAAACACAACAAAACAATAAAGAGAATTCATGATGATAAATTAAATAGATAAGGGTTTAGAATTCTTCTGAATAGCGTTGTGGAATGAATCTCCAAATTGCAAATCCAAAAGCAAAGAACAACAGGAAAAGTCTCCAAAGAAGTTCTAAAGATGTCTCCTAGAAGTAACGTGAAAAATGGAATGAATCGTCTGCTTGGTTTTTAGGTGGCTACCTCTTATTTATAATTAAAAGTAGGTTAAAATCGGATCTGGGTGACCGACCGTTCGGTCTGGTCTTGGACCGGTCGGTCTGGTCTTGGTCTTCTCATGGTCTTGGAAGGGAAAAGTCCGGTGGAGTTGTACGATATTATTCTGGGAATAGATTAGCTATCGTATTACAGTGACCATCTGGACTGTTTTTGAGGTAGAATCATTTTCGAACGCGACGCAAGAAAGTTTTGTGTTTCAAGTAGTGAGACCTACTTCCGGGAGTTTTGTAATCTCGACTATTCAGGCGGAGCAGATGATAGTACGGGGTTGCGAGGCCTATCTAGTGACTATTTCTTTGTCGGAGGCTAATGGTGAGGTTGCTATTAGGGAGATCATAGTTATTCGGGAGTTTGAGGATGTGTTTTAGTCATTGCAAGGATTACAGCCGTCTTGGTCTGATCCTTTCACGATTGAGTTAGAGCCTGGGACAGCTTTCATTTCTAAGGCTCCTTACAGGATGGCTCAAGTAGAGTTAGCAGTGCTGAAGAAGCAGTTGGAAGATTTATTGTGTAAGGGTTTTGTGTGATCGAGTGATTCACCGTGGGGAGCGCCAGTTCTTTTTGTGAAGAAGAAGGACGACAATTTTCGATTGTGTATCGATTACCAAGGTCTGAACCGAGTTACAGTGAAGAACAAGTACTTTCTTCTGAGGATCGATTAGTTGTTGGATCAGTTGAGGGGTGCTACTTGGTTTTCTAAGATAGAATTAGCATCGGGTTATCATCAGATGCTGATAGATGGGGCAGATGTTTGTAAGACAGCATTCAGGACAAGATATGGACATTTTGAGTTTGTCGTTATGCCTTTTGGGTACACTAATGCGCCGACAACATTTATGAGATTGATGAACGACATGTTCAAGAAGTATTTGGACGTGGTCGTAATCATATTTACTCGAGGAGTCCCGAGGAGCACGAGGCTCATCTGAGATTTGTTCTAGAGAAGCTTCATGAGCAGAAGTTATATGCTAAGTTGAGCAAGTGCAGTTTTTGGTAGAGACATATAGGGTTTCTTGGTTATTTCATTTTTGCAGAGGGAGTTGCTGTGGATTCGGCAAAGATAGAGGTTATTCGAGATTGGCCTAGACCAAGTAATGCCACTGAGATCTAGAGTTTGCTTGGGTTGGCTAGATACGATAGGAGATTCGTCAAGGGATTCGCGAGTATGGCGCAGTCTATGATGAAGTTGACCAGGAAGTATGTCCGGTTTGTTTGGTCACCTGAGTGTGAGGAGAGCTTTACGAGGCCCAAGGATATGTTGACGAGTACCCCAATATTAGCATTACCTGAGCCGGGGAAGATTTATATGGTGTACACAGATGCTTCGGGAGTTGGTTTGGGTTGTGTTCTAATGCAGGAGGGCAAGGTTATAGCGTATGCTTCGAGGCAGTTGCAGGGTAGTGAGCGTAATCGCCCTACGCATCATCTTTAGTTAAGAGCAGTGGTGTTTGCTCTGAAGATTTGGAGGTTCTATCTTTATGGCGAGAACGTGCAGATTTTTACGGATCACAAGAATCTGTAGCATATCTTTACTCTGCCGTTGCTGAATATGAGACAGAGATTGGGTGTAGTTGTTGGCGGATTATGATCTAGAGATTATTTACTATCCAGGTGGCAGATTCTCTGAGTCGGTGGAGTGTGGATTTGATTCGGGAGCAGGAGGTTGAGGCCTTAGTGGGCGAGGTTTAGCATGTTGCGTTAGTGTGCTATTTCACAAGAGCCTTTGGGATTAGAAGCGGTTGATCATGCAGATCTTCTGAGCAGGATTTGATTGGTTGAGGTGTCGAGGGCCGTTGGGTCTGAGTATCAGGTTTTTCTGGATGGGAGTATTATGGTTCGCTGGCGAGTTTGTGTACCTAAGGACGAGATTTTGAGGCAGGAGATTCTGCGAGAGGCTCATGTGAGCAAGTTCTCAATTCATCTAGGAGCGATTAAGATGTACCATGACTTTAAGCGGTTTTATCACTCAGTTGGGATGAAGAGAGATGTGGCAGATTGAATTGCAAATTGCGATATGTGTTCGTTGGTTAAGGCTGAGGATCGGGTTCCGAGCGGGTTATTACTCATTCTTGAGTAGAGCACGATGGATTTCGTGGTAGGATTGCCTAACTCGAGGACATATGATGCTATCTGGGTGATTGTTGATCGTCTGACTAAGTATGCACATTTTCTGGCCATTAAGAAGACCGATGGAGCTGTGGTCTTGGCTAAGAAGTTTGTGAGAGAGATTGTGAGGTTGTATGGAGTGCCAGCCAGTATTGTGTCAGACCGGGATCCCAAGTTTGCGTATGAGTTTTGGAGAGCTATTCAGACAAAGATGGGTACTAAGGTGCATATGAGTACGGCATATCATCCGTGGACTGATGAGCATTCAGAGAGGACTATTTAGATCTTTGAGGATTTACTGTCGATGTGTGTTCTGGATTGGGGTTGTCACTAGGCTGATCATCTGTGCCTAGCTGAGTTTGCATATAACAACAACTTCAAGGTGAGTATCGGGATGGCTCCATATGAGGCATTGTATGAAAGGCCGTGTAGGACACCTCAATGTTCGATCCAATTGGGGGAGAGAAGCATTTATGGTGCGACCTATGATTAGGCAATGACGGAGAGGATCCGTGTTTTAAAGCTGAACATAAAGGAGGCTCATGATCGGCAGAGGAGTTATAGCGATAAGCGGCGAAGAGAGCTTGAGTTTGCGGTTGGAGATCGTGTGTATCTCAAGATGTCTATGTTGAGGGGTTCTAACAGATCAATAGCAGAGAACAAGCTGAGCTTGCGGTTTATGGGTCCGTTCCTGGTAGTGGAGCGAGTTGGACCGGTGGCATACCGGTTTGAGTTACCTCCGATCATGAAGGCATTCTATAAGTTTTTTCATGTGTCCATGCTAAGGAAGTTTATGCATGAGTCGGAGGAGTTAGTGATTAAGATTCTGGAGGATCTACAGCCTGATTTGACGGTTCCGGCAGTTCCTATGAGGATTCTTGAGAGGAGAGAGAAGGTCATGCGCCGGAAGAGGATACTGTTGCTGAGAGTCTTGTGGGACTAGAGCAGTAGAGAGGATGAAACTTGGGAGCCCGATGCAAAGACGAAGTAGAGTGGTTCGACAAGCAGGTCACAGCTTGAGCTTACCTTTATCTTTGTGGTTCAGGATTTTTTGTATTAGCATGTTGGCTATTGTCGTTTGGTTTCATGTATTATTCGTTTCGTTGTAACGATATACACATTTGGAAATTTATAAGATAGATTTTCCTTATTTATTTTCATGTGTTGTTATATGAGGGGTGGTTCTTATAAGTATTGTGGTGTGTTGACCAGTGTGGGTCAGGTTTTGGATGATGTTTTGGGTGGGGAATATTGAGTTTAGCCGCGTGGGGCAGATCTAATCATAAATGTTTATAGATGTGTTAGAATTTATTATTCTAAGGACGGTAGCGTTCCCGAATAACTCATTACCGTTTTGGGGGAGACGCGTGGGCCTCCGATGGATCTACCTGTGACGGGTGGGTCTCAGTGTAGTATCGAGGTTATACTTATCGATGACGGGTGGGTCTCGGTGTAGTATGGTGAGATGCTTATTTATCTGTGACGCGTGGGTCTCAGTAAAGTATCAAGAGTCGGGTGGGTCTCTTGAAGGGAATGTGTTTCTCCTGCATTTCTTTTGGGAGAGCGTGCTTCTCCGGAGGCTTATTTGAGATGGATGGGTCTCAGTATAAGTCTAGAGGGAAAGTGTTTTCCGATATACCAAGGGTGGGTGGTACGTTGGTTGCTATAAGATGCGTCCTGAGAGCAAGGTAGTGTGATAATGATTTAAGAGTAATAAATATCTGGAAACATGTGTATAAATATATGATTAGATGCGAGTTTTTATGAGATCAGGCGAGAATATCTAGTGGTTTGGCTAAGTGGGGCCAAATTTTTGGTCTTTTGATAATACGGTTTGCAAGATTCGAGGTCAAATCCAGATTAGTGGGGAAGAATTGTAACATCCCGAAACCAAATTGTACATTTTGGTAAGGGGTGTCAATCGATACCAGGTCTGGGTGTCAATCGACACCAGTGTTTCAGATTAATTTCGGCTTGCGTTAAATTGTCCGGTTTGTTGCACGATTTGAGGATGCAGCCCTAAGCCGTGTTATATAATGTCCCATCCGTAGTTAGCACGAATTTTTCAGAGAATCTAGAGAGAAAAATTGTGATTTGAGTATTCGAGTGAGAATCAAGAGGATTTGTGATCCGTTCATCATCGTTCTTCATTTGAAGGACTCGTGTGATCGTTTATAGCGGTGAATTTGAGCGATTGAGCTGTGAATCTGTGTGATTGTTTCTGTTCGTCCCTGTCCCTTTCTCGTTTGCGTTTGATTTTCCTTTTCAATCCGATTAAGTGAGGTGAATGCGCGACCGTAGGTTTGAGTAGGTTAGAATTTGAATGATAAATGGTTATGAATGTTCTTGGTGGTAGAACTGGTCGTGGCATGTTTTGGTGTGATTTTTGTGTGTTTTGATGATGAAATTTTGTGACTTTTACAGATCGAACCTGGATTGTTGGACCTCGGCTAATGGAGCAGAGTATGGAACCAATTATATGGAATCAAAGCCACCTACAAACCCATATCCGAATTTGTAGAACAAATGAGAAGAAACGAGTCGGGTGAAACCAAATAAAAATTGAAACTTTACAAGGATTTGAAGAGATTTAGCTTACTTTGTCTTGTCTTGTATTGTATTCAGATCTGGAAAAAAATAACAAAAAAGGGTTATAAATTCTACGAGAAACACAAGTCAGAGACATAAAGAGAACGAAGAGATCCATGATGGGTTTTGAAACTGTGAGAGTCTTCTCGGCAGAGAACCATAACGTTTTTGTAAGCGACGAAGAAGAGGTTTCATTCCTCGACAGTGAGTTCATCTTTGTCCATGGCTTGGAGAGGATGATGCTATTACCTCTGCCATTTCATTTTGTTATTAGATCGAGACAAACGACGGAAGAGGAAGGAGGCCGTGTGTAGATCTGAAGGAATGTTTAGAGGAGAAAAGAGGTGTCTCTGTAGGAGAACAGAGGTATAACATCCCGAACCAAAAAAGTGTTATTCGGTAAGGGTGTCGATCGACACCATTGTTTTTGAACCGGAGTTGGTTTAATTTTAAATGCGGTTTGTTGCGGTTCTGTTTGGTGAAACCCTAAGTCTCGTGTATAAAACACTTTAGCCGTATTTTCGAAAGGCAGAGGCAGAAAAAGTGTTTTGAGAGGGAGATTGTTTGAGTTCTCGAGAGAATCAAGCGATTTATAGTATTTGAGCATTAGATCATATTGTTTTTCGTGGTGTTGGACGTTTCAGGGAATTTCCAAGCTCGTGGTGATCTAATCGTTCGGGTTCTTCGCCGGTTCGTTCATTTTCTTGTCCCGTTCATAGCGAGGTGAATGCGTGATCGTGGTTATGGGATTAGATTGTTAGGATATCGGTTGATTGATTAGTGATGAATATGGTTGCTATTCTGTGATTTTTGTGTGAATATCGTGTTGAATTGTTGTGATCACACTCGTATGTTAAAATAGAATCAGGTCGCGAGAGGATTTGACTTGATTCGTGTTTTATGCGAGGAGTGTCGATCGTCACCTAGAGGTAGTGTCGATCGACACCCACTTATATGATCGCTAGACTTGTGTTCAAGAAAGGAGTATCGATCGATACCTAGTGGTTGTGTCGATCGACACCCAATTATGAAATGTGTTTTTCGGGATGCAGTGTCGATTGACACCATGGTGGTGTATCAATCGACACCACTTATTTAAAATGGCTGATTTTGTTGGTTATTGATTGTTGATTGATTGCGTAGTAAATTGACATTCTATTTCCCTTATTATGTAACCGGTAGGCGGGATGACCGCTTCAGTGAGTATTTGTGATATTACTCATGCAACTTTTATTTCCATGAGTTGCAGGTAATAGAAAAGTATGATCGCGGAATCGAGGCATAGGAGGAGCAAGATAGGTTTTATGATATGTTGTTTAGTCTAGTAAACTGGTTGTTTTGGGTTGCTAGTTTTTATCATTCCTGAATTATTATTGAATTTATTATGGAATTTTGGTGATTTATTTTATTGGATTATTTGATTATGAGTTCCGCAGTAGAAATGTTTAGAATAATAAAAAAAAAGTTTGGTTGTTTTATTTTGGTATCAGAGCCTAGACGGTTTTAGGACAGTGAATTGGATGTCTGAGGCTATATGTTTAAATTGATTCATTGTGTTTAGTCAATTTAATAGAGTCTTAGAATCATCCTCTTCGGCCTTTTAAAATGATTTTGTGGTAAGTTGTATTTTGAGTGATTGTGAGTTCTGTAGCTTATTATCATGTTTTGTATGAGTGCATTGAGATGGATTCAAGAGCTAGAGGTCGTGGACATGGTAGAGGCCGTAGCAGAGGTCGTGGACGTGGTTGTGGACCAGTGTTTGAGTCGTCTACGAATGCTACGCATGCATCAGAGACTCCTACGCATCAGGTAGGATCTGCGAGCGAGACCAGTGCTAGTGCTAGTGAGAGTGTTGTGGGTGCTGGGAGGAGCGCCGATATGGCTGGTAGAGGAGCGGGCCCGGGTGTAGGTGCTACTTCATCTCAGAGTCGCTTGGATCGTATGGAGGGTATTCTGGCGCAGTTGATGGAGCCGTTTCCGGTGGCAGTTCTGGTTCAGGCTCCAGTGGTGCCTCCAATGGCGGAGGAGCAGTCGAGAGCTGCGGTTGAAGAGGTGCGTCTGACCTACCTAGAGATGGTGAGTACTGCGTTCTTTTTGGGTGGTGTTAGTCCTGAGGATGCAGATGAGTGGCGTTTCCGTGTGGAGAGATGCGTTCTCATGTATACTTATTGGGGGATGTGGTTCGTAGTATAGGTATTTGGGGTTGTGTTCCCAGTGCTACTTATTTGAGGCTACGGTCTCAGTATAAGTAGTGAGAGATAGTGTTCTCTCTACGAGGAAATGGTTTCCAGTGTACTTACCTGGAGGTTGTTCCCAGTAGGAGTATTGAGAGATGTTATTCCTCTTGAAGGGATTGTGGTTCCCTAGTTATCCTAGGCTCAAAGGATGCGTCCTGCGAGTAAGAGAGGGTGTGATAATGAGTTAGGAGTAATAAATATTTGTAACGTGCGAATAGACATAAGATTATTGATTGTTTCGAAGGTCAGGAATGGTTCTTGAGGAGGGTCAGTCGTGTTGCCCAAGTCTGTAGTTGGAGTAGAGATAATATCTTGGATTATTGAATGACGAGTTAATATCACGGAAGGTAATTATAGTCTTCAGGTGCTTGTATACGTATGAGTTGATTACTTGAAAGGAAGTGTTTTTCCTATATATCCAGAGCTAGAGGGAGATGTCCTGAGAGTGGAGTAGCATCGACATCGTTACCTTGAAAGAGACGTCCTGAGAGTGTGATGATGTCGGTATGAGTATGAGTAATCAATGTCAGATTGTGGCATAAGCATAAGATGGGATATAGATCCCAGGGTTCGGGTGTATAAATCCGTGTAATACCGGCTTGTAGATTGTTGCGTGCGATAAGAGTCACCTAGTAGTAGCGAAGTATCAGTTTCCGAGAGGATGGATGCGGAGATGCTCATCCCTGAGTGGAAGTGGTTTATAGTTTTGATGGAGTTCTAGGTGGAATTACCTAACTCTCAGAGGTTGAATGCTGTCTGGGTGATGATAGATCATCCGATTAAGTCGGTACATGGACCAGCGGTTTTTGTTATGAAGTAGGTGGAGAAGATGTGAGGCTGCATGGAGCGTCAGCCGTAGGGTTTAGACAAGGTTTGTAAGTTCGTAAAAATCAGAGAAGGCAATTCAAACATGGGAGGTTTTTCTGAGGACGTGTGTTTGTGAATAGAGTGGCTCACTTGTGTTTAATCGAGTTGTTTTGAACAGCAATTATTTAGGCTAGTATCGGGATAGCTTTATACGAGGCTTTGTATGGGGAAGTATAGGTCATTTATTTGTTGGACCCAAGTGGGGGAGAGAAGCATTTTTGGTGCAGGGTGTTCAGAAAATGACGGAAAGGATCCGTGTTTTTAAAGCGGAGCAAGAAGGATGTTCAAAATCGGCAAGGGAGTTATGCTGATAAGAGGAGATCAGAGTTAGAGTTTAAGGTAGGAGATCGTGTGTATCTCAAGGTGTCAATGTTGAGGAAGTGCATGCTTACTTTGGAAGAGTAGTGGCTAAGATTTCAGGGATCTTAAGCCAGTTTTGTCAGTATCGGTGAGGCCTTTGAGGATTCTTGAGAGGAGAGTTAAGGTGTTGTGTCGGAAGAAGTTTGCATGGATGAGAGCCTTGCGGCATTATGTTGTTTATGAGGAACATAATTGGGAACTTGAGGCATGGATAGAGTTGAAGTTTAGGAAGTGGTTTGACAAGTAGATCGCCGTACGAACTTCACTTCTTTTGTGACTCCAGTTCGGTTGTTTTAGCGTGGGGCTGTTTGGTCTTTCGGTTGTGTATTCTCATTTTGTTGTAACGATTATGCATTTTTGAGATTTATAAGAAGGTGTTTCTTATATTTTTGCATTATAAGATGTGTGATTCTTATTGTTGGTTAGTGAGGACCAGTGGTTGGTCATTTTCTGATGATATTTCGGGTTAGGGATATCATGTGTTGGCCACAGGAGGTAGTTCTAGTTGAGGTAATTTTATGAGCGTCTTAGAATTTATTACTATAGGGGCGTGTTGTCCCCGAATAACTCATTTGTAGAGATTGTGTTCTCCTGTATACTTTTGGCGATAGTGTTCTCCAGTATATTATTTGAGATGGTTTTCCCAGTGTGTGTGTTGGGAAAGTGGTCCTTGTGCTACCGATTGCCCAAAGGATTGTGTTCCTACGAGTGAGAGGGTGTAAATGAGTTAAGAGTAATAAATGTCTTGAGACGTAGTCGTAAGCATAAGACTAGTTTCGAGTGGTGCTGGCCAGTGGGCCAGGAGATTGTGGCATGTGACAGGCGGCTTCGCGGGTTTTGGAGTTTGCATGTAGTGATCTCGAGTGGTATTGGCCGGTGCGGGCCAGAGTTTTGGTCTTTTATAGACGTGTTTGTGAGATTCGAGGTCGAATCCAAATTAGTGGGAGAGAATTGTAACGACCGCGAACCAGAATTTTGGAATTCTAGTGGGGTCGATCGACACCAAGGAGTGGCGGGTCGATCGACTCTTGTTATTTTCAGGTCAAGCCGGTTTATTTTTCATTGGTCAGTTATGGTACGGTTTAGGGTTTTGAAGCCCTAGGCTTCGTATAAAACTCCCTTTTTCATGTTGCAGCCGGTTTTGGAGAAAAGAAAAAAAGTTTTGAGAGAGAGAGAAAGAGATTTTGTGTGAGGAGAGTGAGAGGAATAAGAAGATAGATTTTTCTGTCTCGGTAGAGAGGAGGAAAGCTTGATTATATCGTGCCTTATCAGTGTGATTTTTGGTAGGTATGTTCTTCTGTCTCTAAGCTATCTATAGGAAAAATCAGACCGTCATTCCCATTTGTAGATAATGAGTTATGATCGTTTTCCCGTGGGTGGTCTGTGCAGTTTTGGAATTCGATCAGTCTTCTTGGGAAGCGTTCTTCCAGCGTTTGGGAAGGAATCTGGAGACGAGCTAGGTACCTTTGGAAAGCGCTTCCGGTCTAGTTTTCTGATTAGGTTTTCGATTTGTATTCAGAGGTAAGCTCCGATCTCTGTGATTGTTTTAAGTCAGTATGTTGTTCTGTTTTTGTGGAAATCTGATTTGGATTTTGGAGAAACCCTAATTGTGAGTCTTAGGTGATAAAGGAGGCATTTTTTGGTGTTTGCGTATGAGATCAATGGCTGGTCTTTCATCTTATCGAGTCACTGGTTTTGTGTTCTTAGCCTTGTCTTTCATCTTATCGAGGTGAGTTGTGACCACGGTTTCTAGGCTATGATGGTGGTTTGGTATTTTTGTGATGAATTTGTGAATGATTTTGTGTGAAATCGTTGGTTACTATTGCTGTGTATTCATGGAAGGTATTGTATCGCTTTTGTGCAGGTTTGCAACTCGTGTTGCTCGGAATCGCGTTGAGAGAGGAGAAACGTGATTCTGGTGCAACACAGAGGTGTGTCGAGAGACACGAGTACTTGTAGCGTGTTGATCGATACCAATCATGTGTCGCTTGACACGTGCACTTTGATCGTGTCGATCAACACGATCTGTGATGTTTTGGAAATGTGTTTAAAAATGCAAGGTTAAGTAAGTTTAATGATATGTGTGGTATTATGAATTGATTATGTTGAAATTGATTGTTACCTGAGCATGCTTGTTATGTCGGTAGGTGGTATGACTAACTCGCTAAGTATTTATGAAATACTTACGCAACTCTTTCTTATGTGTTGCAGGTAAAGGGAAAATGTGATCGCGGAATCAAGGAATTAGGAGGAGGATGATTAGGAATTGTGTTTTCTTATTTTGACTAGTGATACCTGGATTTTGGGTTGCTAGATTTATGAGTTTAATTGTTGAATCCGGAATCGAGTTGTTTTGGGTATTGCTTTGAAATATTGGATTTGATTATTTGGTTTTCCGCTGAGTGTGTTATCTGTTGAATTAGCCGTTGAGGATTTAGTAATTATGAGATTACTAAATCTAGGTTAATTAATTAATTAAAAAGAAAGTGTAGGTAATTTCACTATTTATATCAAACCAATAACAAGCAAAACGATATAAACTACAACGATCGACATGGAAACTATACAGGTTTCGATCGACATTACCACAACTGTGGTGTCGATTGACACTACCACTAGGTGTCGATCGACGTTTCAACAACAGTGGTGTCGATCAACATTACCACTAGGTCTCGATCGACACTCTGGCAGCTGAATTCGCAGAACAATTTTTCTCTTCTCACGACTCGTTCACGCGATATCTCAGCCGAACCTGCACCAAAAACTCAAATCACCACGCACAACAACAACCACAGAAACACAAAAACCACAATACAATCCACAATTCCATCACGAGAACCTATAATTCAATCATCAAACTCCCTATTGGCTTAGATAAGCCTACGATCACACACTCACATTTGCTATGAACAAAATTAGGATCAAGACAACGACTAACAGAGACAAACCCACAGATTCAAGCCTCAAACACTACGATTTCGCCTATACAATCAATCCCACGAACCCAAAACCTTGAAGAACACTTCTTATGAACCTCAAACACTCAAAACACAAGGAATCCCTCACTTTTGCTCTTTAACACGGGTTTCAGCCTAAAAACGTGACTGCTCGGCGAACACACGATATAAATACTCAAGCTTAGGGTTTCCTTACCCCCCAAACCGGACAAAACCACAATTAAAAAAATCGAACACAATCGGTTCGAAAACATTAGTCTCGATCAACACACCCCATGGTGTCGATCGACACCCTTACCAAAATACGATATTTTGGTTTCGGGATGTTACAATGTGTTTGGTTTTAGAAATTATGCTATTATAGAACGTTTGAATATTAGTTTATTAGGAAATAGAGTGTTTGGATAGTAGTCTACTAGAATTAATTTATTAAATAAAAAAGAATGGGAAAAATTGTGGGAGTGACACATCATCAAAATTCTCTCAAAATGATTCTTTTTTAATATACTAGATTTTGATCCATGCATACTAAAAAAAATATTAGATAAATAATTATATCCACTAAAAAAATTATTCGATCAATTTTTGAATCTTGAGTGTCTTAATATGTGATAGGTTTTACGTTTTAAGTGTATACAAAATATAAAAATTAAAAAAATTTATTTACGATAACAAAACTAAAAAGCGAAATATTATCTTATAATGTATGACAAAGAATGTGATCGAGTGATATACATCTTATATTTACAAAAACAAATGTTTTTCAATCACTCTATAAAATTTCTTTAAACCCAACTTTATCATTAACCAAATAATTGAATTGGTTTGAGTTTTCTGGTATGATAATGGATTTGGTAAGTATATATTTTTGTCATCAATACCGCTTATATATTAAAATATTGAAATATGTAGATATTTCCACCATGCCAAATTGAAATGTTTTGATTGGTTGATTTAATTAATGTATTCCTTAAGATCCTCTTTGAGTGACACCTAGGATTAATATGCTCTTAAAGACTCTGTTTGAATGACACCTAGGATTTTTAACATTTAATGTCTCCTCAATTAATATATATAGGATTGAGGATATAGATGGTCACACGAGAGATGATTTTTCAACATGGAAATCTTGAGGACTAATAATAACTATAGTTTGTTTAATTGATTGATTGGTAATATAGAGAAATAGAAATGAAAGATTGTTAAGAACTAAAGACCATTGTGGGAGTGACACATCATCAAAATTTTCTCAAAATGCTTCTTTTTTAATATACTAGATTTTGACCCACACATACTAAAAATATTAGATAAATAATTATGTCCACTAAAAAAATTATTCGATCGATTTTTGAATCTTGAGTGTCTTAATATGTGATAGGTTTTACGTTTTAAGTGTATACAAAATATAAAAATGAAAAAAATGATTTACGATAACGAAACTAAAAAGCGAAATATTATCTTATAATGTATGACAAAGAATGTAATCGAGTGATATATATCTTATATTTACAAAAACAAATGTTTTTCAATAACTCTATAAAATTTATTTAAACCCAACTTTATCACTAACCAAAATACTACTAATTGAATCGGTCTGAGTTTTCTGGTATGATAATGGATTTGGTAAGTATATATTTTTGTCATCAATACTGCATATATATTAAAATATTGAAATATGTAGATATTTCTACCATGCCAAATTGAAATATTTTGATTGGTTGGTTTAATTAATATGTTCCTTAAGATCCTCTTTGAATGACACATAGGATTAATATGCTATTAAAGACTCTCTTTGAATGATACCTATGATTTTTAACTTTTAATGTCTCCTGAGTTAATATATATAGGATAGAGGATATAGATGGTCACACGAGAGATGATTTTTCAACATGGAAATCTTGAGGACTAATAATAACTATAGTTTGTTTAATTGATTGATTGGTAATAAAAGTAATTTGTTAGCTACGAAAGAAAAACGTAGAAAAATATAGTCGTGAGAGAGTAGATTTAATTATAAAGGAAATTGTCATTAGGCCATTAATCAAAATACTTATATGAAAATATATTGTTATTTGGCTCATTAAAGTTTTTGCCATGTCATATTTTAGTAAATACATGTCATATTTAATTTATGAGAGTGAATGAAGGGATGAAATGTAAGATTATTGAAACGAATAATTTTTTTTTAAAGAGGTTATGGAAAAGACTAAGGCCTTGAAAGGAAACACAGGACTAGGGCCGTTTTGTGATATTTTTGTGGGCTCCACTTACAAATTACCAATAAACAAAAAATTATAAATGCAGGACGGTTTTGTATCAGTATTAATAAACAATTAAAATCCTAAGTGCGGTTCAAATTCTTAAAGAAAAGTGCAATCTTAAGTACGATTCATATACCGCATGGTATTTGGTGCTTATGTGCGGATTTCTAATATATATTTTTAAAAATTTTGAAAAAGCTAATGAGAGTTAATTATTTATGTAAATTAATATGTAGTTTTTAATATATATTTTTTGTAATCCGATATGTTAAAACATAGTCAAATTTTGATCAGTATTATTATACCTTAGTACCAAAAGGTGTGTTTATGGGCTGTAAATTTTTTTCAAAACTAAAGATCTATTTTTCATGAGCAATTATTACAAATGAAACTATTTTTTTTTTTAAATATGTTCATCTAAAATGTTAAATATATATGTGTATACATAGTAAATTACAATTATTATACCCGCATCGCATTTGTTTTTAATCACCAATGAAATAGTGTTTCGTCCCGTATTTCTTTATCACACAAACCACACTAGTTCTCTAAACTGCATGATCCGCACTTGTACCGTACGGCTTCACACAACTTTTTTATCTGTACCGCTTATTTAATGTTACCATTCAAAGCCTAAGATTATATGATCTAGATGCTTATCTCTGAAGTAGTGGTAGATAATTAACCATTCGCTTACAAAATATAACATCTCGAAACCAAAGTTTTGACACCATGTTCTGCGGAATTGTTCGGTTTTAATAAAATCGTCCAGTTTGCGGGTCGGTTTAAGGAGAAACCTAGGGCTCTTGTATAAATATGTTTATCCGTATTTGTGGCCATATTTTTCAGAGGAGAAAAAGAGAGAATTATAGTTGAGAGAGTTTGTTGAGAGTTTTTGAAGCTTTGTTGCAAAGAAATCCTTCGAAAACCTTCTCGTGTGAATCTAGTGGCGTAGGGTTAATCGTGTTGCATATCTAGCGTCGTTGGAGCCTTGTTCCTGCGAATTTTGGTCGCTGTTTGTCGCTGGTTTAGTCCATTATCATTCCTCGTTCTTTCTGAAATCGAGGTGAGTGCGTGATCGCGGTTACATGATTAGTTTGTTAGGGATTGAATGATTGAATTGTGGTGATTATGATTGGATTGTGATATTTATGATTGATATTCATGTATTTCGTGTGATATGTTGTCATTTAGTTATGATCAGCCTCGTACGATGAAACGGGACCGAGTCTCGAGAGGATTTTGACTCGGTCTAGGTTTCTGCGAGTAGTGTCGATCGACACTTAGAGGTAGTATCGATCGACACCTAGAGGTAGTGTCGATCGACACCCCCTGTTTTGAACGCGAGGTTTGGTTTTTAGATTGGAGAGTCGATTGACACCCCAGGGGAGTGTCGATCGACACCACTTGATAGTTTGTGGGAAATTGCATATTTGTTAATTGTGGCATACCTGTTGAATGTTGATTGTTCGTGTAGTATTTGGCATTTTATTTTCCAATTTTGTAACCGGTAGGCGGGATGACCGTTTCACTAAGTATTTATGATAATACTCACGCAACTCTTATTTTCATGTGTTGCAGGTAAAAGAAAAGTGTGATCGCGGAATCATGGCTTAGGAAGAGGATGATTAGGGTTTGAGTGGTTTAATGTCTAGTCTAGCAAACTTGGTTGTTAGGTTGCTAGAATTACCTTTCCGAATATTGTTGTTGTTTAAGTTATTGATTATCTGGTTTATGTTTATTTCCGCACTAGAATTGTTTAGTAAAAAAAAAAAAAAACTGGTTGTTTCACAAAACATTAGTTACATTAAAACTTTCAGAAACTGGTATGAACTATATTCCCCATTCTGGATAAAGTATAACAAACTGATTTTCTCTTAATTAGTTAGAACTTTCGTTGTAATTTGAATGCAAAAGTATAATAAAAGATGGAACCATTGTTTTTTTTATGAAATGGCTTTTATAATCAAAGGGTAATTGAGGAGCCTAGTTTTATTTTTTTTAACTTAAAAAATAAAAATCGGTGGATAGATCTTGAATTGAAAATTTTGACTAATTTTCAAAGTCTTTATAAAACCGTACAATGACAATGAAAACTACATCGTTTTTTCCGAAGATGGTGAAACTTAATCCTTAGTCTTGATCAGTTAGGCTAACAATGCCACAAAGAAAACTTAAATACAGAAATGAAGTAGCTCGTGTGGTGAGATGGAGTGAGTAAGAAGTAAGAGTGAGATGGAGTTGTAATGTTAAAGTGTGGTGAGGTGTATGCCTATCCACTCCTTTTGGACAAAAACTTCTTTTTCATTTATAGCCCCACCACCACTCTCTCTCTCGACTTATATAAACCTTCTGTACTATTTGGTATGCCATCCATTTTGTCACCTTATTAATTTTTTCGGTATATATTAAAGATATATATATATATATTTTTTTTTTCACAGCTACACATACATTTTTTCATTCTTTCTTATGTGTAACTAATACGTAATATCTTCTAATTTGTGTATGACATCGTACATTATAATGTTTAGTGTAGCTATATAATGTTTTCTTCTTTGTGTAGCTAGTAAAAAAATCCTTAAAAATATGCATTTAAATTAGTGACAATGGATCTTAGTTTATTCTTTACATGTTTAAATGAAAAAGGTACTAGTGTCAAAGCTTTATGCTTCTAACAAATTCAAGCAATAGAAATTTAGATGATTTTTTTAATCTCTTGTAAGATTTAGTTATCATTAGGTTACAACTAATATTGGGCCGGTGATCGGTGATTTCACCGACACCGAGCATATGTAAATAGTTCGGATTTCTCTTTCCCGGAGGGGGATTGAGTTTTGTGTAATATATTCCGGTTAACCGGAGTCCTTTTCCGACATGTTGGATTATAAACTTTTGTTTAGCGGATAATATCTTCCGATTCATTCGGATCTCATACGGTTGTTGTCGAGTCTTCCCCGAGATTATTTCCGGTGGATTATGATGTACCGATTGTTAAGCTAACGGTTGAAGTGAAAGAGGCTGTATAATATGGCAGTTCTTCCCAAGAATTGTATCAAGATGATGATGAAGATGAGCAGTGGTGGTGGCTGAAGATGGTGATGTTTTTTGCCGGCGTCTTTAACGGAGGCAAAACTCATCGGAGATGATGGAAATACATGCCTTCCACGTTGCAACATCAACATAATTAGCATATACGTGTTGTGTCCTTCATTTTAAGTTATATTTTATTTGTGTTGCTCAATTATGTATCTTCTCATTGTGTACAATCTTCCGCCATTTTAATGAAATGTTGTCGTTAAAAAAAAAAAAGGACACAACACATTGTGTACAAAAATACACCATTTTTTTAATAAGACCCACATATAGTAAATGTCTTGGAAGTTGAGAGGAAAACAACAATTTGAAATTCTGGAAGTGAAGTATAAAGCAAAGCGAAAGAGTGGATTGGATCCGATTTTATAGAAACAATATATTTTGCTTAATCCTAACTTGGAAGCTATGTCACATGTAATGCCAGATTCATACCCACCAATTATAATTAAATAAAACAATTTATTAATAACAAACAAAATTTAATTGACACTGGTATTTGGAAAATTATTTATATAACTAATGTATGTATGTATGTATTTTTTGTTGAATACCATGTATTATATGGGTTTAAATTCGGGTAATGACAACTGTATACAAAGCAATATATTATTATATTGAAAGTGATTTTGTCACAGGTTTTAGAATTCATTATGAAGATGACAAATTATTTCAGAGTATTATTAAGAATCTGAAGAAGAGTTGTCTAATGTGGGGATGAAGATGTAGAAGAGTATTTATACTAAAAGAGTTTACAAGGTAATGAAAATCTGAAAGTTCTAAGTATAGAAACCACAAATATTTAAAGATAGTTCTTATTAGCTAGAAAGTTGTTGCAGAAAAGTACAAAGCGTTTTTGTGCATAAAATTTGTGATCCCCTTATTATGAAGATGTACAAGAGTATTTATACTAGTTTATGTTGGTTGGGCTCAGCCTTAAATGAATAAGGAAGATTTCCTTATTCTTCTGAACTTTCTTTATCTGCGGCGACCACTATTTTTATGGGTCTTAGTCTTTTGGGTTTGAATTTTGAGCGGAATCAAATTGGAACGTTGGTGTAAGGCCCATAGATCGTCGGTTGAACTCGGTTCATCAGTTCTCTGCTTGATTTTCTCGTTTTGCCGGTTTAATCATCGGTTAGTCGGTGTGATCGCCGGTTCATCGGATCGTTGGTTCAGTTTCATACGTAGTCGTGTTCATGCCATTGATTATTTGAGGTGGAATTCGACCCCTACAATTAGTCCCCAGCTGAGTAGTGTCAATGGTGATTGCATCGAGGTAAAAGAGCGATTAGTCATAGAATCAATGGTGGTTTGACCATAGTAAAATTGATGTCGGTCCTGACGAGCCATGATCAAAGTGACGACGATCTGAAGCATTAATGCTGACGACCCGATACATGAAAATTGACGATATGTGTTTCGTTGAGTCATGCTTGAAGATTTGATCTAGACGTTAGATGCCAATCTGATGGATACGGTTATGACGATCTGACTATTGAGATATCGTCGATCCAATTAGTATGAGGAGGCGGATTATCATTCGTTGTGCAACACCTATATTTAGAATAATCTTTTTCTTATTTCTGGTAGAATTATCTCAAGGATTACGATCCAATCGCGATGATTACCTCGTTATGAAAAGCGATATTATAAAGAACGACGATCTGATGACGCCTCGAATGACAATATGATCATGAAGACAATGCGAGAGTAAGAGAAAGAAAGAGATGATGAGCTATGGATGAGAGACGCGGTGATGCGTGATTGAGTCGGTGACGACCCGTTCCATCAAGGTGACGATATATGAAGATTAAGATACCGATTTGTGCCATCAAGGTGATTAGGCGATCTTGAAGAGGACGAGGTGACGATGTTCATAAACCATTGGTTTCAAGCTGAAAAGTCGGCAATTTTTCGCATGTCTTTGGAGAGAAACGTGTCTTTTTGTTTTATTACGGGCTCCCGAGACGGGATGTTGTCCTAGCCTTTATATAAACTGAATCCTTCTCATTTTTTCCCATAACTTCATTTCTCCAAACTTCTCCAAAAAAAGTAGACTATTTTTCTCTCCATTCTCTCTCCATAAATTTTTAAGTATTTTTACGGTTTCCCCATCAAATCACTCCTCCACCACCATGTTCTTCCTTCGCCGCCAACCATCATCTTTCAAGTTCTTGGAAAATCTGATCCATATTCATCGAGTTCTTGAGAAATCTACTTTATCGTTCTTTAAAAAATTGAAAATCTCCTAACTTTTGTGACGATCATCGCAGCTGCTCGTGTTCGCGATTGTGAAATCGTTAAGCTCTTCAAAGGAGTTGACTCGATGTCATCTGCAAGTTTGAGTAAATCTTTCGTGGTTGCCAAACTTCCAACTCTAAATACGACGATTCGTTCGTGTTGGAGTCTAAGCAGTGATGATGAGCCAATCAATCATGACAATATGCTCAAGGTTTCGAGTTCTAGCACCGATCTGCCACTGCATAGATTTAACAGGAATCAACGCGATGGTTTCGGTGATGTTGAACCTTCCACTCGCCAAGATCATGACAAACCATTATACGAGCTTTTCAAGTGTGTTAATCCTATCTTGATTCCATCTCATCGTTTGAGACGACGAGCTATTGAAAAGAGCAAGCCGATTCTCGAAGATTTGGAGGATCCCATGGATGCGAATAATGAACCTACTTGATTTAGCCAAAAGATCATAAACCCGCCAAATTCACATGAAGAACGAAGCAGCATTACGAATCTGTTAGTCGTTCGTGTACCTTCTTTAGTTGATGAGACGATTGACAAGATAGATGATCCAGTCGAGCCACCGAATGTTGAAGAAGGGAATTGGGAATAAAACGCTCTAGTCGAGAAGGAGCTATCAGAAGCTTGGATTGGATTTGGCTCATCTATAAAAAAAGAAGAAAAACAAAAAAACAAAAAGAGATGAAGCATCCCTATACTGAGTCGTCGTGGTCAACACACGAATCCTCAAGAAAATTTTGACGACAATGAGCGATTTCTGAAGAGATAGAACTGATTGTTCCATCTATGAGTAAGCGAGTCAATCACTCACCAGAAGGGGCATTTACTTTATGTGGTTGTTTCATCAAAGATTGCTTTATGTGGTTTTAGATCTCTGATAAAATCATCCATTTCATATACCATCATGGGCTTGCCCTTGCTCAAATCAATCAAAGAAGAATCTGCAATATGGTTGCCATCTTAGTGAGAAGTTATGAGTGGAGGCTCGCGAGAAAGACATTACGGGGACAAAGAAAGCTACGAAGCAAAATAAAGAACTTGAGGACGAAGTAAAAGCAAGACTGATGAATAAAGAGGCGACAAATCGTATGATTATGGAGTTAGGCTAAGAGGCTAAAAGACACAGGCAAAAAGTTGCCGAGTTAGAAAAGACAGTATCATCATTCACCACTAAGCACCAATTTGCCGAAAAGCTTCAGTTTGTGTTGTTAAATGAGTCTACAAATCTTCTCTTCCATTCACAAGAGGTCCTAAGAAGCCTTCTCCAATAGCTAGTCCTAGTGACATTGACCAAGAGTCAGTGGCAGTCGAGAAACTAATTCAACCATCACTGAGGAAGTTGACTAAGGCAGATAGTCCATGGCAATTCATTGTCCCATGTTTGATTAAAGGACTCGAGTTAGAGGGCTCTCTTTTAGATACTTGAGCTAATGTGAACGTCATATCTCATGATGTTGTGAAGAATCTGAGAATTTTGAATATACAACCTTCAAATGCTTTCGTCGATTTGGTTCATTCTTCGTCAGTAGTTCCTGCAGGTTTCATTTCATATTTAGAAATTCGAATGGGAGATTATCTTGTCCCAGCTGATTTCTAAGTAATAGAAACCAATAAGCCAATGGTTCTTGGCTCGTTTTGCCTCACTACTGTTGGCACGATCTTGGATATTCCTAATCAGCGCATATCTTTCACCACGATAGACAAGAAGATTTTCTATCCAATAATCCTTCTCGAGGACATTTCTTGTTGGACAGTCAAAAAGGGACAGTAGCTAGCTTTAGACCCTGGAGATGACAAGAAGAAGGTTCAAAATGTTCTTGCTATTACTCCTGCGCTTTCACCTCATGAAGCCAATAAACCACTGATTTCTAAGGATAAGAAGACTTTATGCGCTAAGCATTCGGTTTTGGCTTCTGGGGAGTGAAAGGAGAGGTAAATAATATCAACGTTAAGTACAAGAGAGCCTGAAAAGCTTTCTCCAAGTTCTGAATCCTCATTCCCTCAGAGATAAAAGAGAAATGAAAAGTAGTTGTTCGAGAGATGATTGAGAATACGATGAGACTTTTCCCTAGAATTGTTTTTCCCAAGTCTGGGGAAGCTGCAAAGAAAGGTCAATCAAAGTCGGCACATGCGAGTTGATACGTGAAGTTTTAAACCTAAATAGTATCCGCAAGTGCACAGACAAAAGCAGTAGTATTTTAGGTATCGAATCCTCAGGGACCACGGTCACACTATGAAAATATGGATTATCGTTTAAAGCTAAGATAAAATGGGAATTTGTTTGTGACAAATTAATGAACGAAATAGCAACTAAAAATGATGTAAATTCAATAAGATAAAGGCACTAGATTATAGTCATTTGCCGGTGGTTTCAGATTATGGACTGAGCAATCTATTCAGGATTCAATTTAGCGCAATCTAGAACTCGAACATGAATGTAATATTGCCTCACTGTCGTGATGCATCAATAACTTTATCTAGCATCCTAAATGCATAAACTGTCGTTTGAATTCAGAAATGAAGATAAGCATTAACAATTTGGTTCGATTTGTTCACAATCGATGGTAACAATCAACTGTCGTTGGTTACACACTGATTGCTCATCAATGGTTTATCTAGCAACCTAGAGCACTTTCGTGAATAAGTTAATCCTAAAATCATAGACTAGGTGATCAAATTAGCCTAAGCAGTATGAATCCCGATTGATCAAGACAAATGATAACATTTCCTATTTGGCTCAGTCACTATCATCCTAATCCACCATTGAATTTCCCTAATCTAGCAATGAGACTACTCAGTCATGGAGGACAAAATCACAGCAATCAAATGAGAAGAAAGCATCATGATAAAATAAGAGAATAGGGTTTAAGAAATCTTCTCAATGGAAAGTTGTGGATGATCCTCCAATTCTTACAATCAAAATCCTTGGAAAATGAAAAACACCTTGAAAGGATCTCAACAATGGAAACAAGTAGTCTCAGGGAAAAATATCTCAGAAGGAAAAAAAATAAAAAGAACTTGGAACTTGGAAAGTGGCTACAACTTATTTATAAGGAAATTTTAGGGCAACTTGGTTCTGGGAGCCCGACCGGTCGGTCTGATGTCAGACCGGTCGGTCCGTGTCAGCACGAGGCATGTCTTCGGGTCTGGGATCGGTCGGTCTTACAATTCGGACCGGTCGGTCCGGATTCCAGAGACTTTTGGCTTCGGGTCTTCGAGTGTGGACCGGTCGATCCTCTCATCCGGACCGGTCGGTCCGGATTCCAGAGACTTCGACTTCCTTGGGTCTTCAGGCGAGCAGGTGCTCGCTCTAAACCGAGCAGGTGCTCGATTTATGAAAATCACTGTCTTTCCTCCAGATTCGTCCCTTTTTGCTCCAATGACCCTCACGGACTCTAATCTATGCTCGAGGGCCTCCTAGAACCTGAAAAGACACAAAATAAACTAGAAAGAACCAAAAAGACTAAAGAAACAAAGCGTAAAAGACACCAAAATACTAACATATCAACTCCCCCGGACTTGCCTTTTGCTTGTCCGCAAGCAAACAAGAAAATACGAATCCGGAAAAGAGGTTTGAAGGCGGGAACTCAAATCCAAAAGAAGCACTAAAGGGTTCAACAACATGTCCTAAAAAGAACTAACTCGATGCACAACAAACTCTACTCAAGAAGCTTTCGCCATACTCATCACTTATGAAATATTACTCCAAATCCTGAGACTCAAAAGAAATCTTGCAATCAACAAATATTCAACTCTTTAACATTCATTATTATGTTTGGTGCGGTCTCACAATTGGAAATTGAATCAATACCACTTGGCTAGGAAGAAGAAGGCTTGAAAATGATATAAAGAGAAGGTTCATATTCTTTTTGGTGGTTAACTCTCAAATGAAAGTGTCACATTTAGCAAAAGCAAGAAAGAAAAGAGACAATTGATGCATACAAGGCTAGGAATCCAAAGTTCTACCCATTATCCCCTTGTTGCATTCTCTCATCTCTCTTTTCTCACTATCCCATGTTTAACCACTAGCCCTTTTGGCTAAATTTTTCTTTCAAATCTTTCTCAACCTTACTCTTTTCCTTTTCGATCAAAATCCTAGGGAATACTCTTTTCATTGCACTAGCTCTTTCTATCTTAGCATTCTCTAACATATTTTCTCCTCTTTTGATTTTATTCTAGGAGAATGCCGTTTTCTTTTCAAACACTTAGAGCTATATACTGGTCCTTTTAATTCCCTTCCCTAGAACTTATTCTTTCTTCTCCTTTTCTTTATTTTCTTTCTTTTCACACTCAACCACAAACCCAAAGATATTCAAATAAGCATTTAACCATTTCGGTTTCATTCCCCACCTAAGACTAGTCTTAGACACAAGAAACTAGTCTATTGGAAACTTTGCCTTGTCGTCTCTAATGCTTGCAAGATTTTGCCAATGCAACACAAAGAAAAATGCCTCACTCAAAGAACATATGCAAGGGCTTGAACAAAATGGTCGGGTTTAAAAGGTGTGGTACTATCCTCATCTAAAAGATGAACTTAGATCGAGATAGCCATTCAAATCAAGTTAAGAGTGGTAAAAATAAGGCAAACATGATTTGAATGTCAAGTGTTTATCCATGGTTATGATTCAAAGTCCAAAAATGAGAGAGATTAGTCAGGATTAAGTTCAAATTGATAGAGTCGAATCTAGATCATGCAAGTTTCTAATGAGATGGGACTTTCAAAGAAATAAGATCCAAGTATGGATGAGCCTCTACTTCATGATTGTTAATGCATCGAAAAAGTTCTAACGAGGGCATATCATTAAATCCTAAAATGAGACTTTACAAGGAAATTTCATCATTGTTCCCTATGCAAAAATGCAGATGCAATCCTAGAAATTCGTTTTTTTTTTTTTTTTTTTTTTTTAAACAATGAAAAATCCGACTCAATGAAAATAACTAACCGCTCCCCCGGACTTAAATCACACCGTCTCCGGTGTGTAAAAGTTCAAGAGAATGGTGACACAAGAAACTAGTGAACACAAAACATAGATAAATAAAAGAAACGGATAAAACAATGATAGTGGAGGGTGAAAGAGATATCACCGAGTAGAGGCTTCATCGCCTCCTTCGCCGCGCGTTCTCCTCCTCTTCCTTTCCAATGGTTGACCCGAACCGGAGGTAGAGCTTGACGGGACCGGCTGAGCATCTCTTGCTACTGTAGCGTGACAACATCCTTTTGAGAGCTTCTCCATAATCCTCTGCATTAGGCTGTTGTTCTTCTTCGTTGCTTGGATCATCCATCGCCTATATTCACCACTGTCAGCATCATCAGCGATGTGTGGGAGATCAAACTCACCTTGGGGAACGGTGTGGTATGTTAGGCGCGGAATGGATGGGTCAGCTTCTCCGGTTTGAGAAATCGAGCAGGTGCTCGGTCTGGATGTACTTCTGCGCGAGCAGGTGCTCGGTCTTGAGGCTGAAGAAGAACGGCTCGGGTTTGGCACGAGGTACTCCAGAGGTGGCTGAAACGCAAGGTCCTCCCACGTGTTGAGCTGTGTGAGGAGGGGGCATGGAAGCATGATGAAGTTAGGTTCTCCATTTGCAGCAATGAACTGATAAGCACTCGGCTTAACGATAATCTTCGAGTTTAGCAAATGCTGCATATCCACACGTGAAACTTCGTCGACGCAGGAAACCTTGGATAAGTCCAATCTAAGGTGGCGAAATAGTGACGTGAGCAAGCTTCCAATGCGCTCAACACGAGGGCCACTAGCGGTTGAAGCAGGTTGAGCCTTGATTGCGCATAATGTCTCGGCAAACCGGATGCCCAAATTATAACGGTAGTGCTCAAATTGCGCTAAGTCTCCATCTCCTACAATATTACCAACACCCAAAAACAAAAGCATCAACTCATCATTATGCACTTTGTTACCTACGGGTCGGTCGAAGAGCATGTTGCTTAGAAGTCGCGCAACAATGCGGAGAGCGGGATGACGGAGCCGGTTTTGACTTGCAGAGTTGCTTGAGTACGTTCCCGAAGCTATGACGTTCCAGAACGTCTTTGATTCCTTTAGTCTCCCGGGGCTTTCTAGCCTCGTATCGGTCGTGTGAAAACCGTAAACGTTGCAAAAGTCAATCATTGGAATCTCGTATCTTGTTCCTCCAGCAAAGAACGAGAATGTAGCCTCTTCAAGGGACGGTGACTCCGGATTTGCATACGTGAGAGTGGCGGTCGCGAGGCATTGTCTTGTCAAATCTGGGTAAAGCACGTCTTCTTCTAAAAAAAATTTTATTTTTTTTAGGTTTTTAAAGGGTTTTTTTTTTTTTTTTTTTTTTTTTTTTTTTAAAAGGGGGAAGGAAACTTGGAATAGGTGTCCGGGTACGGGACCGACCGGTCCCGATACTGGATCGGTCGGTCATTTCCAGAGACGTATCGTGTGTTGATCCGCGCGTGAGAACGGTCGGTCCGGCATTCGGAACGATCGGTCCATCGTCTGCTCTGGATCGACCGGTCGTCCTGGGGGATCGACCGGTCTCATTTCCAGAGACTTGGCCGAGTCTCTTGACTGCTCTGGATCGACCGGTCTCTCTATGGGATCGACCGGTCTCATTTCCAGAGACTTAATCCGGGCTTTTTCCGAAATTGAGCAGGTGCTCAAAAGAGATTCCTTCACCATTTTTTTTAGAATTCAAATACTGAAAACACAAGTAAAATGTTAGTGATAAAAGGAATTTAAAACTAAATTATGTACGAAAAACCTTACCGATGGGTTGCCTCCCATCGAGCGCTTGTTTAGAGTCGTTAGCTCGACTTTGTAAAGCATTTAAGCTTGATGAGGATCGCTAAGGGGAATTGATCCACCTTCTTCGACGCATGTGTCGGCGAGATACGGCTTGACTCGCTGGCCATTCACAACAAACTCTCCTCCTTTAGTATCCAGCAACACTATAGCTCCATATGGTCTCACTTCTTTGATCGTAAACGGTCCTGACCATCTTGATTTGAGCTTGCCCGGAACAATCTGAGGCGCGAGTTAAACAACAAGACTTTGTCGTTAGGAGCAAAGTTACGGGGAATAATCCTCTTGTCGTGATAAGCTTTGGTTCGCTCCTTATAGATCCTCGAGCTATCATAGGCTAGATGCCTAATCTCATCTAACTCGTGGATCTGCATAGACCTCCTCTCGGCTGCACTAAGAATGTCAAAGTTGAGCATTTTAACAGCCCATGCCGCCTTGTACTCAAGTTCTACCGGGAGGTGGCATGCCTTCCCATACACCAAATGAAAAGGCGTTGTCCCCAACGGAGTTTTGTAGGCAGTCCTATAGGCCCATATTGCATCGTCCAACTTGGCGGCCCAATCTTTTCTAGTGGTTCCTACTATCTTTTGTAGGATACTCTTGATTTCTCTGTTGCTAATCTCAACTTGACCACTAGTTTGCGGGTGATAAGCTGTTGCAACCTTATGCCTTACGCCATGCTTCCGTAGAAGGTTCTCAAAAACCTTGTTGATGAAATGAGTCCCTCCATCACTTATCACCACACGGGGGACTCCAAACCGGGGGAATATTATGGTCTTGAACATCTTTAAAACCACAGCGGCATCATTTGTTGGGGAAGCAATGGCTTCAACCCATTTGGACACGTAATCAACAGCCACTAAGATGTACTCATTTCCATAGGAGGATGGGAAAGGTCCCATAAAGTCTATTCCCCAAACATCAAAGCCCTCTACTTCCAGAATGAAGTTTTGAGGCATCTCATTGCGTTTACTAATGTTGCCTTGCCTCTGACAGGCATCACACTTAGACACGAATCTGTTCGCATCTCGGAACATCGTTGGCCACCAAAAACCGGCTTGTAACACTTTCGAAACCGTCTTGAATGTGGCGAAATGCCCAGCATAAGATGAACTGTGACAACGTTGCAAAATCCCAGGTATTTCAGCCTCTGACACGCATCTTCTATAGAGCCCATCCGAACAATGCTTGTACAAGTACGGCTCATCCCAAAAGTAGCGCCTAATATCGCGGAAGAACTTCTTTCGCCACTTCCTTTTAGGTTCTCAGGAACTTTTTCAGCAGCAAGGAAGTTAGCGAACTTAGCAAACCAAGGGAAACTCGAAGAGTGGGCATTCTGAATGATACCGCAGAATTCTGACTGAGCAGGTGCTCGGAAATTATCGTAGATTTCAATCGCATAGATATGCTCATCCGGCAGACTATCATCCATTGGCGTTTCATCTTCAACGTGTAGCCTACTTAAATGATCCGCAACTCCATTTTCGGACCCTTTCTTGTCCCGAATCTCAAGATCGAACTCTTGAAGCAATAAAATCCACCTCAATAATCTAGGCTTAGCATCCTTCTTGGTTAGCAAATACTTCAATGCAGCATGATCGGTGTGAACAATCACCTTAGATCCGACTAGGTATGACCTGAACTTCTCAAAAGCAAATACAATTGCTAATAGCTCCTTCTCGGTAGTTGCATACCGGCATTGAGCATCATCCATAGTCCGACTAGCATAATATATCACATGGAGCTTCTTGTCTTTCCTTTGACCCAGAACAGCTCCCACAGCGAAATCACTCGCATCAGTCATGACTTCAAAAGGTAATTCCCAATCCGGTGGTTGTACTATTGGCGCACTAACCAAAGCATCCTTAATAGTATGAAACGCCACCAAACAGTCACTATTGAAGTCAAACTTCACCTCTTGACAAAGCAATCTAGTGAGGGGTCTAGCGATGTTGGAGAAATCCTTGATGAACCGACGATAGAACCCAGCGTGTCCTAGAAAGCTTCGGATACCCTTTACCGTAGTAGGCGGCTGCAATGCCATCATCACTTCTATCTTAGCCCTGTCGACCTCGATCCCTTTTTCTGAAATCCGGTGCCCAAGAACTATCCCATCACGGACCATGAAGTGACACTTTTCCCAATTTAGAACAAGATGCTTCTCCTCGCACCTTTGCAACACCCTGCACAGATTAGACAAACAAACAGAAAAAGAACTCCCATACACAGAGAAGTCATCCATAAAAACTTCCATAATATCCTCAATAAGATCAGTAAAAATGGACATCATACAACGTTGAATCGTTGCTGGAGCGTTACACAAGCCGAAAGGCATGCGTCTATACGCGAAAGTGCCGTAGGGGCATGTGAACGTCGTCTTCTCTTGGTCCTCTGGGTGGATAGGAATCTGAAAGAAACCTGAATAACCATCTAAGAAACAGTAGTAAGGATGGTTAGCTAAACGCTCAAGCATCTGATCGATAAATGGTAAAGGAAAATGATCCTTGCGAGTAGCAACATTCAATTTCCGATAATCTATACACATCCTATGTCCAGTTACTGTTCTAGTTGGTATCAATTCGTTTCTATCGTTTTTAATTACCGTGATACCTCCTTTCTTTGGCACAACATGCACAGGATTGACCCACTTACTGTCAGATATAGCATAAATCACCCCAGCATCTAGAAGTTTCATTATCTCTTTCTTGACGACATCCTTGAGATTCGGATTTAACCGTCTCTGATGCTCGACAGAGGTCATAGATTCATCTTCTAGATGTATTCTGTGCATGCATAAATCAGGAGATATCCCAGCAATATCATCAAGTGAATATCCTAGAGCTTTCCTATACTTCCTTAATTCACACAAAAGTAAGGTAATCTCAACATTGTTCAGTTCAGCATTCACTATAACGGGATAAGTAGAGTTAGGACCGAGAAATGCGTACCTGAGCCCTGCTGGGAGGGTCTTCAATTCCAGCTTTGGAGCTTTCAGCTCGCTCCAAGAACTGTGAACAGTAGACTGAGCAGGTGCTCGGTTTTCCTCGATTCTCGTATCATCTTCCAAACTTAGAAACTCCACTCCCTTATCCATCTTGGTGTTAGAATCCAGAAACTTAGCAAATTCTTGGGCGTCTCTGCTCAGAAAACCATGTTTTCCTTCGGCTTTAGTTAACGCGACTTCAAGCGGATCCTTTGCTAAAATCTCTTCAACGTCATCCTCTAATAACTCTGACCCGTTATGGACAACAAATGTCTGCCCATCTATCATTGGTCTCTTGAGGAGCTTGCTCATCTCGAATCGAACCACCATATCTCCTAGACGGAGGTCCACTATGCCTTGTTCGACATCAATGATAGCGCGCACCGTGTTAAGGAAGGCTCTGCCCAAAATCAGCGGGTCTCTCGGTTCCTCATCGAGCTCCAAAACCACGAATCAGCTGGGATAAGAGTGTCCCCTATGCGGATGTGCAAATCCTCGATAATACCTATAGGAAGTTTTGTAGACCGGTCTGCAAAAACCAAAGAGATCATAGTTGGTTTGAAATGAGTTAAACCTAAACGTTTAGCAGCTGAATAAGGCATTAAATTAACGCTATAACCCAAATCAACCAATGAGCATGCAAACGTGCAAGGCCCAATCTTCACGGAGATCACAAATCTTCCCGGATCACCCTTCTTTGTCAACACCTTACTCTGAAGTATGGCGCTACATTCCTTGGAAACCATCATCACATTCTCATCCTCAACGACTTTTCCAGCGACTAGCTCTTTCATGTACCTCTTGAGTGAAGGAATCATTTGAACGGCATCGGTTAAAGGAAGCTTTACCGTGATATCCTTAAGCATTTCCTTACACTTAGCATTCTCCAAATCCCTTCTAGACTTCCTTGGGGGTACTGGGTAAGGGACCTTTGGTACATAAATTCGCTCGGGCGAAATTTCGGAAGTTTTCTTGGAAGCATCTCGACTGAGCAGGTGCTCGGTAGGAGTGAGCAGGTGCTCACTAAAGTTTTTCGCAGAATCGACTTGGACAGAAACTCGAGGTGCTCTTGAGCTTGTTTCAACCTCCTCATTCATATCTTCTTCCAATAAACCATCCTCATGAGCTTGATGCTCGGGTAACTTCTCCTTAGCCTTCACTTGAGAGCTTGTAATCGTAGGCGGTACCATCTTCCTTCCACTCCTCAACTCAAC